>JAPXFQ010000900.1:0-52409 GCA_028564705.1 Apricaphanius iberus
CTTTGCATCTCCCTTTTTCTCCCTACAAATGAATGTGTGCAGTATGCTTTATGTACAGTAAGTTTGTACAAACACTGTGTACAGTACAAACATCATAAATGCCCAAATCAATTTAAGTAAACTTTTTAGTTAAAAAAAATCCTCTCCCACTGCAGGGCAGATTTAACTGAAATCTAATGCATGCCAATTAACTAAAGTAATAAAACATATTTGACATGTTCCCCATCACCAAACCACTGCTAAAACAGTACAATTTGTGAGCAGGTACCTGCAGACGCCACAATGTTTTTGTATTTAATTTTGACTTGTTGTCATGTCCTTTTTAGCCTGTCCAGCTTTAATATGCATCACACACACACACACACACACACATGATTTTAAAACATCAGAAGGATTTTAAGTACAAGTTTATGTTTTTTCATCAATACATATTACTTTAATCACTCATAATTGACTGCATGATTCTATATTATTTCTACCCCTTTGATTGACTGGCAGCTTTTACAAAGCATCCCCCACAACTGTGCAAGACATAAATTATTATTTATTTCTTGATTAGGAAATGAATAATTTCCTATGTTCTTGTGGTAAATTATACAGGAAACAAACAAAATTAGTTAATGTTAATTTTGCCACATGTGTTTTTCCAACTATTAAAGACCAAAATTTAGCTGTATTTTCAAAACTGTAAAAGAGAATAAATTTTAGAGAAAGTCTTAATTTTTGTTTTCAATATGTAATTCTTTAATACAATTTTAAGAAAAACAGAGATACAGGAGGCATCTACCTACAGTTTGTTTGATAATACACTATTTAATTCAAGAAGCACTCACGCCCGAAGAAAAGAAAATGATTTCCCTTGATCTCACTTACAAATAAGGTCCATTAATTTATGTACTCATACAGAAATTTGACATTCATTAGGCACATTAGACAATCTTAAGTCTCTTATGAGTCAAAAAGAACTGGTTTCTTTTGTTTTAGAAGTAGAGAGAAATAAAGATAATTAAAAAACAGGGTTAAAAAGGTATTTCTTTCAGTTTACCTTTATCCTGTTCTCCATCTTTGTCCTCTCTAGTCCCCTGCATGTGCTCTCTTAACTGAACAGCTCATAACTAACTGATTTGAAAGGTTTCTAGGCTAGTCACTGCAATTTATTTGCATAGTACACTTTCAAGGAAAAGCAAATAAGGTGCTCTACATGATTTGAGACAAAGACACAACAATGCAGCATTTAAAAGCATGGAGTACAAATATTAAGAAAATAATAAAAAGTAATGACATTAATTAAAAAAGAATACAAAGCAATATAATATCAGTTACTCTTTGGCAACTCTAAATAGATATGTTTTCATTTTATTTTTACAAGAGTTCAGTGTCTCCGCAGCTTGGCATTTCCACAGTTGTTCCAGATGTGAGGAGCATAGAAGCTGAAAGTTCCTCCCCCATGTTTGGTTCTGGTTCTAGGGATGATGGGTAGACTAGAGCTGGAGGACCTGAGTGATCTGGAGTCTCATTTATAAAACATTTCGTAGAATCCCTACTAAAAGTGTACGTACGACCAAAACAAAAAGTTTGCGCACGCCAAAACGATTTCTGATTTATAAAACCATATTGATGCATATGAAATAGAGGGGAAATATGGCAACAACAAAAAAAAACAAAGAAGATAAACTTTACGGAGATGTTGATTGAAGTGCTAGTGGGTGAAGTGGAGGCTAGAAGAGACATTTTATTTGGTGGACACAGCAGTGGTGTCACAAATAACAGAAAGAACTGCGAGTGGCAGCATGTGGCGTCTGCAGTGCAGAATGTCAGCGCAAAGACCTCGAAGTTGAGGGGGGTGGGGAAACACTTGCCTCCCACCGCCAGAGTGGGTCTGCTACTGTAGGGGGTAAGTGTACACCCGAGCTGACACAAAATTTGAGCATATTTTAAGGAGACAGACTAATATGCCGTGTCTTTTCAGCTCTTAGGTGGCAAGGATTAGGAGGCTGAGGAAGATGAGGTTGCCCAGCCTCTAGTGATAGCCATTGGTACCTTAAATCATACAATAAAAATTTTTACATCATGGCCGATCCTTGCTCCCTGGGTGAAGGCTTCCTGTCGAGGAGGAGGTGGCTGTGGGTCGGGGTTCTCATGCTGGGGAGGTGGTACGCCAGTAGGGAGGGGAATTTCCTCGGACGGGGCCCTTATAGTAATATGGGTGCAGTCAATTGCGCCGATTATGTTTGGGAAACCGGACATTGCTGTAAATTGCATCTTAATTTCGGCCTGCTCCCCCACAGTATATGGAAACGTGATGTATTGCCTGCTCATCTTAATGATCCCATCCAAGACTGCAGGCATTATTGCGCTCATGGACGGCAGATGATTCAATTTATTAATTGGCACACAGTCCCGGCCCTTTTATCTGAGTTTAAGGTTTTGAGATAAATTTTATGTATCTATTTTAATATTCAAAAATGTTTTTAGAAGAGCTATAGCTCAATGCAAAGCTATAATAAAGATATCATTGCTGGCTTGGATGTTTATAATAACATGAATCCATAATTAATGTTTGGTGTGAGGTGAAATGATATGTGTGAGAGGAGTAATATGCAGTCTGGCTGCAGTTCACTCCCTCACCAACTGCGTCATTGATTCCTCCCTGTCTCCAAAATGTCCGTACGCACGGGTCAGAGTTGGCGTACAGGTGCGCACATTTTCCCGTCAAGTCTGTTTTTTATAAATCACAACTATAGCTTTGAAAGTGGCGTACGCCAGTTTCAGGCCCCGTTTTGTGCGTTTGCAACGTTTATAAATGAGACCCCTGGATGGTTTGTACCGTGATAGCAGATCCCCAATGTACTCTGTTGCTAACCCATTCAATGATTTATAGGCAAAAAAAACACTTTGAAATCTATTCTCTGAGCTACAGGAAGCCAGTGTAAGAACTTTAGAAGTAGGTTGATGTGCTCTACCTACACCTAAATTTCTGGCCTGGTCAGTAGATTCTAATTGGACCAATAGAAGCCATGCACTGATATTTAATCAATCTTTTTTGGGTCCAAACATAAGTACTCCAGTTTTGTTTTTGTTCAGTTAGAGGAAAATATGGGACATCCAGTTGTTAATTTGCTCAATGCATTTATTGAGGATTTGGACGGGTTCAACATCACCTGGTGATATTGAGTTATAAAGTCATCAGCATAGTTGTGGCAGTTGATATTATGTGTTGTTATTATCTGGCTTAGTGGGAGCATGTAAATGCTAAATACGAGGGCCCCTAGGATGGAGCCCTGGGGGACCCGCATGTGATTTCTGCATTTTATGAAGATAATTTTCTAATCGACACAAAGAAGTTCTTATTCTTGAGTTAGGATTTGAACCAGTCGAGCACTGTACCAGAGAGTCCGACGCAGCTTTCTAAACGTTCCAGTAAATATATCATGATCAACGGTGTCAAAGTACCAGTACTGTTGTTTTACCACGGACAGTATTTGTAAGGATGTCATTCAAACTTTGACGAGGGCAGTCTCTGTGCTGTGGTGCCTACGGAAACCAGAGTGATGAATATCAAAGCGGTTATTCATTGTTAGGAAACTGTTTAACTGTTGGAACACAGCTTTTTCAATAATTTTACCGATAAATGGGAGATTAGAGATTGGTCTGCAGTTTTGCATCAACGTGCTGTTTTTAAAGCTTGGGGGAAAACACCTGATAGGAGGGATAAGTTAATTATTTTGAGCAGATCCACCCTGATGACGAGCTGTTTTTGTAGGACCATACCATTTGTAAAACGGGATTTGCCACGGCTCAGTGTGGAGGATTTGGGCATTTATCGGAGCAAAGCTGAAGCTAGAATAAACTGTCATCAGGCACCCTTTAAGCCAAGACAGGATAAAAGTTGGTCGCGGGGTAGGCCCCCCGCATGTGACGTACAAAACTTTTAGCTTGGACGTGACCTGTTTTTTTTGTCGTGCTTGATGCCCCACTCAGCGAGTTTTTTCACCACTCTGTCAAACAGCTGTCTGTCTCTCACCATCTCTGTAGACAGACGATTAATCTGTTCGTCCGCTCGCACGGCCAAAAGCTCCATGGTCTCTGCGTCCGTCCAGTTTGCCATGTAGCAGATTGTACAAATAAGCTGAGCAGCCTATGTTTTCCTGTGTTTATATTCCTGACGGCAGGTACTCAGCGCACTTTACACATGTCATCATGCGACCACCCTTTTCTGCTGGGGAGCTCCCATGGTCACTCCAAAGGGACGATGTGCGTTTAGCGAGCAGTGGCAGGGGGCTCCAGCGGGAATATTACTATGAGGCATAAGGTTGCAGAACCGAGTCATATCACCTTCTCCTTGGCACTTTGGCGCATTTACCTTACACACCAATGCGGCTTTATCACTCTGTTGTGGCGCAATGCTCTTTCTTATAAAACCAGCTAGTGAGGACTTTTTTGAGAAAACCTGTTGGTAAGAGACCCAAGCAGCAGGTGGCAGAGCTTAGTTTCTTAATTTGATCAAGGCACGATCTGTTAATTGTTTGGAAATCAGTCATTTTCTCAGTGTGGGTGTTATCTGGTGTTGGGTCTGAGCCATGAATATTGAAATAAAGACAGTTTATTATGAAGACCCAGCATGTCCGTGGCGCCCTCAGCGGCACGCCTCTCTCCCTCTCGGTAATTCCACAAACCAATGGGTGGACTGTCCACCTCTTTCTCATCCCTCCTCAGCTGAGCGCTGGAAAATCTGTCACACACGCAGGAGCGCCAATCCATCAAGACCGCTGCAGCTGTCTGCAGCCTAATTGGAGAACTGGCACAAGGAAGGGGGGGGATGACCCCACCTCGAATGGCTATCCACCATTTCCAAATTCTCTCTCTGGTTCGATTCTCGGACTAAAAGAAGGAGATCCCCTCTGTTCAAAACTCGCTCTCGTGGGTGAAAGTTCTCTGGGACTGCAAAAGTAGAGATTGCTTTTTTTCTAGCACGTGTTTTTTGGATCTTCCCATTTTGCAACCAAGTCCTTCGTTAGCTCTGTCTGGCCACACCAAAGCTATTTTTGCTTTCTGCTAGTCTTCATTTCTGAAGTTTCCCTTCTCTTTTTTTTCATCCCCTTTTTGCGCTCCGTTTTCCTCTCCGCGTTTTTCTGTCGCAATCAAGAACGTGGGATCTTTTTTTCCTGCATCTGGGTCTATCTTCTACTTCAAGAGTAAGATTGTTTCAATTTACTTTCAACCTGGGTGGAATGAATTAGGAAGTTTTCTTTGTAATTTTATGCATGCATGATTCTTAATTTCAAGTGAGTTGTTTTTTATTCGAGCTCTCTGTGTTGGAGTTTCTGTGCTGTGTTGTTTTCTATTTACAGGTAAATTGTGAGCTTTGTTGTTTGTGTAAGTTTTATGACTGTGGTAGTGTTCGTCCTTTTTGTAATGAGCAAAGTTATCTGATTGTTGGGAATTATTTTGTTTTATTCATGTCACACTGGCAGATGTGCGATAGACCCCTTAGGGCAGGGATCCCCACCTCCAGGCCTTGAGGGCCGGTATCCTGCAGGTTTTAGTTCTTTCCCTGGTTCAACACACCAGAATCAAATAATGGCTCGTTAGCAGAACCTCTGCAGAACCTCTGCAGAACTTTGCAATGCTGAGGAGGAAGTTAGAGAATTTGAATCAGCTGTGTTGGAGCAGAGGCACCTCTAAAACTGGTAGGACATCGGCCCTTGAGGCCTGGACTTGAGGATCCCTGCCTTAGGGCAAACACTGAGCACTCTCAGAAACGCACAGCCACTAATTCTCTTTTTATCCTGGGATTTCAAACCAGAGTCTTTGTAAGAAGAAGCAAAATTTTTTATGAAGTCCACCTGGTCTCTTTGTTAAAGAAAAGCCACGAGGTAGCTTGCCGTAGCAATAAAAAGGTAATAAAACTTACCCCACTCAGCAAGCCGCGCGTTCACGTCCTTACACCGCCTTCATGCGTGCACACGAGGGGCCACCTACGAATGTCAGTAGGAAGCGCCCCGTGACATGCCCCAGCGACGTCACCGCTGGTCGCCATCTTGCTCAGGTACATACCGTTAGCCTTGACATCACCGTTAACAGAACCGTTTTATGTCAGTAGCTGATTTGTTTTAGTTTGTGTGGTTTAGAATAAATTGAAGCATCTGTTTCCTTTTAATTTGATTGTGTGTGTGAATTATTAAAAGAATTCACACCGTTCCGGAGGTCTTTCTGGTGTAATCACTAATAATTAATAATTATAAGTAAGATCATTGGTTTATAATCTTCTTTCTTGTTTCTAGCCAAGAGGCTAGTGGTGCCCCAATTAAATGATTTAAAGAATAATTAAATTACTAATTTACAATTCTTAATTTAATTTTCTTAGCATAACCAGATAGACCATAACTTCATCAATTATTTTTAATTGTTAATTACCCAACCCTCGGCTCAATGTTGGCATTGGGGTTGAAGCTGATATACTGATTGACTTTCTGATGTTCAAGATCTTTTCAGTAAAGAAGCTGGCAAATTCATTACAGGCCCTGATGGAGCTTAGTCTGGGGGTTACTGTCACAGGAAAACAGTTAGTGCTTTGGACATGGAAATCACATTTCATATAAATTTAATTCTATTTGACTTCAAATCTGAGCTTTGTTTTACTCTCTTCCAGCAAATTAACAAAGCCTAGTATGTATCTTCTTGCATTTAATAATTAAAAGAATATCATGGTTCACTGTCATTTGGGCATAGAAAGCAGTTGTATTGGAACAAATGCTTGCTATTAACTGCTGGGTCATGGCTCTGCTATTGACTTTAACTAGATTTTAAAATGGTTATCGTGATCTGCCAATCACGATCTGGCAGTTCTAGCACTCGATGCAGAGAAGGCGTTTGATCAAATAGATCAAATATCTTTAATTGGGATAGTAAGTGCTATCAAAATTATATTCCTGCCCCAAATCCTATATTTATTTCAGCATATCCCTGTGTTTTTGCCCAAATAATTTTTTTAAAGGATAGTTACCCTTTTTATGGGATTAAAAAACACCCAGGATAGGTTTAGAAAAACGCCTATTTAAATTTAAGCAAAGTGGCAGCCTTTCTCTACCCTGCGTCATAATGTACTATTGGGCTTAGACCTTTAAATCCTTTAATTCTCATTGTAAGATCTCCATCCCAACCCATAGTTGGCCTGCATGGAGCAGGAATACTGCCTTCCCTATGCCCCGACTACCATAATATTCTCGCCAACTCCCCTCAATAAATCTTTATATAAACACAATCCAATTATACACGATTTGGTCAGAATATGGAAGCAAATAAAATCCCGCTTTGTATTTAAATCAATACCCACCTCCTTACCTATCTCAAAGAACCCCTCTTTCCCCCCAGCTAACTTAGACTTGATCTTTTCATATTGGAATACAATTGGAATTCACTGCATACGAGACCTCTGCATACAAGGCACTTTTGTCTCCTTTGTACAATTACAGAGCACACCAATAACTTTGTTAGATATATACTTTGAAGCTGAACCCCAATCTCTAATTGAGGAGTGCTTTAGCATTTCCCCAAACGCAAATAAATTTATATCCTGTATATAGAAGTATATTAAACGTCTATTGTTTGATTGAAGTGTTTTAGTTACCATACTTTGTAATTTTACTTTTAAGATTGTTTTAGCGGTATTTTGCAGAGTCAGCTCTTGTTTGGGTCACACAAAAACAGGACATTGAGCAGGAAAGCACAGGCAGATAACACCACCATACAATTGACAATGGAAGGATGTAAGAAATAACGGTCAGCAAAAACTCTAGTTAGAGCCGGTTTGTAAAGTCAGAATAACAGAAAGGTAATTAATTATGCATGCATGGTTGTAAGGAGGCTGGTCTTGGCAAAAGTTTGAATGAACCAATCATGTTTTGTGTCCCATATGTAACGTTAGGTGGGAGGTTCTCTAACTTTGTGTTAAAAATAAAATTTAATGTTTCTGTTATATACTTTGTTATTCCTAGGTAGGGTGACCCAGAGTGTGGATAATTTATACCACTCTGTAAGCTAAATATTTGATTTGTTTTAAGCAACTCTGTGAACTAGTATTTGATTTCATGTACTAAAATCTAAAGAAAATTTAATTACTCTCGTCTCCTCTGTGATAAAAATGAACACGCATGGTGTGGGAGCCATTCTGTTTGTTTCTCTGATGTATTTAATTTAGTGAACACAAGGGGGAGTAAAAGATGCTACCTGTCAGTTTCCACACCCATTTAATCCCAGTCTGAACTAAACTCAGGTGTGACGAGATGGGACAGAGGCACACAGTTTTTGTACCGTGTTTAAGAGTGCTTGATCATGCAGTATTTGGGGTATGTGTTGGAACTTTACTAGAATCTGTTACAGATGTCAAACCCAGCTCTTCAGATGTGTCCCAGACTGTTGTAAAACGTACCGTTAAACTGACTGAGAAAGGACTCCTGGCAAAAGTTGCATTTTTGCAAGATGAAAGAAAACTTAATCTGGATTATGGAAAGAAATAAAAAATGGAACTATATGAAGGTACTGCATTGACTTTAGTTGGAACAAGCTTAATAAAGTAAGATTGTTTTATCTTAAGAACATTGACACCAAGAGCACTTTATTTTCACGCGTTCAAACACCTGTCCGCTCATCACCTGTGGTGTTGGAGCTTCGATTGGAGAAGTTTTGGCCCCACATTTAAGTACAAAAACTGCCTCATTGGAGAAAGTGACGCTAAATTGGATTGTTTGGAGCGACTGTGCAGGATTTAATCATTTGGGGATACGCTGCTGGATTCGGATGCAGTGGCCGTGGTCTGCTGGCGGCTGGAAGAGTCCTGCTGGAAAGACGGCGCTGGATTTGGTGGCTGTGGAACGCTGCACATGGAGGCGTTTGGAACTGCGCGTCATGGAGGATGACTTTGGATATCTGTGCATCTAACGCGGAGGTATGTGTAGCGCTACCAAGTTTGAATGGCCATTCATGATTAAGGGGTGCGCACTTGTTTAAGCTCTAAAAAGACCAATGCATTGGCAGATGACTGACTGACTGACGCATAACTGAATTGGCTTATTAAGATCTGGGTTTTGTTAGAAACAATGGAGGCAGAGTGTGACTCTGAGCCAAAAACTTTACTAGAATCTGTTACAGATGTCAAACCCAGCTCTTCAGATGTGTCCCAGACTGTTGTAAAACGTACCGTTAAACTGACTGAGAAAGGACTCCTGGCAAAAGTTGCATTTTTGCAAGATGAAAGAAAACTTAATTTGCGAAAGGCTTCTAAGCTGAAAGAGACTATTGTTGGGTTGATGGATAATGTTGCTTTTTTTTCTGAGGTAAAAGCAACCTTAGAAAAATATAATACCTTTGTCAATGATGCTAAAACCCAGCATGATGTTTTGTTGAATTATTTACCAAAGGATGAGTTTGAAAAGCAAGAAATGTGGTTCAAGGTAAAAATGCTTGGTGTTAATGACTTTAATGTTTTGGTAAATAAGTGGTTAACTGAAAGGGAAGGTGTTAAAACACATGAAAATGAAGGGGTTGAAACAAATGAAAATGGTGTTGGAAATGAAAAAATTGTTATAGAGCCACATGAGAGCATTTCTAATGTGGGGTCTAAAGGATCAAGCAAAGGTAGAAGGTCATCAAGATCTGCAGTGATGCAAGCCAAGGCAGAAAAGGCTGCACTAATTGCTCGTGCAGCTGCATTGAAGGAAAAGCATGCATTGGAAGAAAAGGCTGATCAATTGAGACAACAGGTAGAGAATCTTGAAATGGAAGCGGAAATCGCTGCATGCACGGCAAAACTGGAAGTATTTAGTGCATCAGAATGCAGCAGCATCTCTTCAGGTCGACATTCTGATGGAATGAAATCCTACATCAAAAGGGGAGCAGCTACTGATTCAAAGGGTGAACAAATGAATGCTGCCGACAAGGAGGTGTTAACAGGACTATCCTTGCATGGTAAACCCATGGAAAGGGTTCAAGTAACATACAAAGATGTCAATTGTGAGCCCACCACCATCTTGCAGGCTGCTCAGCTTCAACAACCTCTTCAACCTGTTCAACAAATGCTGCATCCTTTAACCAACAATCAATCAAACTCGCATTCTTCCGGAGATGTCTCTCAGCTTCTACAGAAACAAAATGATTTGATGGCACTGCTGGTAGAAACTCAAGTGTCACACTTTCTACCACATCGAGAAATCCCTGTCTACAATGGGGATCCTATGCAATTCAACACTTTTATTAAGGCATTTGAGCAAGGAGTAGAATCCAAAACAAAGAATCATGATGACTGTCTCTATTATCTAGAACAATTTACAGTTGGACAGCCAAGGGAACTGATAAGAAGTTGCCAGCATTTGCCTCCAGAAATAAAATACATTAAAGCTAAGGAACTTCTGAAAGATAATTTCGGGGATGAATTAAAGATAACTGCTGCTTATATGGGAAAGATAAATGTATGGCCTTCTATAAAAGCAGAGGATGTCAAAGGTCTTTCTTCATATGCACTGTTTTTGCAAGGTTGTTGCAACGCCATGGAGGAATTAAGATATTTAGATGAACTCAACATGCCAGCTAATATGAAAACTATCATACAAAGGCTTCCATACAAACTGAGAGAAAGATGGAGAATCGTGGCATATGACATTTATGAAAGGAGTCGTTACAGGGCAGGATTTAAAGACATTGTTCGTTTTATTGGACAACAAGTGAAAATCATGTCGGATCCTGTTTTTGGTGACATCCAGGATGTTAAACTTAAAGACCAGTCACAATTAAAATCCCAACTAAAGAGAAGCAGTTTTGCAACTACCATCACTCAATTTGAAAACCCTGTGACTAAAACAAGAACAAAAGAAATTCAAACTGTGACACCATTGCCCTCATCTGTATCATGTTTGAGATGCACGTTAAGACACACTTTGGAAGAATGCCCACAAATGAAAGGGCTGTTGCATAAAGAAAAACTGAACTTTTTAAAAGAAAAGGGAGTCTGTTTTGGATGTTTATGCATTGGTCATGTAAGTAAGACTTGCAAAAACTGCATTTCATGCAAAATATGCAACAAACCCCATCCCAGTATTCTGCACATTAATAAGACTGAGAATAAAGGTGAGAAAGTAATCTCTGTATGTAGTCAAACGGGGGCCGGAATAAGCAATGGGTTTCTTCCTATCCTACCTGTAAATGTTAAAAGTGCAAAGGGAGATAAAGTAATTCAAACTTATGCCTTTTTGGATACAGGAAGCACCGACAGTTTCTGCTCTGAAACTTTGATGAACAAACTGAATATTACTGGAAAAAGAACCAAGATCCACTTGAACACTATGGGTCAAAATAAAACAGCGTCTAGTTACATTGTGAAGGACCTAGAAATTTCTGGGCTTTTAAATAATCAGTTCTTTCAGCTTCCAGATCTGTTCACCCAAGAAAAGATGCCGGTATCTGACAACAACATAGTTACTGAAGAATACGTAAAAAATTTCCCATACCTGAAACACATCAAGATTCCTCGCATTGATGTCAGTGTTGACTTGTTAATTGGAACAAGTGCCTCAAGGTTACTGGAACCTTGGGAGGTGATCAGCAGCAGAGGTGAAGGTCCATATGCTGTAAGAACCCTTTTAGGCTGGGTGATAAATGGACCTCTGCATGGAGATGGAAACAAGCAATATGAGAATGGCCATATTGCAGTTTCTGTTAACCGTATAGAAGTTAACAAACTAGAGGAAATATTAATGAATCAGTACAAGCATGATTTCAGTGAAAGCTTCTTTAATGAAAAGGAGGAAATGTCTGAGGAGGAAAGAGTGTTCATGAATAAAATGGAAAGGTCTGTTCAATTGGTTGATGGACATTATAAATTGAGCCATTTCTAAAAGATAAAAGGTTCTATGAAGAATATACAAACTTTCTTTCTGAAGTCCTAACAAAAGGACATGCCATGAAGGTACCTGAACATCAGCTTGAAAGATGCGATGGGAAAGCTTGGTATCTGCCCCATCATGGTGTTTTTCATCTTCAGAAGAAAACTCTACGAGTGGTGTTCGACTGTAGTGCTGAGTTCAAGGGAGTTTCTCTAAACAGTCAGTTACTACAAGGCCCAAATTTGTCAAGCACCTTATTAGGAGTTTTAATTAGGTTCAGGCAAGAACCTATTGCTATCATGGCAGATATCCAATCAATGTTTCACCAGGTTAAGGTGGCGGATGACTATTTGGACGTCCTAAGATATCTGTGGTGGCCAGATGGGGACCTTAATCAGGAACCAATACCTTATCGAATGACTGTGCACTTATTTGGTGCTGTTTCCTCTCCAAGCTGTGCATGTTATGCACTGAGAAGAATTGCAGATGATACTCAGCAAAGCTTTTCAGCTGAAGTGACAGACACTGTTAGGAGAAACTTCTACATGGATGATCTGCTGAAAAGTTTGCCAAAGGAGGAAGATGCTGTTTTTATGATAAACAGCCTGACAGACATCTGCAGATTAGGAGGTTTTAACCTCACAAAATGGATAAGCAACAACCGCAGTGTGCTTCAACATGTTCCAGAAGAACATAAATCCAATGCGGTTAAAGATTTGAATCTAGACAGAGACAAATTACCAATAGAAAGAGTTCTTGGACTGCACTGGTGCATTGAATCTGACACATTTGAATTCAAATTCAATTTGCGAGAAAAACCACAAACTAAACGGGGAATGTTATCCATTGTTGGTTCTGTATATGATCCTCTAGGTTTGGTAGCACCTTTCACACTTGTGGCTAAACTAATGATCCAAGATCTCTGTCGGATTAAAAGTGGTTGGGATGACCCAATCCCTGAGGCCTTCAAGCATAAATGGAACAGCTGGTTGGAAGATCTTAAAGGGACCAAGGGTTTCACGCTCAAAAGATGTTTCAAACCTGAAGATTTTGGATCAGTAACTTCCGCCCAATTGCATCATTTTTCTGATGCCAGCGAGAAAGCATATGGCACAGTTACTTACCTGAGATTAAAAGATGACATGAACAGAGTCCACACTGCCTTCATGCTTGGAAAGTCTCGGGTATCTCCGCTCAAACCAATTACAATACCTCGTTTGGAACTGACAGCTGCAGTTCTGGCTGTGAAGATAAATAAAATGGTTTGCTCAGAGCTGCAACTGAAATTGGAGGAATCACAATACTGGACTGACAGTACTTCGGTACTCAAGTACTTGAACAATAAAGACAAAAGATTCAAAACATTTGTAGCCAATAGAATCAACATGATCAAAGAAGGTTCTGACATAACAAACTGGAGATTCATCCCATCATCACAAAATCCTGCAGATTTGGTCACAAGAGGGCAAAGGATTGAACATTTGAAGCAGGGAAAATGGCTTAAAGGTCCAACTTTTTTGTCCGACCCGGAAGAACAATGGCCTATTCGTCATCTGCAATTAAACATTGAAAATGATCCAGAACTCAAACGCAATGTTACAGTGGGGGCAATCAATACTGAAATATCTGCTACTCATAAAATGATTACATACTACTCCAGTTGGAAAAGGTTAAAAACCGCAGTTGCTTGGATTCTTAGATTTAAAGAGCTTCTTTTAAGCCTATGCAAAAAAAGAAAGGATCTAATTTCTGCAAATGCCAACCATCAACCAAATTTTATTAATATGGAAATGCAGAAATTCAAATCAGCTTTACAACCACAACCACTATCTGCAGATGACATTCGTAAAGCAGAGACAGAGATAATTCGTTTCAGTCAATGGGAAAAATTCCGAGATGAATTGACTGCACTGTCATCTGGTCACTCCCATGTGAAGAAATGCAGTACCATCTACAAACTTAACCCAGTATTTGACAGTGGATTACTAAGAGTTGGAGGACGTCTAAACAAATCTGCTATGCCTGAGAATATCAAACACCCTCTCATTCTAAGCAAAGACCAGCACATATCCACTCTTATACTTCACCATATTCATGAATCACTGGGTCATGGGGGGCGTAATCAGGTGCTTTCCACGTTGAGAAGAACCTACTGGATTACACAGGCAAGTTCTGCAGTAAGGAAGGTAATTGGAAGATGCTATATCTGTAGACGCTATAGAGGAAAAGTAGGACAGCAAAAAATGTCTGACCTGCATCCTGAAAGAACCTTTCCTGATCTCCCACCTTTCACAAATGTCGGTGTGGATTTCTTTGGACCTATTGATGTCAAGAGAGGACGCAGTACTGTAAAGCGTTATGGAGTGATTTTCACTTGTTTCGCAAGTCGTGGTGTTCACCTGGAAGTGGCTTACTCTCTCGACGCTGATTCTTGCATTAATGCAATAAGAAGATTTATCTGCAGAAGAGGTCAAGTCTCGACAATAAGATCAGATAATGAGACAAATTTTGTTGCTGCAGAAAGAGAACTTCGAGAAGCATTATCTTCCATGGACCAAAACAAACTCCAACAGTCGTTGAGTCAGAGGGGAATAAAATGGGTTTTCAACCCTCCCGCTGGTTCTCATTATGGAGGTATCTGGGAAAGGATCATTCAAATGATCAAAAGGATATTAAATACTGTACTCCACCAACAACCCATTGACGATGAAGGGCTGCACACCATCTTGTGTGAAGTGGAAGCAATTTTAAATGATCGTCCCATTACAAGACAATCAGATGACCCCAATGATTTGGAACCTCTTACACCAAATCACATTCTTTTACTGAAAGGAAAACCGATTCTTCCACCTGGATCTTTTAAAAAGACTGACCAATATGTGCGGAGAAGGTGGAAGCAAATTCAGTACTTGGCTGATCTTTTCTGGAAACGATGGACAAGAGAATATTTGCCACTGTTGCAGGAAAGGCAAAAATGGAACAGAGAAAGAACGGGTTTTTCCCCTGGAGATGTGGTTGTGGTGGTTGATTCCACCGCACCTCGGGGCTCCTGGATTCTGGGAAGAGTGCTTGAGGTGTATCCTGACAAAGAAGGGCTCGTCAGATCTGTACGTCTCAAAACAAAAACAAATATTATTGAAAGACCTATAACAAAAATATGTCTTCTTTGTGAAACAAGTGCAAATTATGATGCATAAGCAAAGTTTTGTTTTGGTTCTTTGTTTCTATTTTTTGTAACTTACTGGAAAAATGGCTCCTTTTGTTTTTTGTAGAGTTTGAAATTGTTATGGGCTCCGCTCAAAACAATTAGGGGCCGGTGTGTGGGAGCCGTTCTGTTTGTTTCTCTGATGTATTTAATTTAGTGAACACAAGGGGGAGTAAAAGATGCTACCTGTCAGTTTCCACACCCATTTAATCCCAGTCTGAACTAAACTCAGGTGTGACGAGATGGGACAGAGGCACACAGTTTTTGTACCGTGTTTAAGAGTGCTTGATCATGCAGTATTTGGGGGTATGTGTTGGAACAACCTGGATTATGGAAAGAAATATAAAATGGAACTATATGAAGGTACTGCATTGACTTTAGTTGGAACAAGCTTAATAAAGTAAGATTGTTTTATCTTAAGAACATTGACATCAAGAGCACTTTATTTTCACGCGTTCAAACACCTGTCCGCTCATCACCTGTGGTGTTGGAGCTTCGATTGGAGAAGTTTTGGCCCCACACATGGAATTTATAGAGTTAAGGTTTAAATTGAATATAGATTAAAATCATTCAATATATAATATGTTATTATCAGCTTCCTCCCCCTCTATGGATAAAAATTATAAAAAAAGTTTGGAAACAGACAGCCAAACAGATCCCCAAAGAAATGTGGGAAGATTCACTTAAAGTTGTATATATTTTTTTCAAATAACAGTAAACACCATTTGATACAGTTTAAAGTCATACATAGACTTCATTACTCCTAAGTGAAAATTCATAATATCTACCCAGCTGTCACTCCGCCTTGTGATAAATGTCAGTCCTCTGATGCACGGACTCTTCTCACGTCCTAAGGTCCTAACTTTTTGGGTTGAAGTTTTCAGTGCAATATCAAACATATTAAATACTAGAATTATGCCAAATCCTTTGTTAGTGATTCTTGGTACATCCGAGACAACTGGAGGCCTTGCAAAAGCACAACTCCTGTCCCACTGTATAATCACTGCAAAAAAAATAAATAAAAAAACTTGACTTACTGTCATGGAAAGGTCCAGTTGTGCCTAAATACTGTGCATGGATCCGGGACTTGAACAACACAATGCATCTGGAACAAATATGTTTTGTATTGAAGGACAGTTTGAAAGCCTTTCAGGAAATCTGGCAACCTTTTTATACTCTTCCCGCAAACATAATGTGTGTGTAACTCCTCATAATGTTCCCCGCTACATGTGAATAACTTAAGTATACCCCCTCTATGTTTGTTTCTCCGCAATTTGTTGAGTTTTTTTATCATTTCTTTTATACCTTCATGTATCATTTCAAAAAGGAGCCTTATTTATTTTTCTGGAATCTGCTTAAACTGCTCTGCTCAATAAATATATTTGAAATTAAAATGGTTATAATTCTCAAATCTGCAAATTTTTCAAAGCCTCCTATAGATTCCAATCAGTTTTCCTAATGTACTGCTGAATGAGCTAGCATTACAGGTCATTTTATATAAACAGCAGTATTGGAGAATTTTCTCAACATAGCAAAAGCCAATATAGCACATATAGCTCCAATATAGCAAAAATTCTTTTGCTTTTGCTATATTGGAGATTTTTCTCAGTAATGTATATTGCTAGGATAGCGTTATACCTGGAGAAGGTGTGGCGCCTTACACAATTGCATTCCAAGAAACTAATAAATGCCTTACAAAACTGCATTCCAACCAAGAAGTATTTGTACTTATCTACTAAGCCAGTGTGAAGATCTAGATCCCTTAAGCTCCTTCTATCTTGACAGATGTCTTTCCATGAAGCTGTTGTGCTTATGTTCCATAATGCTGCCTTTATCCTAAACAATCTTGGAGCTTAGAGTTTACAGTGACGCATCTTCAAAAATGTGACTCTTAACACATTTGGTAACTTTTCAAATAGCAATCTGGAACTACCCAGCAAGACAAAAAATATGGTTTAAATATTTAAATTGAACTTAAATTTACATTAAAGTTGAACGATTTCCCTCTACCTTTAAACTCGCGGTTTTCCAGCCACTGTTTGGAAAAGGCTTGGATCACAAGAACCTCGCAATTTTTTGTCTGATTTCTAAACTCCCTTTTTCATCAAAGCATTAAAGTAGGTAGTTCATAATCAGCTTTTACATCATTTCGAGGAACAACATCAATCTGATTTTAGGCCCAGGTACAGTACAGAATCTGCCCATATTCATGTACTAAATTACATCTTGGTGGCCACTGATGCAGGAAATCATGTCTTACTTTTACTTCTTAATTTCTCTGCTGTTTTCGATATGGCTGATCACAACATTCTGATTGAAAGGTTGGAATCATGGATTGGGATTATAGGGGCCCCTCTCGACTGGTTCCCTTCTTACTTTTCAGATAGAAGTTTGCATCAAAGACTTTTCCTCAGGGGTCCATCTTGGGACCTGTACTTTTTTCTATCTTTATACTTCTTTTGGCTAAAATATTTGCTAGACACGGTGTAAACCATCATATATACGCTGACGACTGTCAAATCTATCTGACACTAAATCGACAAAATCATATTCAGATACTTATGAACTGTCTACTGGAGCTTAAGAACTGGTTTGCATCTAATTTCCTCCATCTGAATGACAATAAAACAGATGTCATCCTTTTTTCACCAAAAAACTGAAAAACAAAGGTTCTCCAACTATTGACCTCTGTGCCTTCCACCACCAAATTTAATTCCTGTGCAACAAGTCTGTGAGTAGAACTTGACTCTGATTTTACCCTGGGATCACAGATTAATGCTACAGTTACATATTTTTTAACTCAGTAGAATTATACTTAAAAGACCCCACTTGGAATCAGTCACGCATGCCTTTATTACTTTTAGACTAGACTACGCAGATTCTAGTCTCCAGAAATCCAGACCCTAATCTATCAAGATTAGGGTCTGGCAACGAGTGATGATAAGGGCATAACTCGAGGGACAGAAACTCTGCTTTTGAAACTCACACTGGATGCAATAGGATAACGCCACGGCCAATCACAAAAATACACAGTGTTACGTATGCAGAGTTACCAGTGGAGCTAACTGATAGATTAAACTCTTGCTGTATTCAGTCGGCAAAACAGCAAAAAAGTCCTTCTTGTAAAGGAACTATTCGAGCGTGGCTTTCTGTTTATCTTTTAGATGAAAAGCCAAGTCTAATGCTTTTATTGTAGCCGCCAAAGTCGTTTCAAACAACCGGTGTTCATCTGTACTCACTGTTTACTAAATAATCCCTTTAGGTCGCCTCTGGCCCGCCTAAATCAGATACACCGATTTGATTGGTTCCCCGAACTGCTTACGCAACGCAGTAACAGTATCATTGCTCGATGCCAGAATGTCTTGCAGACTGTGGTAATTCTGTAAACTGTTATCATTCAGAAGGTAAAAGACTGTTTATAAAGTTTGCATGGTTAAGGATCTGACACTATTGTTTATGCAGGAAAGCTTTTAAGTCATAAAACTCTGGGGTGAGTTTTTATTGCAAGCTGTAAAAGCAAGAATGTTTAGATAAGAAACTGGGAGAAAAGTTTTTAGAGAAGCAGATAGCCATTTAACCATACATTTTTATAATGAACCTTTGACCCAGAACAGAGACGATTCCTTTTCTGACTCCAGGATTCTCTGACAGCAAATCATGGCTAAGAGACTGTTTGGAAATGATCTGATTGGAGAGATTAGAAACGCCTAGAGGCCCGGTTGTCTATAAAGCTGTGAAATGAAGATCAGTTAATTGTTCAGATTTCTTTAAGTCTGGACCACAGAGAAACTAGGGCAACTTTCTCTGTAAACTGCAATTTGTTAATCTGTTCAAAATAAATGTTAAACTGGAAATTGGCTCCATTTTGTCTCTGCTTGAACATGCATTGAATTACTTATGATAATTATTTAATTCAACAACAATTTGGTGACCTCGACGTGTGCAGGGTTTTTTTGGACCAAAAAATCCAGTTATTTTTTAAGTTAATAAACGGACATGTATTTGCTCTATTGACAATCTGCGCAGAGTTGCGTAGTTTTTTAATTCTATTGATTGGTTAATCTAACATTGGGTAATGTTGTCATGCAAGTTAAATATGTTTTTTGTTTTTGTTTTGAGCAGATTGACTGTTGCAAGCCCATGGTTGAAGCGGCTCCATTGTATGTGTCTCTCTTCTGAGCAGGACTGCGACCTGCTTTGCGCTCCGCAGAGAAACACCGGTGCATGCTGGGTGATGGAGTTTGTTACTCTGCAGGACAATGGAGCAGATGGACCGGATGGTGCGGTCCCTTCAACGACTCAAATCGGAACCAAAGTGCGGATCGGGGCTGGAGAAGTGGCGATCTCAATTACGGAAGGACGCTTTCGTAAGATTGTTCGAGGCTGGCAAACGGAAAATAGATTAAGGAGCGCCTGGGTTGCCCTCTGTTAATCTGAACGGATTACTTTGAACTGCCTGCGTTTCTTTCAAACGTGCGCGTCAGCACCGCAAATTGAAATGGGAAATGGTCCGGCATTTTTGGTGAGGTCCGATGAGGTTAGTGTTTTAAATTCTGCTTGTACAAGGGTGTAATACTGTGTGTGTGTGAGATGTTTTTTACGCAGGCGCTTGGCGAGAAGTGCTGGTGATGTTGCGTTTTGTGTTAAAATGTTATAGTATAAATAATGAACTCGAGTATAATAAATAAATTAACATAGATAAATAAATATATAACTGAATATGATGGATAACTGAAATTAAATATCTATAAGAATTAGTTGTGAACATTTAGGACAGGCCATCAGAGCGGCCGCCCTAAGCTAGGAGCTAATACTGTCTGAGTTGTTTACTTGATAGCACGGCTAATATACGACAGCTGTGCCTATATGTTTTGATAAATAAATTAGTGGTTATAGGCGGTTTTCTGCCATCTGTTCGAGTCTTTTGAGGGGTTTTCTGGAAGCCGGCGCCAGGAAATTTCTCAAAGCGGACTACGAAACTTGTAACAGACTGGTCTGAAACCTCCGCGATAAAATAATTAATTAGGTCTAAAAGCCACAGCTTATAATGTTGTGTTTTTTTGTTTTTTTGTTAATGGTTTTGGGCTGTAACGGACGTAGTTGAATCGGTGTTTGCTGTGCGGGACGGCTAAAATTGGAAAATATGTTTCAGTCCGCGTGGACGAACAGGAGATTGTTTTTGTTCGTGCCGAATTAAAGTTTGGTACAGTGGTATAAATTGTGCGGATTAAGTCCTGGTATTGCGGTAAGTCATCTTCTAAAGTGTTTGTTGTGATTTTTTGGACTGTTTTCGCCGTACGTTTTGTGCTGTTTTGGCTTTCGTTTCACAGAGGAAGCTAACGGTAGCACGTGGAGCTAGGCTGTTGTGCTAAGTTAGCGGTGGTGGCTAACTGCATGTTCTATGTGTTGCGAGCTGAAAGTTGATTTTGGATAGAAAGTGATTACAGACTCCTGCAGACGATTGTCTTGTTAAGACTTAAACGAATTTGGATTTTGTTAAATTTTTCTGGTTACTTAGGATGTAAAACGGCCAAATTTATTTGGGATAATTATGCATGTTACAATTAAACGTAAATGACTAAGAACAGTTACTCATGAGTCGATTCTGACTTGGTGTAGTTTTAATTTTTGATTTCATCTTTAAAATTAAAAAGAGGGAGTTTATAGTCAAAATAAAAGATGCATTTTTGAATCTTTAAATAGGTGGATTTTTTTGCTTTTTTGATTGATCTAAGCAGGAGTTGTTAAGTTGGCCTAAATAAAGATAAAGCTATAAGTAGTAATTATAAGCATTTAACGAAAAGCAAACGGTATTAATTGGAAAGCAACAAACTGGTTTAAATTATTTTGATAAGCACCGTGTTGAATGGTACAGAAAATGAGTCTGTGATTTAAATAAGTATCATTTATGCTAAAATTATGTTTGGCTTATTTCTGATGGCTCTATAGACTTTAGAAATATAGCTTGGTCTCTGAATGAATGACCTAAAGGAGACTGGTGTTAAATTATTTACACAATTAAACATTCTTAAGGATTTTCTGGACACTAAATGCTTATTGGATTTATCAAATTTCAACTGGGGCTCAAGAAGTAACCCAGCATATTTCAATTCCGTTACAAATTAAATGTTTTTATCATGCAAAACAACACTTATCATAGTGATAGTTTATAAACTAGTGGGATTTGAATGTTTGGTTTTAAAAAAGAAAACATTAAAACACAGAGTCATCTTTAAGTAATCAGTTTGTTTTTTAACAGACTGGGGATAAATTTGGAATTGGTCTAAGGATTGAAAGTAACAATTAAAGTCTTTGGTAGATTTATTGAAGAACAAATAATGAATATCACAGTGACCGAAATGATGGTTTAATTTGAAAGTAAGAAGTAAATTCTAAATTCATTTATTTTGATCGTGTAGAGGCAAAATGTGATTGGACCAGCTACATTGAAATAATTTTTACCATATATTTGAATACACATTTTGTTTTGACAAATAAGAATCGGTTTTGGTTTTGAAATTTAAGATTAATCTTTCAGATGTTCTTTAGCTAGTTTTTTGATGCTGAGAGTAAATTTACAGGTCCTAAAACATTTTGGAATAGATCTGATCCTAGAATAATGACATAATATATCATTTGATTAGTGGGGACTCTGTAACTGACAATTTATTTAGATTTTTGATTTTATTTTCTTTATTTTTTTCTTATTTTTATTTTTTGTTTTTTCCTCTTTCTCTCTCAAAATTTATATATTTGGTTCGATTTGGATTATGACCCAGATTTTTGAACTGCGGTCTGTTTATTAATTAGAACTTTGGAAAATGTTAATTTGGGAAGCTGGATTAAAGAAAACGTGATTCAGTGGTAATGTATTTGACGTCTCTAGAAGCTTCAATTTAATTTGGTGTTTATCATTGGAGAAAAGAAAATAAAAAAGAAGCCTGAGAGGAAAAAGGGGATACTGAAAAGAAAAATGCTGGTTTTTATTTTTTATTTTATTGCGACTAGTTTTTGTTTAGAGAAATCTCATCTCTTGAACCTCTTTTATTGAATTTTTTTGTTTTGTTTTGTTTGACTGCTGAGGGGAATTAGACTATTGTGTATCCTACGAAAATTTAAGAGGAGTTTTAGTTGCAAAAATCACTTTGACTATGTTCAGTTCCCTTCACAGAATCGGACAGATGTTTTTGAAGTATGAAAAGTTTTCATTGTTTACAATCAAGAATATTTGGGCAAGTGACCACATTTGGGTTTGTTTAAAGAGGAATCATATAAGCAAAAGTATTTTGAATGGATATTGGATTGTGTTAAAAAAAAATATATATAATTTAGGTTTGGCAATATTTATAGGGAAGTTGTTTTGTCAGTGATTTAAATCTTGGATTTTTCTTTAGAAATATAGATAGACTTTGAAGTATAGCAAACTGAAGACTGTTTTTGTAAACTATGTTGTGTTATCAGTCAGTACTGTTCTCTGGTTTTGTTTTAAACATTTGATGTTTTTAACCTTTTTCAACATCAATAACAGTTATCTCAATGTAAGTAGCATACTTATATTAGCAGAAATTATTAATTGATTAAAGGGACAGAGTCGGGGAAAAGTGGTGTTAAGTCTGATTACAAAGGGGTTTAGTTCAATATGAGCTATTCGTCTCAACCTCAGTGAAGCGAAACCAGGAGAGCCACTTTTCCATAGCGACTTTTAAAAAAAAAAAGGGATAGAACCTTTGCAGATGGTTATTGCCTTTATTTTTGTTATTGCAATGTTTTAGTGGTGTATTAGCAATATCTAACAGAAAAATCCAGCCTTTTTGTTTGTTTCTTTTTTGATTTAATTTTGTTTTTCTAAGAACTAAGCGTGTTGATGAGATATTGCGATGCTCCATCTTTATAAATGTTTAATTTACACATGAGATGAAAGAGACATTTATCAAATTGAAAAAATTGAGGAAGGCATTGCATTGATGAAATATAGAATATAAATTGGATGAAAAATGAAGGAATCATTAATTAAAATACGCAGGGGAAGTATTAGAACAACAGTTTAATTAGACGTATAAGGATTGATTATTATTCCTGGTGGAGAGAGCAAACCTGTTGATTGGTATATTTTTACCAGAATTAATATTGAGGAAATTATTACTAGTATAACTGATTGAAGTAAAATTAAAATAGAGCCCACATAGGCAGTCTGAGTGTGGAAGATATTTAAATTCAGCATTCGAGGAAGGAGACTAATGAATATGAAAGTAAAATGTTTGAATGTAACTTGATTTGAATGAGCTGAAAGGAGGGACTGTCTGTTTTTTTTTCTTACTCTAATTATATATTTTTTCTCTTTTTCTCATCTGGCTGCAGAAATACCCCTCAGATAAACATTCTTGAGATGGAATTTATGATCCTGGGGAGATGAGATGGGTGGGGGTGCGTGGGCTGATGACGGATAGTGCCAGGCGCCCGCCGTAACGGCCACAGAGAGAAACATCTTTACGACCAGCGCAGAATTACGACTCTCTTGTGCTCTGCTCCCACATAGGGAGGCACAGGTGACTGTATATTTTCAGGGGTGTGCTGGAGGCCACCCTCAAAAGAGCACGTTTCCTCATGCTGAGCTGAACTTTCAAGGACAATGTGTGAATTCACTTGGCTGGCGTGAGAAGTGATGATCAAGACTGTTGATTCAATGTCACTGTTGCTGAATTAACCACAAGAGTTTCTGTTTGTCTGATCGAAGGTGGCCGCGGTTCTACGTATTTTGATAACCCCATGTCTTCCCCAGGATTATCTCCGGGTAAAATACCACCATTTACCGGGAACAAAATTTGGCAGAAAAATTGGGCCGATAGCAGGGGGTTGCTGGCTGGTGAGAGAGAAAAAACATTTTTTTTCTTTCTTTTACGTTTTCATCCACAGGGATGTACTGAATTTAAGAATCAATTTGGGTAAACAAGCAAATGGATAGTAATCAGTTGAACTGTACACAAAAAGTAAACTCTTGAGCCTGCTCTTGTTTTTAAATCCATTAATGAGGGAGGTGTTTTTTGGTTTAGTTTTTAGGAAAAACAACGGTGTGTCAAAATAATGTGGATTTGCTCTTTCCCCAGGGATTATTTTTAATTAGATGGGTGAAATAATTTCTTGGCACAATGCAGTTGAAATAGATTGAAAAGGAGTGATCACAAGACCGGATCAAAAAACTGTCTTTTTTAGATGTTTACAAGCTTATGCCCCCAGGATTATCTCCAGGATTCAGCAGCACGTGAGGAGCACACAGTCTCCTCTGGTCACAGCTGACTACAGCTGCTGAAGGGGTCCAAGGTACAGGTCCAGGTCGAAGGCGTGAGGAGTCCAGTGGTTCAGCAAAGTTCCAGATGACAGCTGGGAACACACACAAAGTGCAGCTCCACGCCAACGACGAACCTGGTCGGATTCTGCCTAAGGAGGGTCGTGAAGGGTTTGACCAAGCTGAATCGGAAGCTGGGGCAACAGGCGGCGGGGCCTAGCTCACCCAGAAGGTTGTTTGGGTGGTGATATTACTCATCCGGTGTGATCTATGTGCCAATGAATGAGATGGGCAATTTGAAATTGCCATCTCAAAAGAGGGATCTACAGAAGAAGATCACAACTCAGCAATCAGCTGCACAGCAGGTTTTGACCAGCCCACAACGGTGGGCTAAGCTATAGGAAGCGGGGCCTGTCTGTGCATTTGTGTATATTGGGGGAAATGCTCAATTAATGAAGTAATTGGCATTTCAGAGAGTGGTTATTTGCAAATTTTGGGAGTAAAAACTGGAACACTAAAAGATAGGAGCCCTCCACACTGATCAGCTCTGTATATCGCTCTCCAGCTGCCAGGAGCCATTGAGGGGGATAAAATGAGAGTGAAGAAAGAGGATCAGAATACAAATAAAGACTGAACATTTATTAATAATTTTTTTGCATTTTACAGGTTGTTTAACTATTTTTATTCACAAGTGAAGAGTGGTAACACTGCCTAAAAGGGTTCTTAATACCTTCTATTTCAAAGGTTTCTAAACACTTTAAGTTTGATTTCTTTCAGAATATAATATAGTAATAATGTCTATGTTCATGGATTTTCTGAGCTTCTTCCACACTATTAACATGTATCAAGTCAGATTTAATTATTTCTTCACATGTAAGACATTCTTATACATTGTGGGTTTTGAATTAGTTTGTGGGAATTGTTAAAATAAATTTTTTGGTTAATGCCAAAAGAGGGTGAATCTATGATTAACAGATTTACATTTTTAATGGGAGTTAAGGTTAAAAAAGGTACTTTAATAGTTTGTCTTTTGAATTTTAGTCTGGAATACTTCATGTTTTTAAACTGATAAAATTTCTTGGATTTGATTTTTTGCATTCTCAAAAAGCTTTACAGGTTTTGATCTTTAATCAATCCATTTTTAAAAATGGATTGAAAAGAGGGAATTGTGGTAATTCTGTAAACTGTTATCATTCAGAAGGT
This sequence comes from Apricaphanius iberus, assembly GCA_028564705.1. Taxonomy (NCBI): domain Eukaryota; kingdom Metazoa; phylum Chordata; class Actinopteri; order Cyprinodontiformes; family Aphaniidae; genus Apricaphanius; species Apricaphanius iberus. The sequence continues at coordinate 25,568 of JAPXFQ010000900.1, forward strand.
AAAAGACTGTTTATAAAGTTTGCATGGTTAAGGATCTGACACTATTGTTTATGCAGGAAAGCTTTTAAGTCATAAAACTCTGGGGTGAGTTTAAATTGCAAAGCTGTAAAAGCAGGATGTTTAGATAAGAAACTGGGAGAAAAGTTTTAGAGAAGCAGATAGCCATTTAACCATAAATTTTTATAATGAACCTTTGACCCAGAACACAGAGCTCCGAATTTCCTTTTGCTGACTTCCAGGATTCTCTGACAGCAAATCATAACAAAGAGAACTGTTTGGAAATGGTCTGATTGAGAGATTAGAAACGCTAGAGGCCCTGTTGTCTATTAAAGCTGTGAATGAAGATCAGTTAAATTGTTCAGATTTTTCTTTAAGTCTGGACCTCAGAGAAACTAGGGCAACAGAGAAACTAGGGCAAATTTCTCTGTAAACTGCAATTTGTTGAATCTGTTCAAAATAAATGTTAAACTGGAAATTGGCTCCATTTTGTCTCTGCTTGAACATGCATTGAATTACTTATGATAATTATTTAATTCAACAACAAGACATAATTCAAATTGTGCTCTTGCGAGACCTCTGGATTTCCAGGATACTTTCTCTCTGTTCAGACAGTCAAAAACTTTGTTTATCATAAGCATTTGTTACAAGAAATAGTAATTATGTGGAGCTCTTTTCTACATTTTGAGACATTAGAATAACAATCATAATTGTATTTCATTGTGGTTTGATGGGAAAGAGTAGCACACTCATAAATAATTAGCAGTAAATTATAAGGAAATAAAAGTGTGGCATGCATTTGTATTTGCTGCCATGAAGTAAATGAACTTTCTACAGATTGTGTACAGATCTTTTACAGAACAGATGGATTGAGGTCAAAAATACACAGACTGTAATTGTGAATTACATTTAGGGGAGTCCGAGTAAAGGGAGATGATAGAACCCAGATGTTTGAAACAGCATTGAGATTTATACTTTGAGAAATAAACTGATAACCCTGTATTTTTTTGTATTTTTACTTCTACTTAACAATCAAAATGTATTGATGTGACAAAGAAGAATTTGAGAAACATATCGTTTTGTATAGTAACGTATCTGTTCTTATAGGGCAGTATCATGTTAATACTTGGGCAATACGTAATCATAGTCTGAAGACTAGTGTAATAGATTCTTTTACAAATAATTTTGATGAGACCAAGGAACAAACTTCGCTTGCAAAAAGTGAAGCCAACCAGGAAGTGGCAAAAATTGCAGTTCCTCCCTCATCCACTGGGGGCTGGCTTCAAAAAGGAGCAAATTCCCATGTTAAAAAGGCCAACTTTACAGCAAAAATAAACATGTTTACAGCCTGGTTCAAAAAAACATTTTAGGTTAGATAGTTCAGGTTTACCATCATGAGAACTCTGAGTGGGGTGAATTTTTTTCTAACTTCTCTGTTTTTTTGTAATTCAATCTTGATATTATGAATAATTAGGAGCGTGTCCTTTTGATTGACAGGTCCGTCAAGGCTAACTCTGGTGGCTAATGGTGGCTAACTGTAGCTAATAGCTGCTCCGTTGTCTGCTGTCCCCCTCTGCTTGTGGGGAAGCTCTTCACAGCCTGAGACTAACGTTAAGACTTCAGTCATTTGGTGTTTCTGAACTCAACTATCAGTTGACTCTGCCGTTTTTATTCAGTTTTGGATGTCAATCTGCAATTACTGGACAAAGATGGCTTGCTTTGGTGTTGATTACAGTAACAGACCATCCAAGAAGTTTCTGCTTTGGGGGGAGGCTTTATACCGGCTGATGCCTTACCAGCTTGGGGGTGGGGTTTCTGTCAGGTGGCCGAGAGGAATGCTGTTCTGGTCGGAGCTTTTATCTCTTTCTACACGGGGCTTGGAGCAGGCGATCAGTCGGGTAGCAGCAGAGCAGCAAAGTCGGCAGGACTGAGAAGCCGCGGCATCAGAGAGCAGGAGTTGGCTAGATAAGGCTGGACGACTACAGAGTTTGACGCTAGACAGACTGGATGATCGCTGGTTAGATCAGTACTGGTGTGAGGAACAGCTGGAGGCATGAATTAATGGATGTCTGAGATGTGAGGTGAGTCAAAAGTCTTTTATTTTTTCAGAGGATCTGAGTTTTCATGATGACTTTGTGACTGCTTTTTCGCTGGATGTGTTGTTAAATGTCCTCACCCTCCACCGATGGTAATGGAAATAACACTATATTAGGCCGTATTGACCCGAAGCATTTTGGTCTTATTATATGGATGTGTTTTCTCTACTCGAGATGTTTCTGGGTCTAACGTGATCGTTATTGAAAAAGGGGGCAAAACTCTCTCAACTGCGGTCTTCTGTCTGAAACCGGCTGCAGCCTACGTTAGCTTCAGTTAGCTCCCGACTAGCTTCTGACTAGCTTGCAGTTATGTTCGCTCGTAGCGTCAACCCTCCACCACCAGCCTCACAGCGCCACTCTCAGCTCCACCTCTTTGCCCATTTTTGGAGTTTCTGAGAGCGACGAGGCGAGTGAAGCGGACAAGATGGTGGCGATGGGAACCGCCCAGTTGGCTTCCTTTTTGCTCTTCAGAAACCTATGGGTGACATCAACAAGGGTTTGTCCATTTATATATACAGTCTATGGATGAAACACTAGCTCTGGGCTAAATTGTATATTAGTGTATTTAAATCTGACCTATTTAATTTCTTTGTCATTTGTCAGAGATTATTATTTGCTGTTCAGAACTACATTATCTGTCCAGGTTGAAATTGAATTACCACATTATCTGCTGTTATTTAATTTGTTAATGAAAATTTGTGAATAGACCATATAAATGACCAGTTCAGATCCAGTCTCAAGCCTTTTTCTGGCTTTAAACAGTTGTATTGTAATAATTACCTCCAACCATCTCCTCTTTTTCAGCAACAGAAAAGTATTTGTTTATGAATTAAGCTGCTACCATGCTACTGTATCTTCAGGGTGTTGTGCATGTTTTCGAGATTTATTTCATAAGAGAGCCGCCTAAGTACACAACGAGGGCCAGGCAGGACTTGGAGCGTGGAGACGTATCGCGTTGGTAAGACGTATCGCGTCATTTCCTGTTTTGTGACTAACTCGTTTGTAGCAAGTCGGTGTTTCTCTCCCTCTTGAACTGATCTAACTTTCTCTGTCAATAAGTTTTTTCTGAGTTGCTTAACACACAAACACATTAAAACGTTAAGTTTCTTCACGGTTTAGGACTCTTTAAGCGTTTTACTGGGTTAATTACTTTGTTTTTAGGTAAGGTAAGGTACCGCTTGGTTAGCTTAGCTTTACGGCTAGCATGGCTTCGGCAGCTTTCTCTCTTGTCCCTCCATCTCTCTCTACACCTCCTCCTCTTTCCTGCTCTCTCTGTCAGATGTTTAGTTACTCCTCCGCCTCATTTAGTGAAGTTGGTAGGTGTAATAAGTGCAGCATTTTTGTAGCTTTGGAGGCGAGGGTTTCTGAGCTAGAGGCCCGGCTCCGCGCTGTAGAACAGCCAGGCCCAGCAGTAGCTAGCGCGGAGTCAACTAGGACAGGACCTAGCCGTCCTTCAACAGCTCCCGTGCAGCCGGGACCTCAGGCGAGCTGGGTGACTGTTCGTAGGAAGACTAGCGCCAGACCCCAGTCCGCGGCCAACCTCCAGCCCCTTTCTCTGAACAATAGGTTCGCCCCGCTCAGCGACGCACCCGCCGAGCAGGAGAGGCCGATTCTTGTAATTGGCAGCTCCATAGTTAGGAATGTGGCTCCAGAGACACGAAAGACCACCGTCAAATGCCTTCCAGGGGCCAGGGCTGCGGACATTAGGTCCCATCTGAAGCTTTTGGCCAAGGACAAACGGCGGTATAGCAGGATCGTTATCCATGCTGGTGGCAATGACACCCGGCGACGGCAGTCGGAGGTCACTAAAATTAGCGTAGCTTCGGTGTGTAGGGCTGCCAAAAAGATGTCTGACTCTGTAATTTTTTCTGGTCCCCTGCCTGATCGTACTAGCGATGACATGTACAGCCGTATGCTTTCGTTCCACCTTTGGTTGTCAAGGTGGTGTCCAGAAAACGATGTGGGCTACATTGATAACTGGGGGGCCTTCTGGGGAAAACCTGGACTGTTACGTAGAGACGGCATCCATCCCACCGAGGACGGAGCTTCGCTTCTTTCCAGGAACATTGATAGGGTTATCTCTAGTTCCCCAAAGCCGTGACAACCCAGAGTCCAGCTCAGGGAACCCAGAGTCCAGGTCAAGGAACAGGGACTGCCACCCACCCACTACCCTATAGAGATAGTTTCCCGTCCACTACCCAAAACTAATGAATTAAAAGTTAATGCTACTAGAGCAAAGTATAAAAATCTCATAAAGATAAATAAAACTCGGACTGAACATAAAAACAAATCAATTAAATGTGGTTTACTAAACATAAGATCTCTCCCCTCAAAAACACTCTTGGTAAATGACTTAATTTGTGAAAATAATATTGATTTGTTTTGTCTTGCAGAGACATGGTTGCAGGAAGAGGACCATGTCACAATAAATGAGTCAACTCCCCCTAGCTACTTAAACTTTAGTGTCCCTCGAAGTACTGGTCGAGGAGGTGGAGTAGCAACTATCTTTCATTCCGATTTACTAATTAATCTCCAAAAAAATAATAGTTACAGTTCCTTTGAGCATCTAGTTTTTAGCTTTCCTCATACACATAACAAAGCAGTAAAGCCACTTTTGTTTGTGGTCTTATATCGTCCACCAGGACCTTATTCTCAATTTTTAGATCAGATTTCAGATTTTCTATCTGACTTAGTTTTAAACACTGATAAAGTCATTATAGTCGGAGACTTCAATATTCATGTTGATAATGAAAGTGATAGTCTAAATACAGCTTTTAACACTATCCTAGACTCAATAGGCTTTACTCAAAATGTGCAGGGACCAACACATTCTTGTCACCACACTTTAGATCTTGTGCTGACTTATGGCATTGACTGTGAAGAAATAACAGTCTTTCCACATAACCCTATCCTGTCTGATCATTTCCTTATCACTTTTAAACTTACTCTAATGGATCATATCAAACCTGAAAGAAAACTTCATTATACCAGAACGTTATCAGACAACGCTGTAGCAAATTTTAAAGAAGCTCTTCCAACTTTAATTTCCTCAGTTTATAAATGCAGAACAGAAAACAGTGATTTAACTCGTGACCCCTCACAACTTGACATTTTAGTTCATAGCGTTAATTCCTCCCTGCGTCGGGCAATAGACAAAGTTGCCCCCTTGAAAAGGAAGGTGGCTAGCCATAGAAGATTAACTCCCTGGTTTAATTTAGAGCTACGTACCCTAAAGCAGAATGTTAGAAAACTAGAGAGAAAATGGCGCTCCACGCATTTACATGATTCCTTTTTAATATGGAAAAATAGTTTATTGCTATATAAAAAGAGCCTTCACACAGCTAGAACAGCATATTATTCATCTTTAATCGAGGAGAATAAAAATAATCCTAGGTTTCTTTTTAATACAGTTGCCAAACTCACACAGGATCATAGCTCTATCGAGCCAACCATTCCCCAAGCTCTAAGCAGTGACGACTTCATGCAATTCTTTATAAATAAAATAGACTCCATAAAGAATAAGATAATTGGGAACCTTCCCAATATGCTTGCTTCCTCCTTAGTTAATGAGGCAGCCTCAAAAATGGTGGAACCTAATATATGCTTAAACTGCTTTAATGCAGCCGAACTTTGTGATGTACTAAAATTATTAGCTTCATCTAAACCTTCAACTTGCGTTTTAGACCCAATCCCAACTAAACTCTTAAAAGAAGTTTTCCCTCTGATCGCTGCTCCAATTTTAAATATAATGAATCTATCCTTAGTCAATGGATATGTACCACAGGAGTTTAAGATTGCTGTAATTAAACCTCTACTTAAGAAACCCTCTCTTGATCAAAACGACTTAATTAACTATAGACCGATATCTAATCTTCCCTTCTTATCTAAAATTCTTGAGAAAATAGTTGCACACCAGATATGTGAGCATTTAAACAATAATGAGCTGTTTGAGAAGTTTCAGTCAGGCTTTAGAGCTCATCACAGCACTGAAACAGCTCTGGTGAAGGTTACTAATGATATTCTCATAGCCTCAGACAATGGACTGGTGACCATTCTGGTCCTGTTAGATCTCAGTGCTGCCTTTGACACTGTTGACCACAATATTCTCATAGAAAGGCTTCAAAGTGTCGGTATAATAGGAACAGCACTAGGTTGGTTTAAATCTTATTTGTCTAACAGATTTCAGTTTGTTCAGGTAAACAATAGATCTTCCTCAACCTCAATAGTTACTTGCGGAGTACCACAGGGTTCAGTGCTTGGGCCGATTCTCTTTACTATATATATGCTTCCTATTGGTAAAATAATTAGGCAGCATGGGATAAAATTCCATAGTTACGCAGATGATACACAGCTATATCTATCCATAAATCCTGATGAATCCAATCAGTTAGGTAGACTACAGGCATGTCTGGAAGACATAAAAACTTGGATGACTCTAAACTTCTTGCTTCTAAATTCTGATAAAACAGAAGTTGTCGTCTTTGGACCAGAAGCTCTGAAAAAGAAACTACTTAGTCAGCCCCTTCACCTGGACGGCATTAAATTAGCCTCCAGTAATAAAGCAAAAAACCTCGGTGTCATTTTTGACCAAGATATGTCGTTTAGAACTTACATTAAAGAAGTCTGTAGGATTTCCTTTTTTCACCTTAGGAATATTGCAAAAATTAGAACCATCCTGTCCAGGAATGATGCTGAAAAACTAGTCCATGCCTTTGTTACTTCAAGGCTGGATTACTGTAACTGTCTATTATCAGGTAGTCCACAGAATACAATTAAAAGTCTTCAGTTAGTTCAAAATGCTGCTGCTAGGATTCTGATGAATATTAAAAGAAGAGATCACATTTCCCCTGTTTTAGCTTCTCTTCACTGGCTCCCAGTAAAATCTAGAATAGAATTCAAGATCCTCCTTCTGACATATAAAGCCCTTAATAATCTAGCTCCATCATACATAAGAGACCTGATTGTTCCATATGTTCCTAACAGAGACCTTCGCTCTCAGACTGCAGGTTTACTGGTAGTTCCTAGGATTTCTAAAAGTAGAATGGGTGGCAGATCTTTCAGCTATCAGGCTCCCCTCCTATGGAACCGGCTCCCAGGGTTGGTTCGTGAAGCAGACAATTTGTCTATCTTTAAAACTAGGCTAAAAACTTTCCTCTTTGACAAAGCTTACAGTTAGAGATATGTTTATAGGTAGTTAGAGTCAGGTCAGACAGGTAGATAGGAAGAGACAGGTTAATGTTAGTAGTCAGGCAGAGTGTCAAAAGTTAGGAAGAGATAGGAAGAGGTAGAGTAGCTAGGTAGAGATAGATTAATGTAAGCCAGGTAAAGATCCGGAGCCGGTCGCGGCTTACCGCCGCGGAAGAAATGTGCCCCACAGGGGCCAGCCAGCGCCGGAGAGAGGTCCCTCAAGGGGATCCTCCCGCACAGTGCGGCCGCCCATTACCTGCCGGGTTGAATCCCCCGGGCAGACTGTGCGGACCCCACCCGTTTATCTCTTAAACGTTTCTCGCCCTCTTCAACTCTGTCCTCTCAGTTCTGTCTATTTTTCCTTAAGATAGTTGTCGACTATCGGTCTCGTGCCGGTATTTAGCCTTAGATGGAGTTTACCACCCACTTTGGGCTGCATTCTCAAACAACCCGACTCCGAGAAGACCCCGGCATGACGGGGGCCGTTACCGGCCCTACACCGTCCACGGGTCAGGAGGACTCAGACAGAGTGTTGGTAGCCAGGTCTCCTAGTAGCTAGGAGACAGGTTAATGTTAGTAGCTATGCTGCTTTAGGCTAGGCTGTTGGAGGACATTATTAGGGTCTGTTCCTACTTTCTCTCCTACTTCTCCCCAACTGCATGATGTGCTGTCAATTCAAGCACTAACCTGTTTTCTATTATAGTAGGTGCTCCGGATTAGCCCTGCTTGACGACCCTGACTAAGATGGCATTGCAGTGACGGAAAATTCTCCACGTCCTGCAACAAACTTGTGCATCGGTTCTGTTGCTCTTTCTGTGTCTCTGTTGTGTATTCTCCAAGCCACAGACGGTCGCGGCAGATAACCGCTTGTGCTGAGCCTGGTTCTGCCGGAGGTTTCTTCCTGTTAAAAGGGAGTTTTTCCTTCCCACTGTCGCTGCATGCTTGCTCAGTATGAGGGATTGCTGAGAATTCCACGACGCAATCTTCTGTGGTTCTGTAATTTCTACACTAAACATTGTATTGTAATAACTCTTTTTGTAAAGTGCCTTGAGATGACATCTGTTGTGAAATGGCGCTATATAAATAAACTGAATTGAAAATTGAATTATGTAACCAAAGAAGACACCATGAGAAGAAGCAAGGAAAAGAAAATGGGCTGCAAGACCAGGTTAGGCAACACTTCATTCCCTTCACTGCTGAAAGATATTTTCTGTAAAACTATTGCTCAGTTTAGGTCAAAGTAAGATTAGCTTCTAAAACCCAGTGTTACAACTTTTTAGTTTTGTGTGTGCTGCCGGTTTAAATGACGCATTAGAGATACAACAGGACGTATGGATGCTGGACTAGCCTTAAATTGGTAAGTAATAAATGCTTGTTATGGTGCTATTTGGCAATAGTGATGTGATACAGTGCCAGGGAAATTGATTGTTTATCAACTGACACGCCCTTATTTAAATGTTTTGTTTCGGCTGGCGAGCTGTAAAACTGTTAGTACGCTTCAGATGTGCTCCATAGAGACTTGTTTTTACATTAGTGATGTTATGCTGCAAGCCTTGAGGGGGCGACAGAGATCAAATATCTGTAAATGTACGGAATGTGTTTTTCAACCCCTTTAACTACTTATATGTTACTAATAGGGCTGCAACAAACAAATATTTGGATAATCGATGAATCCGATGAGGTCTCGACTCGATTAATCGGATAAGGGGGAAAAAATTTAAAACGTACTATGGAAACGTTTTTTCTCTCCTTCCTTCACTTTATGTAACAACTGAATATTATTTGAAAACAGTAAAATTGCTTCGCTAAAGAACATGCTATCACTTCAAATGTTTTACAGCTGTTGAAATATTAAATAAACAATACATTAAATTAGTTTTAAATAGCTATGCTTTATCAAAGTGCTGAAAGGCCAAACCTGTCATATTACCAACATAAAAAGAGGTATTTTTGTTGCTCAAACGTGACCTGAACTATCAGAAACAGATCAAATTAATATTAAAATATAAATCAAAACATCATATACAGCTGTTGAAATATCAAATAATAAAGAATAAAAAATAGTTTTAAATGGCTTTGCTTTATCAAATTTCTTTAAGGACACATTTTGCATAAATCAACATAAAAACAAGTAGCACAATAGACCTAAACGCATTCTCCACTGTCATTCATAACCAAATACATGATAACGTAATAGCTTTGTGTAAGCCACTTTTATGAGACATTTTATTTTTATAAGTACAGTTCGTCAGGATGTGGCGTGCAATGCTTTTATTGTGAAGACAGGAAGCTGATGTATGTGAGTGAGAAAACTTGACTGCTGTAAGTGAAGCGGGGGTGAGAGAAAAATAAAGTACGTCTCGAGTTCACGGCTGTTATTCTTTCTTCCCATAAAGCTTTTATAACGTCAGGGATCATCCTCACCATACGCTCTGTTGCAAATGCTTAAACAGCAACAACTTCTGTCCAGTCGATCAATGTAGTTAACGCATTGTGTTGCTCACCGTTTGTCTAGCCATGCATGGTGAGCTGGATAGAGAGTAGAAATGCACCAAACTCGTACAGACTTCTCTTGCTGATACGTTATGATTAAACAGTAACAGTAACAGTTTTTCCCAGCTTAGGTAGAAACTGGGCTGTCCCCTTCCTTACTGATGACTCTGACATTCTTGCGTTTATGACGCTGCATAATGACCGTTATAGTGCCGTGTTATTCAAGCTTGGACTTACAAATATTGCAGGTAACAAATATTTTTGCATTGTTTAAGATAAAGTAGTCACACCAAACACAAAGGTGTGTAGCTGGCACTTTGAAAGTGCACGGATCAGAACTTTGCCAAGTGGTAAGCAGAGCCTTTTGCCGAAGGCTATACCCACGTTATTCCAGTGGCACAACTAAGGAGGCAGCGAGCCGGAGTATGGGAACATCGCCCATGGCTGTTCCAGAATGATGCGGCGGAGTTGGAAGAGGACGTTTCCGCTGCCTCAGTGAGTTACTTGGCTGTTGACTTTGAATTTCCACAAGACGCCTCTACTCCTTTACTAAAAGACCACGACTATGTGGCCAGTTCTTTCCTGGTTGTTGACAGAATCAAATATGATAACATGGTCAAGGAGATCGAGGAGCTCCGGCAGCAATTGCAGTCCATGCACCTGACACAAAAATTTTGCTTGGAGCGGTTTCCTTCATCACGAGATGATATATGATATTACATAAGGTAATGCGAACCTGGTTTCAGCTCAGTTGTTACTATAAATGACCTACAGAAGTCATTCCTATTCATAATTCTAATCTAAAACTATAGATAGTACTACTATTTCTAATACTAATAAGATTATCCATTACTATTCTTGCATTACTATCTATTTGTCTGTCTACCTGTTTGTATATATATATATATATATATATATATATATATATATATATATATATATATATATATGTATATACAAACAGATAGACAGACAAATATATATATATATATATATATGTCTTTGCAGTTTTGCATCAACAAGCAAGCATGTAGCAACAGTGGAGAAGAAAAACTCCCCTTTAACAGAAAGAAACCTCCAGCAAATCCAGAACCAGAACCTGGCTCAGTACAAGCGATCATCTGCCATGACCGTCTGGGGTTTCGAGAAGACAGAGAAGAAACACAAAGGACAGATATAAGAGTACTTTATACATCAAAGAAAGTGAAAAAGTTGACAACAGCCCATGGAGGATGTTCGGTCACTGGGAGCATCATCTAAACTGATGCTCCACATCCAGCAGGGGGCGTTGTAGCTGAGCAGAACACCAGACCAGGTGGAGATTCTATGGAGAGAAGAACACTCAGAGACTTTATCAAAAAGGAAGGTTTTAAGCCTATTCTCGAAAACAGACAGAGTATCTGCCTCATGGACTAAAACTGGGAGCTGGTTCCACAGGAGAGGAGCCTGATAACTAAAAGATCTGCCTCCTATTCTGCTTTTAGAAATCCTAGGAACTACCAGTAGACCTGCATTTTGAGAACAAACTGCTCTGTCCCTTAAAATACGTAATTTTCCCTTATTTGACAATTAAATATGGCATCCTGTTTCAAAACAAGGGACGCTATTTGTTCCGTATTTCATAAATGTCCAATATGTCTGTCGCACATAGACCACAATAGCCTAATTCTAACTACATATATAAAAAGAAAATACAGAAAACCAGGAAGGAGCAGGATCCATATGCATACCAACGACAAGCCACTTCCCCCAAAATCTGGATAACTAACAGGTCAGCTTCATTATAATTCATCCCTGTCTGCAGCTAAATGGAGTAGCCTCTTACTCAAAAATGTCTACGAGAAACAATCCATAGTCATCACTGACTGTATTACTTTCAGCTAAGATAGCTATGTGCCTTAATTCTTTTGCAATCGACTGAGACATCTCTGGTAGGACTTCACTTCCTATTAAACAAGGTGGATTCCTGAAACAGCCAAAAGCACAGGCATCTACAATCAAACTGCACATGAATTCTGCTCTTTTCTGTTTTTTTTAGCAATAGTAGAATAGTTGGACCAAGAAGGGCAGCCGTCCTCATTTCCATAATGAGGTAGAAATGCATAAGGTAAAGTAAAAAGAGGAGAAAAAGGAATGTAAAAATCAAGGAATACATGTATAAAGTAAATGAAAGACAAAATACAAAATTGTCTTGACGAAAAAGTAAATTGTTTTTGTTTCTTTAAATTTCTTTGCAAAAAGGAATGTATAAGGAAAAGGAAAAACAAAAAGCATATTTCTGATTTTATTTTTTATTTCGTCTTAGACATGGTATATTATCCAATTAATATACATGACAACTTAAAGCACAAAACATACTAACTGATTAACTGTTAAGCCTAGTTTATACTCCTCTGTTTTGACAGAGACTGATTGACGCAGTACCATTATCTGTCAACGCAAGGGCCACAAAGGCAAGGGTGGACGGAGTCGAGCCCAATTTTCTAAATATCCGGAGAGTGTCTGCCTGTGATTTTCCATATAAGCAACAGCCAGAGATCGTTTCACCAGTTCGGTGCTCTGTAGTCGATGTAATTGACAGTTAATGCAGAGGTTGGGCAATACATGATTTATATTAAAAGGATACTTTATCTAATATGGTCTCTTGGCACTTTTGAACACAAGGAGGTCTAGAGAACAACAAAAAAGACAGCTGTTTGTTTACAGCTTAATCAAAACGTACTTTGTGTCGTCCATTGCTCCTTGGGGTGGGGGGTTGGGGGGGATGTGTTCACAAGCTGAAGAAAAAAACCGTATTAACCTGAAACGATCCACCACCAAATGTTAGAACCCCCTGCTGTCCTGGTTGATAATTACTCTGCAACACAGAAAAATCTACGAAGAACAAAGATACAGAGACAGAATACTATAAACGAAAAATGTCTCCTTCAATACATCTACGTCTGGGTGCAAAGTTGCTGTTGGAGATTTATAAACTAGGCTTTAAACTAATAAATACATTAAAATGAAAAATTATAATTATTTTCTAAAAAATAAAGAAAGAAAGAAAGAAAATGTTTGCATAGGTTGCTGCCTATTGAATTTTATAGTCTATAAATTTTAAGTGTACATTGCAATAAATTTCTTATTAGTGTGGTTTGACTGTTGTTCAGACAAGGTATGCAAGTCAATTTAATTCATAATTTGATATTCCACTCCTAAATTTGTATTTAAATGAGCAGATAAGTTTACAGGTGTTTTGTTTTATTCTGCAATATCCCCATAAGAAAGTCAATTTAGATAGAAAATATTGAAAGTTCATTGTTGGAAGCTCAACAAACAAGACCTCATGTTTAGGGATGGGTACCGATATCGGTCCTGACGTAAACAGTAGTAACCATTTCAGTGCCTTATTTCGATTCTTTTAAGTTGCTGTAATTTAACCATTGCTGCAATGAAAGCTTTACTTAACCTTTACTTACTTGGGAAAACCAGCCCCCAATTAGCATGGGAGCTGGTGTTCCACCTTTCGGTAAAGATCCTGTTTTTAAATACAGTTTTGAGGTAAAGACAGTATTATAAGGTCCATGGCTATGAAGTCACTGTGCTTAAAGTAGCTGAACAAATCAAAAATCAAGCATCACATTTTGCTGGTTGAGTTCTTAAAGCAAATTCCAACCTTTTCTTCTTAACCTCCTCTTCCATGGATAAAAGAAAATGTGGCATTAATGCGTTATCTCAAATCACAAATACCGAACACGTACTGCAAAGTTATAGAGATACTAATTGTTAGCTTCTCATAGCTACAGCTTTGCTCTGCTCCCTTGTACAAAACACTGCAGCATTCCTGTGGGCCATCCAAAGACAGATGATGTTTAATGGACATGCTTTTTATGCTCAGCCATTTTCAGCTCTATTTTTCTTTCTGTAACTGATGCAGGTAGTTTGGAGAAAACATTCACATGCAGCATGCTTATACAACTCAGAGTGACTGTCCATCCATCCATTATCTTCCGCTTATCCGGGGTCGTATCGCAAGGGCAGCATCTTAAGCAGAGAGATCCAGATTTCCCTCTCCCCAGACACTTGGGCCAGCTACTCAGGAGGAATTTCATGGTGTTCCCAGGCCAGCTGAGAAAAAGTCCCTCCAGCGTGTCCTGGGTCTTTTTCTGGGTCTCCTCCCCATAGGACGTGCCCAGAGCACCTCACCATATTGTTCACTGATGCTGTTTGTGATCTTCTGATTTTGCTTTAGGTTTTAAACTGCTTTTATTATTATTATCATTACTTAAATTGCATTTGAATTATTATGATTTTTCAATACCTTTGGTAAAACAATGAAAGTAATTTTAGTGTGCTTTGTGAAGACTGCAGATAACAGCCTAGGTTGACTTGCAGTTTTTCCTCTATGCTATCATCACAGTAACCTAGCTTGCGATTAATTCACCATTTCATTGGCCTTTGTTGGAGAGAGTTTGCAAAATTATAGTGTTTTTCTTTCATTGTGTTTGCTCCTTTTAAGCATTCATGTTGTCTAATTTAAGTTCTTATCTCATTCTGGCTATCTCACTGCTAACCTTGATCAGACACAATGATTCATAACTGATTAGCAACACAGCATAGGGTTACACAACATAAGTTGTGTAACCCTACACATAGCATTTACACATAGCATAGTGTAGACATAGCATTTCTGATACTGATAGAACAGTATTGTTGTAAGTCACAGATTTGCAAACTTTATGTATAGACGAGAATGCCCATTTATCTGAAGTGTTATGAAGTGTTCATTGAAGTGTTTGTTTTTGTTGCTGCTTAGCAACTTGTTTTGACGGATAAGGCCTGGTCGTTTGCTTTTTTTTTGTTTGCTTTTCCATAGTCTTATTAGATATGGATTAATCATATCCTCAGACAGCAGGAGCTGTGAGTCTGGAGGAGACAACAGGCTTACAGTTGCAACACATGTTGGTAATATTATCAACTTATTTTCAGGGAAGCGTGTTTGATTAGATAAGGACTTTTCCCGTTGGGCTGGGCGGATCAATCTAAAATATCGATAGTATCGATCTAACGTTGGTATTGAGTATTGATCGATAGCTGCATGATGAGATCGATCCTTAAGTTTCAGTTTTTCCTCAGTACAACTCCAAGCGGCCGCTCCAGCACTCCTCTATCCCTTCACTCATGCTGCCTGCTGCTGCTGCTCAGATCTCACTCAGCTCCCACCATTTTACTGCCACTAAGCCCCTCCCCCTTCCACTGCAACACACAACTCAACTAAAGTGCGAGGTGAGCCCAGGTGAGCCGAGGCGAGCAAGCGAACGCAGATTGAAAGAGGAGCACCGTTTGGAGCTGTTTTACAGTAGTTGACCAAACCACTGCAACCTGCAATTTTTGCAGGAAACAAATACGGTACTGTCGAAACACCACAAACCTGTACAGGCATATTAAAACTCACTGCAACCAAACTCTGAGCTGCAGCAGAGCCAAAAGAAGGAAGAAGAGAGGGAACGCAGCTCCCCAGTATCGAGACAGCGGTCCCTTGCAGAGGTGTTTCAGCATGGGCTACAACAATATCCAGGTAGCTTATAGTGAATTGAAAATAAGATTGAATGCTAATGGCATTTATCAAAGTAATTGGTTACAATAATTTAGTATATTAATACTACTACTATTCAGAAATATGAAAATTGCTGAATAAATCTTTAAAAATTAACTGTCAAAACAACATTAGTATTCATATGTTTATTATTATGTAATATTATTATTATTGCTACTATTATT
The DNA here is from genome assembly GCA_028564705.1 of Apricaphanius iberus. Classification (NCBI taxonomy): domain Eukaryota; kingdom Metazoa; phylum Chordata; class Actinopteri; order Cyprinodontiformes; family Aphaniidae; genus Apricaphanius; species Apricaphanius iberus. The sequence goes on from JAPXFQ010000900.1 coordinate 41,104, forward strand.
ATCATCATCATCACATACATGATCTAATAAAGAAAAACTTATAATAATTATGAATATTCAAGTTTTTAGACAAATTTTCAAAGTGATGATACATTCACTTAATAAATTACAGAAATCTCGATGATAGTACTAAAAGTATCGGTATCGGCAATACTAGCCCTTTATTTACTTGTTATCGGATTGATACTAAATTTTGCAGTATCGTACAGCACTATTTTCCAGCGCCTTTAATAGTATTCAGAGGGTGATGCCATGCTGAAGTGTGGAATGTCCGTTGAGCCCGGGTCGGCAACAGTATGTAGAAGGCAAGTAAACATTCATTTATTAGCCCTTGTAAACTATATCAGCTAAGGTGGCAAACTGGAGTGGTTCAAAGGTCTGAGAGCTTCTGGCTTTTAGTGCTGAAGATCAGATCACCAGAGAGTTCACTGGGACTGTGAAAGACGGCCACTTCTTGGAGTATTTCGTGAAAAGACTCAAGCAGGGGGGCTTCTTGATGATAAAAGCAAGTTATGTCCATCTATTTTCTCTGTTTACCACAAACTCTTCCGTCTCAGGGTTTATACTCTACATGTCAAACCACCCCCATACTTCTTTTTATCCCAGCATGGCGTAATATTTTTTGAAAAGCACCTGATAGTGGCAAATTGCCTCCACAGGCTGACCACTTATTCAGAGGGTTATTAAATGCATTCCTCCTGAACTCAAACGTTACTGAGTAACAAAGCAGGATGTTTATTCATGACCATCCTCTGTTTGAGTTAATCTATCAGATGTTTCATGGTTCACCTCCTTTAAACCTGTGTGCTGTTTAGACAGTTGTAACATTGTGCACTACGCCTACGGTCCTATAATACAGCATGCAAAAATCATAAATATATATATATATATATATATTTAAATATAAATATATTTATGTGCATGTATATGTTAAATTTGACAAAAGAAATCCACCAAAGCCATGTAAAAAAAACTGTAATAGGAGTCTCCTAATCCTAATTATGAAATATATGGGTCACTTTCCTCTGCAAAGACAGACCTTTTTGATAGTTTTACGGGTTTGCATAAAATTTTGTTAACTTTTCTGTTAACTTTTCTGTAACATTAGGACAAAACCTTGGGTGACGTCACTATGGGTTGTTGAAGAGCAGAAAATGAAACCAACTGGGCATTTCCCACCAGCCCCATCTTGGCCGCATCATCAGAAAAGACAAAAATTGGCAACGAGGTTGAGTTGAGAAAGACGCTGTGAGGCTGGGGGCGGAGGATTGACACTCAAAGTATACAAAGTATAAGATCTTGTATGAATGCACCACGGTGGCATGCCATTGCGAGAATATTTAACCAGGATAAAACTCATTGAGATTAAAAATGTGTTATACCAGTGTTAAGCATGGTGGAGGTAATGTGATGGTCTGGGGTTGCTTTGGTGCTGGTAAGGTGGGAGATTTGTACAGGGTAAAAGGGATTCTGAATAAGGAAGGCTATCACTCCATTTTGCAACGCCATGCCATACCCAGTGGACAGCGCTTGATTGGAGCCAATTTCATCCTACAACAGGACAATGACCCAAAACACACCTCGAAATTGTGCAAGAACTATTTAGAGAAGAAGCGGCAGCTGGTATTCTATCAGTAATGGAGTGGCCAGCGCAGTCACCAGATTTGAACCCCGTTGAGCTGTTGTGGGAGCAGCTTGACCGTATGGTACGCAAGAAGTGCCCATCCAACCAATCCAAATTGTGGGAGCTGCTTCTAGAAGCGTGGGGTGCAATTTCTCCAGATTACCCTAAACAAATTAACAGCTAGAATTCCAAAGGTCTGCAATGCTGTAAGTGCTGCAAATGGAGGATTCTTTGATGAAAGCAAAGTTTGATGTAAAAACAATCTTATTTCAAATAAAAATCATTATTTCTAACCTTGTCTATGTCTTGACTCTATTTTTTATTCATTTCACAACGTATGGTGGTGAATAAGTGTGACTTTTCATGGAAAACACAAAAATATTTGGGTGACCCCAAACTTTTGAACGGTAGTGTATATTATTTATTAATTAAATCATAATTATTTAGTGGACTTCAATTCTTGTAGATGTGTTATTGTGTGTATAATTTAAAGTGTGTTTATAAAGAAATACTTTTGAAAACTATATCAGCATATTGATTAAATAATAAATATATAATGATGATAATAACAACAAACATAATCAATAATAGTAGTAATAATAATAATAATAATGTAAAATTTTGTACACAATAAACGCACCATGTAAACATAGGGAACTTATTAATTATTCCTTTTTGTTTTAATTGTATTACTAATTGTCAAAATTAGTTTACACTCACTCTTCCTCTACCCAGCTGTAATGTGACCAACAGTTTGGACTGAACAGATCTTCTCGTTTATCGTTCACAGCTCAGGGTGTAGAGCTGTAATGTGACCAACAGTTCGGACTGAACGGATCTCCTCGTTCATCGTTCACAGCTCATGGTGTACTGTGTATGGAGTTGTAGATTCGTTCATTTGTCACGTGACACCTACCTAGTCACTGTCGCGTTGTTAAACAATGATGGCAGCGTGGACACAAATAACTTTATTGTAGTGTGTATATGTGGCATGGTACACAACGAGGGCCTGGGCGGGATTTGATCCCACGACTCCCAGGTGAAAGTCATGTGCGCTAACCAGTCAGTCAGCCTGTGGCCAAGCAGCCGGGCCACGATATCTATCGGAGCCACAGTGACAGGACCTCCACACTGTCACATCTCTCCCCCTCTTATCACAAGCATGTCCTCATGCTTCCGTGCAAGGTGCCACCAATTTCAAATCCATGGACTTATTACCAGTCTCACATGGACCCTGCCAGCAACGCCAAATGTGGCATGGTACACAACGAGGGCCTGGGCGGGGATTTGATCCCACGACTCCCAGGTGAAAGTCATGTGCGCTAACCAGTCAGCCAAAGGGAATCCCCGTGGCCAAGCAGCCGGGGCACGTGATCTATCGGAGCCACAGTGACAGGACCTCCACACAGGAAGGAGGAGGGGTGAATGAGTCGTTCAGCTCGTTTGAGCTGTGAGCCGGAGTGAGCGATTTGTTCACGCTAGCGATTCAGCACCAGACATTGCAAGCTAGCTTCGGTTAGCTCTCGGAAAGGAAGGGTTGAGTAACTCAATGTGCTGTTAGCATGTCAGGAGAGCTATACTACTGTGAACTAATGAGCTATTCTCGTGATGTGAGTTTTGTACTCAGGGTTTTTCTTCCAGTCCAGAGCAGAAATGTTTTTTTACTGGGTGTTTTCCTTCCCACAAATTTAATTATAAACTATAAATATTTCTACTAATGAAATTAATTGCTAAGAGTAACAGGAATGAGTCGGTAAATGGGTCACTTGGGGTTGTGAATTATGATTCGTTGGAGAACCGCTGCCTTGTTTACTACGACGTCATCAAGAGGGCAACAGCGCCACCTGCTGTTAAAATGAACTAAATGATTCGTTCAAGATTCGTTTAATTTAATGTTCGAGAGTAAATGATCCGAGTCAGTCAAAAGAGTCGGTCTTCCCATCACTACTGCAAAGCTGCATTATGCTGCCGAATCGCTTTCTGGAACCTTTTAAATTTCCTCTGTTGCAAGATCATTGCTTGCTTGCTCTGCCGTTGCTTTCTTTCTACCTCCTGGCGGTTACAGATGACATTGACATTTCGCGTCACTTTCTGTGCTGAACCCGCCCATGTCTACACCCATAGCTCCAGTCTGACAACAGTATATATACAATGTGAAAGCGCTATAAGTTTACTAACTTAGTCCATGCTGACTAATTTCTGTGTTGATGTTAGATATCTAACGTCATTTGTCAGGTAGAAGAAGACAGAATTTCTGCATGACCTGTTACTGCTAAACAGGCAGCACTGTGGGGAGCTGTTGGCCTGTGGGCTGTTGTTTGACCACTATTGATATTAGTTAGCAAAGCCTCTGTACCAATGTTAAATGAACAATTCATTCATTGTGCAGGGCCTTTGGCTAACATTATCAGCTAGCCGTTAGCACTGCTAGCCGGCCTTACGAATGGCAGTGTAAGATATCTAACACCACACACAAATGAGTCAACATGAGCTATTTTATCAAGCTTAATATCTAATCGAAATATCAATATGGAAATAACCAATATAAAGCTCTTTCTGTTTATCTACATGCTAGCATGGGTATGCTATATCTTGTCCATTTTACTGAAAGATGCCAGTGGTTAAAATCTTGCTCCAGTTTACCTTCAGATGAACATTCTTCAACAAAACATGCTAAATTACTGTTTCGAGGAATAAACTCATAGTCCCAAAAAACCCATGTGTATAGATGTCTGTCTCCTCTCTGCCTGATGTCAAATGAAAAGTTAGCTGAATGGCAGAAATGTTCTAAACTACTTATTTTAAAGACATTTTAAATAATTAGGAAGAAAACATGAGTGTAGATGTTTGATGACATGGGATTAAATTTTTTTCTGTGGGTGACCTCATTCTGTTTTTTTTATTGTTTTTCCTCTAATCTGAGCAAATGTATCTGTAACCAATTGATTGTGCTTTGTGACTGAAATTTAAAAGAGTTGGTAATTGATTAAAAAGTAGGGATGCAATGACCACACTTTTTTTAAAAGCGATACCATACCGATACGTGGATCAGACTACTTACCCATACCGAGTACCAATGCCAATACATCTACCACACACAAAAAAAACTGAAATGAATTGGAAGATGGGTTTTATTTTACTTTCTGTTACAACAGATGATGGTGAATTAGATAAAAAGAAATATTAATGAAAATGACCACCAAACAAAAATTTAAAGTGAAAAATATAAATTTTCTGTGAAATTATTGCAGAGTTTATATATTTTAAGTATCGGTTCATGGTATTGTTTAACTTTAGCCGATACCAACATTTTTCAGGAGTTGGTTGAGAAAGGACCCAAAGGCAGAACGAAGTTTGGAGCTTTAGCAACCCATTAATTAAGAAAACCAAAAATAATCCACTGACTGACGAGACAGGATGTGGTTCAGACGTGAACGAAAATGAACTGACAAGTACACACAGACACAAAAGGGTATATATACTGTGGGAATGGTAATCAGAATATGGAGAACACCTGGGAGCAGGGGAGGAAAACACAGGGAGGACTGATAAGACAACAGGTGAAATGAACTAGGACTAATTTATTAAATTAATTTCAATTCAGTTTATTTATATAGCGCCGTTTCACAACAGATGTCATCTCAAGGCACTTTACAAGAAGAGTTATTACAATACAATGTTTAATGTAGAAATTAGAGAACCACAGAAGATTGCGTCGTGTAATTCTCAGCAATCCCTCACACTGAGCAAGCACGAAGCGACAGTGGAAAGGAAAAACTCCCTTTTACCAGGAAGAAACCTCCGTCAGAACCAGGCTCAGCACAAGCGGTCATCTGCCGAGACCGTCTGTGGTTTGGAGAATACAGAACAAAGAGAGGCCGGCAGCGGAGCACCTTTAACCTGGGAGGCCGGCGGCAGAGTACCTTGAGCCTGGGAGGTTGGCGGCGGATGACCCTGAGTCTGGACGGTTGCCGGCGATGCTGAACCTTGTGGACTTGCCGACGGAGCTGAACCTTGTGGTGTGGAGTCTGGCAGAAATGAACCCTGTGGGCCTGGCAGCGGAGCTGAACTTTGTGGTGTGGAGTTTAGCGGAGCTTGACCTTTTGGCCTGGAGTGTGATGGAGCTTAACCCTGTGGCGTGGAGTCTGGCAGAGCTGAAACCAGTGGCGTGGAGCTTGGCAGAGCTGAAACCAGTGTCGTGGAGCTTGGCAGAGCTGAAACCAGTGGCGTGGACTCTGGCTGAGCTGAACCTTGATCTTGGGTGGCCGGTGATGGTAAACTTTGTGGTCTGGGAGTCTGTGAATCTGAAGCAGTCTGGACAGAAGCTGAAGCTGACTGGACGACTGCTGAGGCTGAAGCTGACTACTGTTGGAGAAGTAAAGAGCGACTGAGCTTGACCTTGTAGATGTGGATTTGGCAGCGATGAACCTTGTGGAGCTGAAGATGATGGTTGAGCTGGAGCGGAGGCTGACTGCTCTGTTGCTTGAATCTTGTAGATTTTTGACAAAAGAGGGACCCAAGAAGAAGTGTGGAGGATCCCTGAAGGGATGTTGACATCTGGACTCCCTCTGAGATGACCAAAGGGACTTGGGTCCTAGCCGTGTCCGTCTGGACACCCTCAGTGGAGGAAGGAGCTACGGCCTGCTGCTGGAAGGGGCTACGGCCTGCTGCTGGCAGCCGCTGGAAGGAGCTCCGCCCTGCTGCTGGCAGCCGCTGGAAGAACCCTTTGGCTCAGACCCTGAACTCGTCTCAGGAACCGTCAGGGGAGCCGTCTCTGGAACCATCACAGGTATGTGAGTAGTCTCTGGAACCGTCACAGGGACGTGAGTAGTCTCTGGAATCGTCACATGGACGTGAGTAGCCTCTGGAACCATCACAGGGACGTGAGTAGCCTCTGGAACCGTCTTAAGGGACATGAGTAGTCTCTGGAACAGTCACAGGGACGTGAGTAGTCTCTGGAACCGTCACAGGGACTGGGGTAGTCTCTGGAACAGTCACAGTGACCTGAGTAGTCTCTAGAATTGTCACAGGGATGTGAGTAGCCTCTGGAACCGTCACAGGGACGTGAGTTGCCTCTGGAACCGTCAGAGGGGTATGAGTAGTCTTTAGAATCGTCACAGGGACGTGAGTAGCCTCTGGAACTGTCACAGGAATATGAGTAGCCTCTGGAACCTTCACAGGAAGGTGAGTAGTCTTTAGAATCGTCACAGGGACGTGAGTAGTCTCTGGAACCGTCACAGGAATATGAGTAGCCTCTGGAACCGTCTTAAGGGACATGAGTAGTCTCTGGAACAGTCACATGGACGTGAGTAGTCTCTGGAACCGTCACAGGGACTGGGGTAGTCTCTGGACAGTCACAGTGACCTGAGTAGTCTCTAGAATCGTCACAGCGACCTGAGTAGTCTCTGGAACCGTCACAGGGACGTGAGTAGTCTCTGGAACAGTCACAGGAAAATGAGTAGCCTCTGGAACCGTCACAGGAAGGTGAGGAGTGTCTGGAACCATCACAGGAACGTGAGGTGTCTCTGGAACCGACACAGGAATGTCAGGAGCCTCCGGAACCATCACAGGTATGTGAGGAGTCTCTGGAACCGGTTCTGGACTGCACTCTGATGACCTGGGTTCTGGAACGCACACTGAAGACCTGGGTTCTGGACCAGTTACTAGCATCCTCACAGGAACTGTCTCTAGAACAGTCATAGGAATAGTTTCCAGAACCTCTGGTGCAGTCACAGAATCTGGAACTTCTGGTTCTAGACAGTTCAATGGAGTCTCGGGTTCCCTACTGGAGGAGTCTGCTGGAGGGAAGCAGGTTAAGGCTGGTTGCAAATAGGGATGAGGTGAAGGCTGTCTTCCCGAGGTTTGGGTGAAGGCTGCTTGTCCATTCCCCGCAGACTCGGCCCAGAAACTGGTGAAACCCATCTCGGTGAAGAGCTATTTCCACGGTCTGAGAATTTACAAAGCCTCCTCTGCAGCTGAAACTCTAGCTCATGGTGGGCTTAGAGTGGCCACCTTATCCAACATAAGTCTGACGGAGCTATGCAAGGCTGGCAGGCAGAGAGCAGGAGAATCCAGGAGATTACCTCTACCCGTGGAAAGTGCCGGAGCTTGGTTATGCTGGAAAGTAAGAAGAGGCAGACCCAAGGCAAGCTGCTGACAGTGGGAGGGAACTGTCAGCAGAACTTTTAATTAAAAGTTAATGCTACTAGAGCAAAGTATAAAAATCTCATAAAGATAAATAAAACTCGGACTGAACATAAAACAAATCAATTAAATGTGGTTTACTAAACATAAGATCTCTCCCCTCAAAAACACTCTTAGTAAATGACTTAATTTGTGAAAATAATATTGATTTGTTTTGTCTTGCAGAGACATGGTTGCAGGAAGAGGACCATGTCACAATAAATGAGTCAACTCCCCCTAGCTACTTAAACTTTAGTGTCCCTCGAAGTACTGGTCGAGGAGGTGGAGTAGCAACTATCTTTCATTCCGATTTACTAATTAATCTCCAAAAAAATAATAGTTACAGTTCCTTTGAGCATCTAGTTTTTAGCTTTCCTCATACACATAACAAAGCAGTAAAGCCACTTTTGTTTGTGGTCTTATATCGTCCACCAGGCCCTTATTCTCAATTTTTAGATCAGATTTAAGATTTTTTATCTGACTTAGTTTTAAACACTGATAAAGTCATTATAGTCGGAGACTTCAATATTCATGTTGATAATGAAAGTGATAGTCTAAATACAGCTTTTAAGACTATCCTAGACTCAATAGGCTTTACTCAAAATGTGCAGGGTCGAACACATTCTTGTCACCACACTTTAGATCTTGTGCTGTCTTATGGCATTGACTGTGAAGAAATAACAGCCTTTCCACATAACCCTATCCTGTCTGATTATTTCCTTATCACTTTTAAACTTACTCTAATGGATCAGTCACAGATCATATCAAACGTTATCAGACAACGCTGTAGCAAATTTTAAAGAAGCTATTCCAATTTCCTCAGTTTATAAATGCAGAACAGAAAACAGTGATTTAACTCGTGACCCCTCACAACTTGACATTTTAGTTCATAGCGTTAATTCCTCCCTGCGTCGGGCAATAGACAAAGTTGCCCCCTTGAAAAGGAAGGTGGCTAGCCATAGAAGATTAACTCCCTGGTTTAATTTAGAGCTACGTACCCTAAAGCAGAATGTTAGAAAACTAGAGAGAAAATGGCGCTCCACGCATTTACATGATTCCTTTTTAATATGGAAAAATAGTTTATTGCTATATAAAAAGAGCCTTCACACAGCTAGAACAGCATATTATTCATCTTTAATCGAGGAGAATAAAAATAATCCTAGGTTTCTTTTTAATACAGTTGCCAAACTCACACAGGATCATAGCTCTATCGAGCCAACCATTCCCCAAGCTCTAAGCAGTGACGACTTCATGCAATTCTTTATAAATAAAATAGACTCCATAAAGAATAAGATAATTGGGAACCTTCCCAATATGCTTGCTTCCTCCTTAGTTAATGAGGCAGCCTCAAAAATGGTGGAACCTAATATATGCTTAAACTGCTTTAATGCAGCCGAACTTTGTGATGTACTAAAATTATTAGCTTCATCTAAACCTTCAACTTGCGTTTTAGACCCAATCCCAACTAAACTCTTAAAAGAAGTTTTCCCTCTGATCGCTGCTCCAATTTTAAATATAATGAATCTATCCTTAGTCAATGGATATGTACCACAGGAGTTTAAGATTGCTGTAATTAAACCTCTACTTAAGAAACCCTCTCTTGATCAAAACGACTTAATTAACTATAGACCGATATCTAATCTTCCCTTCTTATCTAAAATTCTTGAGAAAATAGTTGCACAACAGATATGTGAGCATTTAAACAATAATGAGCTGTTTGAGAAGTTTCAGTCAGGCTTTAGAGCTCATCATAGCACTGAAACAGCTCTGGTGAAGGTTACTAATGATATTCTCATAGCCTCAGACAATGGACTGGTGACCATTCTGGTCCTGTTAGATCTCAGTGCTGCCTTTGACACTGTTGATCACAATATTCTCATAGAAAGGCTTCAAAGTGTCGGTATAATAGGAACAGCACTAGGTTGGTTTAAATCTTATTTGTCTAACAGATTTCAGTTTGTTCAGGTAAACAATAGATCTTCCTCAACCTCAATAGTTAGGATGTAGGATTTCCTTTTTTCACCTTAGGAATATTGCAAAAATTAGAACCATCCTGTCCAGGAATGATGCTGAAAAACTAGTCCATGCCTTTGTTACTTCAAGGCTGGATTACTGTAACTGTCTATTATCAGGTAGTCCACAGAATACAATTAAAAGTCTTCAGTTAGTTCAAAATGCTGCTGCTAGGATTCTGATGAATATTAAAAGAAGAGATCACATTTCCCCTGTTTTAGCTTCTCTTCACTGGCTCCCAGTAAAATCTAGAATAGAATTCAAGATCCTCCTTCTGACATATAAAGCCCTTAATAATCTAGCTCCATCATACATAAGAGACCTGATTGTTCCATATGTTCCTAACAGAGACCTTCGCTCTCAGACTGCAGGTTTACTGGTAGTTCCTAGGATTTCTAAAAGTAGAATGGGTGGCAGATCTTTCAGCTATCAGGCTCCCCTCCTATGGAACCGGCTCCCAGGGTTGGTTCGTGAAGCAGACAATTTGTCTATCTTTAAAACTAGGCTAAAAACTTTCCTCTTTGACAAAGCTTACAGTTAGAGATATGTTTATAGGTAGTTAGAGTCAGGTCAGACAGGTAGATAGGAAGAGACAGGTTAATGTTAGTAGTCAGGCAGAGTGTCAAAAGTTAGGAAGAGATAGGAAGAGGTAGAGTAGCTAGGTAGAGATAGATTAATGTAAGCCAGGTAAAGATCCGGAGCCGGTCGCGGCTTACCGCCGCGGAAGAAATGTGCCCCACAGGGGCCAGCCAGCGCCGGAGAGAGGTCCCTCAAGGGGATCCTCCCGCACAGTGCGGCCGCCCATTACCTGCCGGGTTGAATCCCCCGGGCAGACTGTGCGGACCCCACCCGTTTATCTCTTAAACGTTTCTCGCCCTCTTCAACTCTGTCCTCTCAGTTCTGTCTATTTTTCCTTAAGATAGTTGTCGACTATCGGTCTCGTGCCGGTATTTAGCCTTAGATGGAGTTTACCACCCACTTTGGGCTGCATTCTCAAACAACCCGACTCCGAGAAGACCCCGGCATGACGGGGGCCGTTACCGGCCCTACACCGTCCACGGGTCAGGAGGACTCAGACAGAGTGTTGGTAGCCAGGTCTCCTAGTAGCTAGGAGACAGGTTAATGTTAGTAGCTATGCTGCTTTAGGCTAGGCTGTTGGAGGACATTATTAGGGTCTGTTCCTACTTTCTCTCCTACTTCTCCCCAACTGCATGATGTGCTGTCAATTCAAGCACTAACCTGTTTTCTATTATAGTAGGTGCTCCGGATTAGCCCTGCTTGACGACCCTGACTAAGATGGCATTGCAGTGACGGAAAATTCTCCACGTCCTGCAACAAACTTGTGCATCGGTTCTGTTGCTCTTTCTGTGTCTCTGTTGTGTATTCTCCAAGCCACAGACGGTCGCGGCAGATAACCGCTTGTGCTGAGCCTGGTTCTGCCGGAGGTTTCTTCCTGTTAAAAGGGAGTTTTTCCTTCCCACTGTCG
>JAPXFQ010000902.1:0-498798 GCA_028564705.1 Apricaphanius iberus
ATGACATGACTGAAATGAATAAAGAAGGGTGTAGCCCCACCCCCTGCAACTGCAGGTAAGACTGTGACTTAATGCGACAATTGACAGAGCGACAGTGAGGAGCGACGGAGACGGGTATTTGAAGTTTTTTCCAAGAAAAACATAAAAATCGAGGTAAGTAAACGAAAAAGTGTTAAAAGATCTTGCTGGGTCGATGTTTTGCTGTATTTTTTAAATTATTAAGCATGCATTAAATTGTAATTAGTTCGGCAAAGTTACCGAACATAAATGCGCATTTCACGGTAAAAGCAGAGGGTTTTGTAATGAACCAATGATACTTGTTGCATATTTAAGTTGTTATCAATGAAATTAAAAAAAAGAAAAATTAAGAAAAGCGTTTTTCAGAGCCAGAGAGCTGAGTTTGGGATGAGCTGCTGAGTTCTCGCGAGAGCTGTGCGTAAGTAAACATAGCGGTATACTGGTAAAATAAACAAGCAATGTCAGGTAAAATAAGGCAATAATTTTCAACCAAACGCAGCTTCTGTCAGTTTAAACTAACCATCAAATTATTTCTTTCATCTAATCAACCTGGACGAGGAAACATTGGATTCGATGGAGTGCTACCTAGACGAGTGCTTTGATAACATTGTCATGGGTAAGTCACGGAAACCTGCTTCAGATGCACCAACAAGTACTCCATCTCAGAAACGCACTCGTTCTGAGGCCAGCACTTCCACCAACTTGCCAGAAAGAAGCTACGGCAACGTCCTGGACTCAATAGATAAGAAGCTAACCAGCCTGGACACCCGTCTCGCGCTGGTTGAGGTTCTACACAAAGAATTTCAGGCTCTGAGGGAATCTCTGGAATTCAGCCAACAACAGGTAGCTTCGCTCGCTACCGAAAATCAAACATTGAAAGAAGACGTTAAAAGACTCACCGAGGGGATGACGCAGCTGTCTGGACAAAATAAAAAATTCAAGGAGTCGATCTTAGACATCCAGGCCCGATCCATGAGAGATAATCTTGTCTTTTCTGGGATACCAGAGCAGGCTGAGGAAGACGCTGAAACAACCGTCCGACAGTTCATCCAACATCAGCTGAAACTGCCAAGCGACATGGTTAAAAACATAACCTTCCATCGGGTTCACCGGCTCGGAGGTAAGAAACCCAACAACACCCGCCCGCGACCAATTGTTGCCAAATTTGAACACTTTAAACAGAAAGAACAGGTCAAAGGACGTGGGAGAGAGCTGCGGGGGACGAATTACAGCGTCAATGATCAATTTCCGAAAGAAATCCTGGACAGAAGACGCGTGTTATTTCCAATTAGAAAGAAACATATTAGTGAGGGTTGTAAGGCTACAGTTACGGTAGATAAACTGTATGTTAACGGTCAGCTGTTTAGGGACCCTCAGGTTACTCCATGGCTTTATTAGTCATATTTAAAAGAGTCTAGATAGAAGTTGTTTTATCAGACAACTATAGTTTAAAGAAGCACAGCTCAGCAGGTTGTTTATATTTGTAAATGTGGGTAGGGGTAGGGCTGTGCACTAGGTTGACTGCTTTCTTTTTTCTTTTTTTTTCACATTCGTGTCACCAAATCTCTTTATGACTTTTCTTCCTTTTTCTTTCACACACACAGACTTTTATCATGGCATATTCATGTTTTTCCATCATGCTATCATTCTTTACACACCTGTATGGTATGTTATTTCCCTCGCTTTATCTCTGCTTCTGGATTTTCAATCAGGCAACTCCATAGATAAACCAAGACTACACCTATATTCATCCTTGGCGATAGTAAATGTCTAATGTTCATCTTAGCCCTATGAATCCTGTAAAATTTCTAACATGGAATATTCACGGATCTGGCTCCAGAGAAAAAAGAATTAAGATTTTCAACCATCTTAAAAGATTGAAGGCAGATGTCGTCTTACTACAGGAGACTCATAAATCAAGCTCAACTGCTAATGATTTAAAAACACCGGAGTATCCTAATATATTTTCTTCATGCTATAACTCTAGACAACGAGGAGTAGCAATATTAATAAATAAAAATACTAATTTTAAAGTAATAGACACAGTTACAGATCCAGAGGGTAGATTTATAATATTAAAACTATTTATACATACCAAAAGTTACGTATAGTTAGTGTATATGGTCCAAATGTTGACGACCCCTCATTCTTTCATACTTTCTTCTCGGTTTTGGCTAATCACATGGATTGCTCACTTGTTCTTGGGGGAGATTTCCACTTTGTATTAAATGAAGAAATAGACAGGCTCAGTACAGCAGGGACTCAATAGATATAGTTAAACAGTACATGAGCGATTATGGACTTTGCGATGCACGGCGATTGCTTCATCCCAACGACAGAAAATACACTTTTTACTCAAATGTCCATCATTCTTATTCTAGATTGGTCTATTTGTTAGTCAGCAGCTCACTGTTGAATTACATTTCAGACACTGAGATACATCCTATAGTTATCAGCGATCACGCTCCTGTTTCTTTAAATTTAGCAAATAGAATAGCAACCCTTCAATATAAAAATTGGAGATAATACTTAAGGATAGAGAATTTATTAAATATATTGAAAAATAATGGGCTTCAGTCATGGAATTTAATGATCCAACATTTTACAAAATGTTACAGGAAACAAAGGAAATGGTCGATTACCACCAAACATGAACTCTGCCTACATCAATCTTCTATTAAAACCAGGAAAAGACCCTATGTCTCCTCCCAGTTATCGTCCCATTTCTCTTATTAATGTTGATCTCAAAATAATTTGCAAAGCTCTTGCAAGAAGGATTGAGAAAATAACACCTCTAATAATCCATCCTGATCAAACAGGTTTTATAAAAGGTAGGCTCTCTTCCACAAATTCACGTAGATTAATAGATTTAATAGATTATTCCTACTGTAAAAACGTCCAAACCAATATATTATCTTTAGATGCAGAAAAAGCATTTGATAGGGTTAACTGGAAATTTTTATTTTCAACCTTACATAAATTCGGGTTCAGTAATTCTTTTGTAAACTGGTTAAAAATATTATACAGCTCACCAACAGCATGTATTAGGAATAATAATCAAACATCATCAAGGTTTTTCCTTCAGAGAGGTACCAGGCAGGGATGTCCACTTTCTCCCTCCTTCTTTGCTATTTTTATTGAACCATTAGCAGCAGCAATCAGGCAAAATAATAATGTTAAAGGTATACAATGCAACAAAATAGAACATAAAATTAGTCTGTATGCAGATGATGTACTACTCTTTCTACAGCATTCACAAACTTTCTTCTCTCAGGTAATTGAGTTGATAAAATCTTATTCAAGAGTTTCAGACTATTCCATAAGTTGGTTAAAATCTACAGTCCTTCCAATCAACTGTTCTTTCCAGGGTCCCGTTGCTGTGCAACTCCGGTCGGGAAATATTACATATCTAGGTATCCATATCTCACCTAGACTGGCAGACTTATCAAAGCTAAACAATGTCCCACTTTTAAAAAAAGTGGAAGATGATCTGGCAAGATGGAAATCCCTTCCAATATCACTTATTGGAAGGGTAGCTACAATAAAAATGATGGTTTTGCCTAGAATCAATTATTGATTCTCAATGATCCCAAGCAAACCATCACCTGATTGGTTTAGATCTCTGGACTCTTCTGTCTCTGAATTTCTTTGGAAAGATAAACCCCCACGTACCAGCTTAAAAACACCACAGAAGTCCACAGATAAAGGGGGTCTAGACCTACCAAACTTTCGTCATTATTTCTTAGCCAACAGGCTCCAATACACATCAAGATGGGTAAAACAGTTATATCGATGAGTGCTGGGTAGATGTTGAACAGACACTATGCAATAAGATAAAACTTTCAGATCTACTATTTATTAGCTCAAATATAAAACAAAATGAATGTTTTAAAAGTATACTCTGGGTTTTAATCAATATAGTGATCTCCTTCTGGATTACATTGGTCTAGAAACGGCTTCTGCCTCCACATCTGATCAATCTTTCTGGTCTCCCTTGATCAGCTCCATCACCTAGTGGGGTCGGGCCGGTGGTCGGTGGACGCTGCTGCCTTTTCCATCTCCCTGGGCTGGTTCTTGTCGCTGGCTCCCCGATGATCCCTTGTCGTGCCTGCGCGTCGGGGTGTCAGCGGGTGGCCGCGGCGGTTGGCCGGCATCTGTGGGCCCGATCAGTCAAATTGGCACTGGACATGGCTCCTCGGTCTTGGTCCAGGCACTCTGCGGGGTGCTGGGGTGGGGGCCCTTTGACCGGTGCTGGTCGGCCTCCGCGGTGGACCGACCGGGTAGTGGGGTGTGGGCTGGTGGGTGGGGATGCTGGGTTCGGTTGCCTCCCGGCCATCGGGCGGTAGTAGCAAGGCTGAAGGGTATCGGGACATTGGTGTGGACGGACATATCTTGAGCTGAGGTTATTGTCATTAGTTAGCTTTTACCAGGAGCTTAACAGAAACATTAGTATTGTGTTTATTAATCCATGCTTGTTTGTAGTGAATGTGTAATTCTTAATTTTTATTACTTGATCTGAACTATTGGTGTGGTTCTGTTCAGTTCGTTGTTTTTGTTTGTTTTGTTTCACCGCTTCTCTGCCATCCGGCAGAGGCGGAGGACTGGGATATTTTCTTATGTTCTTTGTTTGCCTCCCTGTCTTGTGTTGTCGGTTCGCGCCTCTACTGGTCCTGTTTCTTTTCTTCACCTTCTTCCTTTCTTCCTTCTTGTCTCGGTTTCGTGTCCATGACTTCAGGAAATTGAACCCTCAGTAATCACTAATAAATATTTTTTAATGCATATACATCAAGTGGAGTGTTACAGCAAAGCTGTAATACTCTGCTTGGGAAAGTAAATCTGTTGGGCTTGTACTTGGTACTCAGACACCAATTATGAGTGGCAAACTGCTAGAAAGGACACGTAAAAACAAAAAAGGAGAAAAAAATGAAAAGAAAAGTGTTTTTATGGTGGTTTAATTAAAGGTGAAGGAACAGACGTTTTTCTATGCAATTTTGCACTTATTCCAAATACTTTTAGAGCACAATTTGTTACAGATAAATCTTTTTTATATGCATTAACGATTTAAAAGGGTACTTTGATATAAAAAATGGTAGCACAGTTTTTATGGAGCAGGTATGAATTTGTCCAACCTTCAATAAGCATCTTTGCCACTTTTTTATACAGCTTTTCCAATGGAGTGTGTAAAGCAGGAGACATGTCTGATGTAATTACATGCTATTACCCGCTTTATTGACATACATTGTCATTCCACCTAGGCAGAGTGCCCATTTGATCACAGCTCAATATGATTTAATTGTTTAAAGGGTGGCCTGATCGTGAAGCAGTGGAACAAAATTAATTAATGTTTTTCTTCTTTAAGATGACCCCACCAGTTGCCTCAAATTGTTGCCCCATCTGCTGTAAGCAGTTGGCCGCCATGACACAACATCTGCGGACGATCCACCGAATAAAAAACCTGCAGGAGAGGAGCATTCTTTTGAGGCTGGCAACAGGTGTATCAACATTCATAAGGGAAGCTGCCCTGTTCTGGCTTGCAGATACAATGGACCCAGGCTGGACAGTAACCTTCAGCACACCCACCCCGAATTGAGTAAGCGAGAAAGGGACTTCCAAATAGGACTTGTTAAGGAGAAGGTGGCCCTGGATAAGCTGAGGGAGCTTAGGGCCACCAATCCAAAGCCCCCCATGAGCTCCACTCTGGACCTGGGTCCAGAAGCTGAAGAGGGACCAGACCTGGGCCCACCTGAGGTCCCCGAAGAAGAGCCCAGCTGCGAGTGGTGCAGAGCCTTGAAGAAGGAGGCCCAGAAATACAAGGAGGAGCTGGAGCATCTCAGAACCTCCTACAGGCTGCAGAGCAGACACTTCCTCCGGTACAAGAGGAAGTATGCAGTAATGTGATTGAATACGTAATCATGTTTCAATTTCTGACCAAATGCCAGACAAGTAATGCATTTTGATGATGTGTAAAACGTTTGTGTATTTAAAGAGTACTGGCGGCAGCAGAAGAAGCATCACCGTTGCCGCCACGACCAGCAGCAGGCCATTGGATCCTGAGGGAGGGAGTCCAGAGCTCCCCTCCTCTCCAACAGAGCCTGTCCCTGTTCCCTCCCAAGAACCTTGCCCCCTCTCCTCTACCTGTACCGGGAGGAGCGGGAAAAAGAGTCAAGAAATCCACCAGGGCAGATGAGGAAACCTCCTCCTCCAGCGAGAGTGACGTAAAAGTGGAATACCAGGAGACCGGCTCCTCAGCCCTGGAGGAGGAGAGGCGTGAGGTGGAGAAGGAACGGAAGAGAAAGCAGAAGAAAGAAGCAGGGGAGGATCCATCTTCAGATGAGGTGACGCAATTTTTTGAAATGGTTGGGTGAAACTTTCACAGTGGTGTGAGAAAAGCGATTTGTCACCGATAATATCTTTTTATTTCTTTTTCTTTTGTTGTGGTGCAGGATTCCAAGACCTCCTCCTCCACCTCCTCCTCCTCCTCTTCTGCTGCTCCAGTGAAGACTGTAAGTATTCACATTAATTTAATTCATAGTTAATAATTAGCTTCATCATACCCATATTAATTAAGCTTTTCTTGTCATCCAGACACCCAAAAAGAAAATCCCTGTTCCAAATGTAATGGTCAAGCTAAGTCGCCTACAGAACTTTGCGCGGCGCTATACCAGCAGGTTGAGGTAGAACATAAGGAAGGCGAAATTGAAGGGTGTGAAAAAATGAAAAGATTTTTGTTATTTTTGTAAATAGTTAAATATTTAATCGATCTTTGGTTAATATTGTAGATTGATAACTGTTCCTTATTTTAGATCATTCGTGTTTGATTGTTGTTACATTCATTGCTCACTGCTCATTGTTGTTTTGGTATTGCTCATTATTCACTCTTTCTTGATTATTGTTTTTGTTTTGTTATTTTTGTAAATAGTTAAATATTTAATCGATCTTTGGTTAATATTGTAGATTGATCACTTTTCCTTATTTTAGATCATTCGTGTTTGATTGTTGATTGTTGTTACATTTATTGCTCACTGCTCATTGTTGTTTTGGTATGGCTCATTGTTCACTCTTTCTTGATTATTGTTTTTTGTTTAATTAAAATAACAGATTTAAACTTCTCATTGGCATGTTTATTGTTGGATATATCTAATATGACTTTGGCATCACTTTGCAGTAATAATGACTTAATTTAAATGTCTGACAACATAGTCAATCACATTCGGAATCAGTTTTCCGTAATGGGTACTTAATATCTGACAACACCAAATTTACTGACATTTCACTTAAGTCCCCATTAAGGGAAATTGATGCCGAACGTCAGTGGAGCCCATTGGAATTTAGCATCAGTTTCCTTTAATGGGGCCTTAATCTGAACGTCGGCCAAAACCCTAATATACTGACTGACATTTGGAATCAGTTGCCAGTAATGGGGACTGAAGCGAAATGTCAGTAAAGTGTTGTGATGTCACTGACATTCAATTGAGTTCTGGGTGCCCATATGACCTTTTAGCCCAAAGGAGTATTGAAACCTTGGTACACGAATCCCTGGCTGGTACTGTACTACACCGGAGTGCCACAGCCCACACAGTGCATGATTAGCCCAGCATAGAGGCCTCCAGCATGGTTACATGAAGCCAGGGACTGCAGTGTAGCTCCACAGGCCCAGACACTGTATAATTAGCCCAGTAAAGAGGCCCCCAGCATGGTTACATGAAGCCAGGACTGGGCCTGCATAGAGTACAACGTAGTTGTTCGCTTAAGTCCCCATTAAGGGAAACTGATGGCGAATGTCAGTGGGGCCATTGGAATTTAGCATCAGTTTCCTTTATTGGGGTCTTAAGCTGAATGTCGGCCAAAACCCTAATATACTGACTGACATTTGGAATCAGTTGCCAGTAATAGGGACTTAAGCTAAATGTCAGTAAAGTAAGTTTTGTGATGTCACTGACATTCAATTGAGTTCTGGGGGCCCAGAACATGACCTTTTAGCCCAAAAGAGTATTGAAACCTTGGTACACGAATTCCTGGCTGGCACTGCACTACACCGGAGTGCCACAGGCCAACACATTGCATGATTAGCCCAGCATAGAGTCCAGTACATCCAGTACGGTGGGCTCCGGCATGTTTACATGGAGCCAGGGCCGACGATTTAGTCCTAAATCTGACAAAACCCATTTCACTGACATTTAGATTAAGTTTCCATCAAGGGAGACCGATGCCTAACGTCGGTACGGTTTCACCGACATTCGGCATCGGTTTCTATTGAACGGCGTCCTAATCCGAATGTCGGACTGACAGATGGCATAGGATTCTGACATTTGGGTTAGGCCGCTCCACCTGGTGGCCGCTTTTGTCACAGCTGCCACTTGGCATAAGAAACAGCGCGACTTTGAAAATCTGCCACGCGGCCCCCGGGGGCGCCAGAGGCGCGGGACCGGCGGGAGCTTTTGGGGAGGGGCCCTGGCTAATTTCCGGCGGAGGGCCCGAGGGCCCGCCGGGGGGATGTTTTGAAAAAAGCGGTCATCTTGCCCTAACGCTTAACATGGCGCCTATGCCAAGTGTCGGACGACTTCCCTAGGGGAGTTTAGGCAGCATAGGCAGAGGTTGATCAACATGCAAACACACAAAAGCATTTGAGCAACAATCAAAGCCTGAGCAAGTTTATCAGGTTTTCAAGCATCACTCAGAAGGGTAGACTGTGGAATAAAAGGTGACCAAGAAGTCTACTACAATTCAGCAATAGGGGCTCAAAATATCGAACATGGATGTCGAGCTGTTTTTTCTTTGATGCCTGATTGAGGCTGTCAAACATCAACACGAAGGGCATTAGCAACTTGTTGATGGCATCAACAAGCGTTTTAAAAATACAAAAGTACCAATTTAGACATGCTTATGAGTAACCAATACTATTTTTGCCAATACTAATCAAATGCTATTGCTTGTTTTATAAACAGGGGTGATAGTAAAAAAAAAATTCCTGAGCCTGAACTTTTTTTTTCCCCTGGGAGGCCCCTATGCCAAGATATATGCCCTGATCAACGTAACTTTAAGCGAGATCCAGGGGTGTGCTCCCCTGGGAGAACAATTTTGATAAATAACCCATTGCATTAAAGATTCTGAAGATTTTTGTGGCTATAAATGGACATTATTCAGACATGAGATGAACAAACCAAATACAAGCCTCTATTACAGAAGCATATACGTGTAGAGCAGCAGAGCTCTTTGGGACCTGGGCCTGGTAGGCCTGTTTAGGAATACATCTCTGCTTTTAACTAGTCACTTACCTGCACAGGTATTGCTTGTATAGCAAACTGAGACTACGGATACTACAGCCATACCAAGACGGGTCAGTAGGTGGCAATTATAATACTCAAAGGTAATAAGGAATTAATAAGTAGCCTAACCATTAACTAAAGGGCATGAACAAGGAGACATTCATTTTTCAGAAAAATATGCACCACTTATTTGAAATGATCTCATATTTGTAATTTAGAGAAAGTTTATTTAAAAAATGTGAGGTTTGCGTATTTTAAAATCCTCAGCGTTATATTGTTTTCGCGTTCTGATACAGATGTCCCAAACCGCTATCAGCACCTGATTATTCACGCTGTAGCAGCAACTCTAAATCCTATCCTAACACCTGCTTCTAATTTAATCAGCTTCAACATGACGGCATGTTTTTCTCCAAGACTGAATAAAAAATAAAAAAAACTGTGTAAGCGGTGATATTCGGTTTTTCGCCAGAGAAGAGATGTCACTGAATTACTAAAGTTGTCACA
Organism: Apricaphanius iberus; assembly: GCA_028564705.1. Taxonomy (NCBI): domain Eukaryota; kingdom Metazoa; phylum Chordata; class Actinopteri; order Cyprinodontiformes; family Aphaniidae; genus Apricaphanius; species Apricaphanius iberus. The sequence continues at coordinate 9,789 of JAPXFQ010000902.1, forward strand.
GGACAATTTAACGTATTTCCACAAATACATCAAAAAAGGCTATAAGTATGATGATCAATGAGGACGTACCCAGCTTTACAGTCACGCTGTATCTGCTCATCTGACCTCTGCTTTAAGCACAAACACGGCTTTGTGTTTCGCAGAGATCGGCCCATTTCCCATTTAATCAACATTATCTCAGGCCTCCAGTCTTTTGAAAGCTGTAAACTTTTTGAGTGACGGGTCGGCTTTAAGGATAGTGATAAATGTCCCCGGCGGATTTGTGGCCATGACGCCGGTGAATCAAACTAACGCCTTTCACATATCTAAGAGACGCTTTAAATAACTTTATTTAACCGTCATTTGCGATTTTAAGTCTCTCTCTAAAGTTCTCCCCGTTTTCAAATGTTAAAGTGGTTATATATCGGACATTTTGCCTGCTAACCGTGCTGGAAGTGTTCGTTGAGTCTCTGTAGCCGCCGTAAATTTTGTTTGCTTTCTGCGACCCAATCACTCGCGCATGCGCACAAAGGTCAACAATGGTCAACAAAGGTCAACAAAGGTCAACAAAGATCCTAACATTAGGACGTGGAGTAACTGCTACATCTATTTGATTTATTAAAAACCCAAGACCAGCCCTTGCCCTATAACCTATGCCTATAACAATAGGCTTAAGTAGGCCTACAGTGGTGTGGTTTAGAGTGAAAGCGCCTCTCAGATCTTGGGAATTTTCAGATCACGCAAACCTGATTTTTTTTCCTCCAACATTTCAGTATGCTTTGAAGAATGATGCTAATCTAAATCTATGATGATGAATGATGTATCCGGTTTTGCGAACTTAAGCATATCAAATATAACCCAGAATAGGACACCTAATAGTCTGAAAAAATAATACCTAATTTGGAAAAAAAATAATACCTAGGACTTTTAATGGCCTTTAATTTGACAATTTTGATTTATCACTTTTTAATACTTCTTAAAACCCCGCAGACACCCTGTCAACGCAATCTACTGGGATTAGAAAATAGAAAACTTAGAAAACTTTTCACTTATTGTAATGTTTGTATACTTGTTTTGAAATAACTTTGTTGTAAAGTCCCCTGAGATGACATATTTTGTGAATTGGTGCTATATAAATAAAAGGGAATTGAAAAGGGAATACCCTTAGTGAGAAAAAAATATCCTGCTGCTTGTACATTTTATTCACTACATTAACCCTATTCAGTTAAATATTATCTTCATTATGACTGTGTTTTTTTGTTATCAGTAATCTAAATCTACTCTGATGCTACAGTCTTTTTTATTGCAAATAAACATGGCCCCACTTACATTTTCTGCTATACAATAAGGTATATTTGTGTCTCTTTTCTTTAATTTAAATTCTTAAAGTCCATGTATTTAATTGCACTGTGAGCCTAGTATTTTGAAAGCCCAATCAGCACCCTAGTTTGATCAAATAATAAAATTGCTCTTGTAAACTACAAAACATTCATGTTATGTTACACATGCACATTCTGGAAATAGTTTTATTCGATCCTGCTCACTTTCACAATCCTCAAATCTGAGTATATAGTATTCTTAATTAGTTTATTATATTTTTCAGGAGCTTTGTTCAATTAAGTCTTAAAAGGGTTTTAAAGATGGATTTTACTTAACCACTTCAATTAGTCCTTTTTTCTTGGCAGGAGGAGGAGGTTCTCCAAAAATAACCAATCAATAATCACTGCCATACAAACTGTACCAGGCAGAATAAACATGTACGTTCGTCTGATGGGCGGGAGCAGGAAGCTGGCTTATGAAGGGAGGAGATGAGAAGATGCTGCATTCAATCAAATCTTCCTTGGGGTGCTGGGAGAGATTTTACACAACATGATCCACAGAAATGTGCAACTGGATTTTTGTCTCTGAACGTTTTCTATGCCTGTGCAATAAAAATGTGTAAGTTATCTGCTTTGCATTGTTGTTTGTAATTTAATTTTAGGATACAGTGGTTGGTAGAATCCATAGTGCAGCCTAAGCATTTGCCTTTTGAATGTTAATAGCTCTTCACTGCAACAAATGAATAGTTATTTATTTCATTTTTCAAAATTATATCAAATAGATTAGGGATCAGCAACCTTTTTAAATAAGATAGCAACATTTGCTCGGTCTGCTATAAAGTAAAATTTGTCAAAACCTAAATTGATTTCTATTTTTACATTATATAGCACAGACCCATAAGTTGTGGATCCCTGGGAAAAATTACATTTGTAAAGATGAATAGGAAGTCAAAACTTTCTGTCAAACATGGTTTTGACAGGATCCGGTAGGATCCAGCAAAAGGAGCCATTTCCTCTTTCTCCACAGGTGCTGAGTGTTGGGCTGACACACCTGGAGCTGATTTCCTCATCAACTCCACAGCATTTAAGGAGAGCTGTGCCACCAGACGGGCGTCAGATGATTCCGTTCCAAGGAGTGTTGTCCTCCCGAGCTGCTTCCTCTGACCTGAGTTCCTTGGCAAACCCTCGGCATCATCCCAAGGTCTCAGTCCCGGACTCCTCCACCGACGCTCGTCTCCCTGGGGTTATTGGCCGCTCCTCCTAGATTCTGTCGCTGCTCCTGGTTCAGTCCAGACTCTCAGCACTTCCTACACCTATAACAAAGAGGATTCACCTGGCATTCATACAAACGTGGACAAAATTGTTGGTACCCTTCATTAAATAAAAGAAAAACTCATAATGGTCACAGAAATAAATTTAATCTGACAAAAGTAATAATAAATAAAAATTATATAAATGTTGACCAATGAAAGTCAGACATTGCTTTTCATCCATGCTTCAACAGAATTATTTAAAAAATAAATGCATGAAACAGGCCTGGACAAAAATGATGGTACCCCTAGAAAAGAATGAAAATAATGTGACCAAAGGGACATGTTAATCCAAGGTATGTCCACTAATCAGCATCCTAGGTGTCTACAATCCTGTAATCACTCAGTGGGCCTATATATAGGACTCCAGGTAGTCACTGTGTTGTTTGGTGACGTGGTGTGTACCACACTCAATATAAACCAGAGGAAGCAAAGGAAAGAGTTGTCTCAGGAGATGAGAAAGAAAATCATAGACAAGCATGTTAACTGTAAAGGCTATAAGACCATCTCCAAGCAGCTAGATGTTTCTGTGACTACAGCTGCACATGTCATTCAGTAATGTACGATCCATGGGACTGTAGCCAACCTCCCTGGACGTGGCTGCAGGAGGAAAATTGATGACAGATCAAAGAGACGGATAATCCAAATGGTAACAAAAGAGCCTAGAAAGACTTCAAAATAGATCCAAGCTGAACTTTATGCTCAAGGAACATCAGTGTCAGATCGGAACATCCTTCGCTGTTTGAGCCAGAGGACAAATCATTAAAAAAAACAGACTGGAGTATGCCAAACTACATGCTGACGAGCCACAAAGCTTCTGGGAGAATGTCCTGTGGACAGATGAGACAAAAATTTAACTTTTTGCCAAGGCACATCAGCTCTATGTTCACAGACGGAAAAATGAAGCATATCTAGAAAAGAACACGGTCCCTACTGTGAAACATGGGGGAGGCTCGGTTATGTTCTGGGGCTGATTTGCTGCATCTGACACAGGGTGTCTTGAATCTGTGCAGGGTACAATGAAATCTCAAGACTATCAGGGGATTCTAGAGAGAAATGTGCTGGCCAGTGTCAGAAAGCATGGTCTCAGTCGCAGGTCACGGGTCTTACAACAGGAAAATGACCCAAAACACACAGCTAAAAACACCCAAGAAGGGCTAAGAGGAAAACACTGGCCTTCTATGAGCCCTGATCTCAATCCTATTGAGCATCTTTGGAAGGAGCTGAAACGTGCTGTCTGGAAAAGGCGCCCTTCAAACCGGAAACAACTAGAACAGTTTGCTCATGAGGAGTGGGCCAAAATACCTGCTGAGAGGTGCAGAAGTCTCATTGACAGTTACAGGAATCATTTGATTGCAGTGATTGCCTCAAAAGGTTGTGCAACCAAATATTAAGTTGTGGGTACCATCATTTTTGTCCAGGCCTGTTTCATGCATTTATTTTTTAAATAATTCCGTTGAAGCATGGATGAAAAGCAATGTCTGACTTTCATTGGTCAACATTTATATAATTTTTATTTATTATTACTTTTGTCAGATTAAAGTTATTTCTGTGACCATTATGAGTTTTTCTTTGATTTAATGAAGGGTACCAACAATTTTGTCCACGTCTGTACGGCTCTCTAAGGTCTCTGGATTCTGGAGCCCCACCTCTCTCTCCTGTCTGGATACAAGGTTCCTCCAGTGAGTTGACCAATCTCCTTCAATCTTCCTCGCCATTTTTTATGAAGAAAATCCTCACAAATTATTCTTACCTTCCAGTGGCGTCTTCCGTGTCGATGTGCACCTCTGCAGAATGTTTAAATTACAGAAAAAACATGAAACTATCCAGCCCAAAAAAAAAAAAAAGAAAAAAAAAAAGAAATCGTGCTTTCTTTAACCTTGGAATGGAACGGTTTACAAAACCAAGATGTTATGCTTTCCACAACATTCATTGATAAATCAATTGCTCAAAACGGGTAATGGTTTCCTTCTATTTAAGAAAAAAACATGGATTAAATGAAGCAAAACTCTGCTCAAACTTTTAAACAGTAATCAAATTATTAATTTCAGCGTGGGAATAAAACTAATTCTAGACAGAGCAGCGCTTCAAGCTATTTACTAGCTGCCCCTGTGACTGCGCCAATGTGGCAATGTGGCAAAAAATGCATTGATCCTTTAATGCCTTCTGCTCAATGACCGGTGCCATCGTCTGCTCCCGCGCCAAATGGTGTCGTTCATTAAAGACATCAAACAACTCCAGTTTGTTGAAACAGACAGGGGATGACACCTACTGCTGATGTTTCCCACCATTCGATGGCAGTTATTAACACATCAAAATGGGCCCTGACAACGCAGGTGACATTAGAACACAGACATGCCTTTTGTTTTCTACCACCCAATAGCAACAACAATATAATAATAAAACTGTTCTACCAAGGTATAAAAACAGGCTGTTCCGAACCAGTCGTTAAAACCAGAGGATAGAAGCGGTGGGCTGCGCGTGTATTTGTCAACGATTGTCATGGCGGGAAGAGCTGGTAATTCCTTTACAAAAAACATGTTTTCTCCTTCACTGCATCAGCTTAAACCTACATTTTTTCTCTGGTACACTCGGTAAAAATCCATCATTCCGACGGGTCACCAATCTGGATCAGTGAGTGATTGTTTGATCCATCTTAAATGTTTGTTTTGGGGTTAGAATAACATATGTGTGTTGTTCATTTTGATCAGACGAAAGCTTTGATGCGGATTCGTTTTTCGACGATGGTAACCCTATTTATACATTTATACACTTTATTTATACAACATACCTTTTTCTAAACGTTTTTATTTCTTTTTTTTCTCTTTCTAGAATGGGGTAGAACATGGACGCCTTTGTATGAGCAGGTCCCGCCACAACCAGGGATGGGTGTAATCTTTTATTTCTATCATCTGCTAAAAAATAAAATAAATAAATAAATCTGTTTAATATGTTTTATTTATTAACCGTTTTTCTAAAAAGAAAACACATCTATACATTTTACAAAATAATAGCGAGACACGGCAGGAAGGTGAACGGTTACAGATCAGCGCTGGGCTTACAGAACATACACAAATTACCTTTTCAGACGTACGCAAATTTGAAGAAATTGTCGATAGAAAAATTGTGGTTTTTCATAGAACAGGGTCAACTAGAACATTACAGAAGTTTGAAACAAACTTTTCTGACAGAACAAAACCTGTTTTTCTTTTTCTACACAAAAACCATTATTATGCGGTTAAGAATCTAAAAGCTTTCTTGGGGTCAGACTACGTCTGTCAACACTGTTTTCTGCAGTATCATATGCCTGAGCGCCATTTCTGTGACGGTTATTGTCCTATATGCCGAGGCACGACCTGTAAGCGGTTAGAAAAGCGATTCATGCGTTGTGCAGACTGTAACCATTTGTGTTTTAACAACACCTGTTATGAAGAGCACAAAGTATCCCTTGAAGGTGGTAGCCTTTGTCAGTTAAAAATTTTTTTCAGACTGTGGGGGTAGATACAAACAGTCAGGGAAAAAGCATAAGTGCCCCAAACGTGGATGTCATGTCTGCGGTGAAAAGATGGGTGATAGGGGAACGCATTTATGCTACATCCAACCCGTTCCTGTAGACACGGACCTTAACAAAAAATCCAGTTTTTTTGACGTGGAAAAGTTTTTATCCGTTGAAAATAAACACATCCCCTATCTGGTTTGTATGAAAACGGATGGCGGTGCTGAACTTTCGTTTTACGAATCATCTTGCATTTGTGTATTCTATTTCACATTAGGAGACTGGCTTTTCGCCGGTTCACATTCGTCTCTCATAATGCCGGGGGGTTTGATTCCCATCTGGTGTTAGAAACCATGACAGAATTGGGTTTGACCCCCAGGATTCTCATGCAAGGCACCAAGATTCTGCGTTTCACAGAACAGGACTATGAATTAAAATTCATCGATAGCTTATCGGTTCTAACCATGAAATTAGCCAGAATGCCGTCGGCCCTGGGTTTCGCAAATGTGTCCAAGGGGTTTTCCCCCACAAATTCTCCTCAGAGGAGAATCTGTATTACAAAGGTCCCTTCCCACCCCCCTTGTGTTACGGCATTGATGAAATGTCACCGGCTGATCAGGAAATATTTAATGCTTGGTACAACCAGGTGTCACACATTGTGTTTGACTTTAGAGAACAGGCCATTTTCTACTGTCTAACTGATGTCTGCATTCTGCACGAGGCATCCAAAAGGTTTCGGGGGGGAATTCTTTGATGACGGCAATGAGGATCCGTTCATTCAAATAACCATTTCCTCAGCATGTATGCAGGTCTTCAGAGCCAATTATCTAAAACCCGAAACGCTGGCCATCCCATCACCATCGAATTACAATGAACAATGTAAATGGTTTTCTTCTTCAGCCATTCAATGGCTGGAATACATGGCAAAGAAAGAAAACATTAAAATTATACATGCATTGAATGAAGGTGAGCGGGAAATTGGCCGATTTTATGTGGATGGTTATGCCGAAATACAGGTTGTTAAATATTGTTATGAATTCTTGGGATGTTTTTTCCACGGTTGTGTTGAACATTGTTATCCTCATGCAGAACACCCTTTCTTTAAAAAACTAAATGGGGAAATCTATGCTGAAACAATGGAAAGATTGCAGACTTTGGAAAACCAAAACAACGTTAAAGTTTTGACCATCAACATGGGATGACGTGTAAAAATGATCCGGCCGTCATCCAATTTTTGTCCGCTTACCAAAAGCCTGAACCACTACCACCACGTGAGGCTGTCTTGGGTGGTCGCACCAATGCTGTGCGCTTAAGATACACCACAGCTTCTGATGAACAGGTGATGTACCAGGATTTTACGTCGCTATATCCGTACGTCAACGCATCAAAAACATTCCCGCTCGACCATCCTGTCATCATCAGAGAGAATTTTTCTGCACCTACAGAGTATTTTGGTCTTATTAAAGCCGTTGTCCCTAGGGGTCTGTTTTTCCCATTATTCAAAAATAAATGGAAAATTGGTTTTCACTCTGTGTCTCACCTGTGCGTCGATAAATAATCAGACAGTATCCGGTAACCACAATAAGGCAGACAGAGCCTTAGAGGGTACGTGGGTCACTGTAGAATTCAATGAGGCCTTAAAACATGGTTATACGATAGACAGGATTATAGAGGTGTGGCATTTTGAGCAAAAAAGCGATAGAATATTCACAGTATACATCCATACGTTTCTAAAAAGAAAACAGGAGACGTCAGTTTACCCAGACGGCATCTGAGATCAAGAAAGTCGAGAGAAATACATAAAAGATTTTGAGACAAATCAGGGGATCTGTTTAGACCCATCAAAAATCTGTGTAAACCGGGCTAAAAGACAGGTCGCTAACCTGTGTATGAATAGTTTATGGGGGAAATTTGGTCAAAGAAATGATTTGACACAGACATCCATCATCAGACAATCAGAAGAGTTTTTTCAGTTTATGTTTTCCGGTTTGTATAACATCTTATACATCCACTTTTTCGATAAAGGCCCCGTTCTGCTACAGCGGAAGTTTGATAAAAAAATACAACACCCCTTCGAACCGTACCAGCAATGTTTTCATAGCAGCGTTCACAACCGCATACGCCCGTCTAGAACTGTACGGTTGTCTGTCAAAACTACAAGAACGAGTCATGTACATGGACACAGAATACATCGTGTACATAACAAGGAAAAATGAAGAAGCGTTAAAAACAGGCAATTATTTGGGGGATCTTACTAATGAATTACCCAAACATGAAACTATCCAAGAATTTGTAGCTTCAGGTCCTAAAAGTTATGGTTACCAGCTGAGACACAGTAAGAAAACTGTTTTAAAAGTAAAGGGTATTTCTCAGAGTATTCAGACTGCACAGACTGTAAATTTAGATTCTGTCAAAGATCTGGTGGAGGGTTATTTACAGAATGAGAGTAAAAAGAACTACAAACACGCCAGAACACCATCAGATGCGATAAAAGCAGCTTTCATCTAACAAACGCCTCATTTTACAAAACGTTTAAGGTCGTTTATGACTAAAGACGTCTTTTTTCAGACGGTAAAACCTTACCATTTGGATATTAAAAATGGATGAAGTGGATTTTGACCCTAGATTTAAAGCACCTTTCACATGCCTGATCGCAGGCCCTAGCGGATGTGGCAAATCTATGTTGGTGAAAAATGTATTGGAAAATTGTGTACATGCTATGGACTTTGTACCTCAGAATGTTGTTTGGATATATACCTCTTTTCAACCCATGTATTGTGAATTGCAAAAGATCAATAAAGCTGTGAAGTTTGTAAAAGGACTGCCTGATTCATTCGAGGACGAAAACCTATTCCCGGACCATCAGACGCACCTAATTATTTTGGACGATGTGTTCCAGGCATCTGAGCATCCTGATGTTGTTAAAATATTTACCCAATATAGACATCACAAAAACATGAGTGTAATGTTTTTGTCACACAATGTATTCTGTCAGGGGAATCAGATCAGTGTTTTAGCACAACAGATTTTTCCCACTCAACCCAGATATTTCACGGAGTGTTTCGAGGATGCTACAAAGAGTCCACACGGCTATTTAATCGTCGACCTCACCCCTACATGCCTAGAACAGTTCAGACTGAGAACAGGGGTGCTTCCTGGAGAGTTGTCAACTGTCTACCTCCCTAAAACCAAGTAAGTCATCATGTCAGCGCGTTTAAAAAGAAACGCACTGTTACTGAAGGCTTTATATAATTCCAGCCCCAACGAACGAAGGGAGATGTTAGCACACTGCTCGTCCGACTTTCTGCAGACTTTGTGTGAAATGGCATTAAAAATATTAAAAGGGCACCATTGCAATATAACAAGTTGAAAAAGCAAAAGAAAACCCTTAGATTACTAGCTGATAGAAAGGTTGGGTTGAAACGTAAACAAAAGCAATTATTAACCCAGACTGGTGGATTATTTCCTCTGCTTGCCGCTCTCATACCACTCCTGGGTGATCTGATCGCCGGTGCAATCAGTAGAAGAAGATGACAGCCCGAAAAATGTTTCTGGTCTCCCCCCATCAACTGAGACGACTGACCCAGCCTGAAAGTTCATCCACCATAAGACAAACGGCTCAGGACGATCTTGATGAAGACATGAAGACCATATTAAACCATAGCCGCCTTATCCCTTATGAAAAAAATCAGAAAATATGAGGCGCTTTTACAAAAACCTGAATTTAGCCAAACAAGGTGAGTACGATGACAGGTCAGTAACTTTGACGCTGCACAAGGCCCCAGAAACTTTACATGATAAAGGACCAGTGCTAGAAGAGAAGGAGGAGGAGGACGCGGTGATGACTGATGTGTTAAGAACCGTACCTTAACGTGAGCGGAGAAGTGCTGAATACATCATGCGGAAACTCATTAAAGGCTGGTTGGACACCAAGCGGGGAATATGTTTACAAGGGGCAGGTTATTAGAGACTCTCACATTCTGGACCTGTTAAGAAACTTGATACACCCGTTTAAAAGGGCTCACTCATCCCCTAAAGGATTGGATGAATTTCTATATAACTTGTCAGAGTTAAACGTCCCTTTATCAACCATCAATAGTCCGATTGCTCGTGATCAATATTTATGGATTAAATCGGACGATGGCGCATCCGTGCAGAAAAAGAAAACGGTGGTTTTGTCACCCCGCTGGTCTATGGACACAAAGACTGAGAAGATAAAAAAGCAAAGAAAACCTGTAACCCTGTCTCCCCGCTGGTGCAGGGGTGGTGGTAAAGCGGGGCTCCGTGAAACAACGAAGCCACCCAAGTGGGTAGTATTATCTCCTTAGAAATAAATTAGAACGTGTACTCTTTTTTTCTTTCAACTAATAATAAAGTTTATTTATTATTACAAACTAATCGTACATTGTATTTATTAAAAACCTGCATCGGCATTAAAACATATAACAGTCTAGGAACATCTGTAGAGAACACGTGTTTTTTGTAAAACGATTTGATTTTCTAGCACAATTCTGGTATCTACTAACAAACTCTGAAACCATTGAATCATTCTTATAAACGTCTTCCAAATATTTGGAAATGATGTGATGCATTGAGAAACCGGACACAATCGAATGGATGTCTTGAAATATATGATTGCCGAACAATATTTTGGACGACCTCTGTTTTAAAAAATCCAGTACACTCCTGGGGTAATGAATTAAGTCTGATGGTAACCCATAAGAGTCGAAAAAGGTTGCACAATTGCCCTCGTCTAACGTTAATGCCAGCCAGTGTTCTCCTGGCATGTAAGAGGGATGCGTGTTTACAATGAAATATGATGGCCGTTGGAACGAGGGAGAGAGCAGCGGTAGCTGATCTTCTGCCCAGATTCCACAGAACTTGCCCCCGAGCAGGTTATGGAGTAATGATTCAATTTCATGGTTGTTCATTTTTTTTCGGACCGTTAATAATCCACCAAGACCCTTCTTTTTGAGTCAATTTCCAAAACAGAATCGTAACAGGGGTACACAAGCAGGGTTACTGTGTGTGGTAGAACCTGTCTAAAACGAAGCTCAAATCTGATGTTCTCTGTGTGAACGGGTGATAAAGCATCAGAATCCTCGCACGCATCCAGGTTGAAGACGAATAAAGATAGTATCCAGAGTTAAACTCCTCTCTGGTTATGCTCAGAGGCAGGTCTTTCAAATGTCTCCCAGTGGATGTGAACAAGCTGTAAAAATCCCTCACAGAAATGCCTTGATTAAAATTTGGCTGGTACGGTTTAGCGGGTATCTGTCTACCGTCCTTACACAGAGCCAGGTATTCCACGTCATAATGATGAAAACTGAATGGGTTGAGTGCACGGGTACCTATAAATGCATGGTGATTAACCAAGCCTATAACAACGTACTTTGGTAATGTTCCTAAAAACAAATTTTCCTGAGTGCAGACACAGGAATTATCAGGAATTGAATACATTTTTTCATATTCACCCTTGAAAGTGGGTACAAAGCATTTGCCTTTAGTAAAGCGGTCTCATGCCCCAGTCACTGAAACTGTTTTAATAAAAAGAGCCGCTCCTAAAATTTTATGTTTGAATGTCGAATCCTCCGCCCCAGTCAAGCAGAACGCGTCGCTGGCTCTCGTCTACTCTGAGATCCAGAGCGTTCAAAAGAAGTCGTTCGCTGAAAAAAATGTCCGCGTGTAAAGTCCCAAGCAGGTGGACTTACCTCGACTCTCTTATAAATTGGGCTCTTTTATTCAACCCGCGGTTTGGTCCGTTATCTATTACTATAGAGTTCAGAGCACCTGCCCTGTCTTTATGGAATAAACCCGCCCCGAATTGAGTCTGAAGAGATTGTTCTGAATAGTTTAGCAGCGTTTCAATTATGGCACGGTAGGGATGGGTGGCGCTGGATTGTGAGATCAGACGGTCGTCTAAGGTCACATCACACTGACTAAAAATGTTATTCAGAGGGTAGTTTATTAAACCGACCGCGGCGTCTTGAGCCAGATTTGAACCATCAGCGTTTGTAATTTTCATCCCCTCAGGTGCAGCACCGTGTCGGATAAGTATAAATACTTTTCGGCATCTTCTGGGATAAAGAATGCGATTGGTCCCCTGTCGGTGAATGCCGCGACAGGCTGTATTTCTGTATATATCTTGTCTTCAACGGAAAGTTGTGTCATGGGTGCTGATACGCCATATTATTTAAATATGTCACCCCGGTTCCTTTTAGACTTCTTCCCCTCCGAGAACCCATTTTAACTGACATTTTATTTTTAACAACTCCTACTTTTCTACCGGTCCATAGACGGTCACCCGGAGGTCTTTTTTTTACCCCTTCTGGACAGAACAAAAATTCCGAGACGAGCTGTCATTTTTGTTACAGCACGATTGATGACGTCGGAGGCGATGTGTAAAGCCGCTGTTTTCAAGTGTGGTTTTGCTATGCCTTTTATGACAGACAGTGAAACAAATCTGAAAAGGCGTGAAAATAAACCAGCGATGCCTTTTCCATAGAGAGTCGGCGCTCCATAAAACCCTGGCAGGTTCCCGCCTGCCTGATTGACGTAATAATGCACAAAACGGTGGGGGTCTTGTGTGTGCATGGTGTAATTCCTCATAAAATCGGAGGTGCCACTGACCACCGGCTTGAAATTTTAAAAATTTTTGAATGGGTGAACGTCTAACTGTACATCCGCGCCTATTTTTCTCAAGGCCGTATGATCTCCGTCTTCAAAGCAACAATTCCATTGTAATATCCACCTCTAATCTTATGACGAACGTTCCTTTCGTCATCTTTTTTTTTTCCAATCAAAGAATGCTCAATCTTCAGGTACGTTATGCCAGGTATGAGGGTAAGAGATTTCCGTCAAAGCCACCTCCCAGTCACCGGATAGGTTTATATGTTGTGCTAAATTCACTCGGAAATCAGAGGATTGATTATCTTTAAAAACATCCAGACTGGCGTTTGATGGTAAAGTTATGTAAAAAACGTTCTCCTTCTTTCGTCTTGTATGTCGCGGCAGTAGTGATGTCTCTTATCACAACAAGCATGTTTTATACATTTTTAAGATCGCTGAGTTTTACCAAAGCTGATGAATTTTTCCGGCCAGTTTTTCCATCTGACTAAAGCCTGCTTCTCACCCTTAACAACGCGGTGTTTTAATACCTCAGCCACATAATAAAAGTGATCGTTGACTAGTTTCACTTTCTGTAATTCCGGTTCATAAAAGGAACACTTTATAGATTCTCCATCCGTGTCTTTCAGCTTGTACACTGGAGGATTGCGTGGTATGGAATCTGCTATTGTAAACACCTCATCTGTGTATGTTTGTTCGCATCTTTTATCGAAAACCCCCCTTAGTTTTGATATCCTGACCAGGGGTCTCATTTATAAAACATTGCGTAGAATCCCTACTAAAAGTGTACGTACGACCCAAACAAAAACTTTGCGTACGCCAAAACGATTTCTGATTTATAAAACCATGCCTACGCACAGGTGTAAGCAATTTCCCTTTATAAATCACAGTCTTCTTGGAAGTTTGCGCTCGTGAATTTGGCTCATATCCCGCCCTGAACACGCCCAAATCTAGCTATAAGAGGTCAATGCAAAGCAGGACATGAATATCGATACATATGAAGAAACGGGGAAATATGGTAAAAAAAAAAAAAAAAACAAGCTAGGGGGTGAAGTGGAGGCAAGAAGAGAGATTTTATTTGGTGGACACAGCAGCGGTGTCACAAATCAAAGAAAGAACTGCGAGTGGCAGCATGTGGCGTCTGCAGTGCAGACTGTCAGCGCAACTGACAGGACGGTACCCGAAATAAAAAAAAAGTGGTCGGATCTCAAAGTCGAGGCAAAGAGAAAACTTTCCTCCCTCAGCCAGAGTGGATCTGCTACTGGAGGGGGTACGTGTACACCCGAGCTGACACCACTGGACAGGAAGATGGCAAGTATCTAGGGAACATCAAGCGTGTACAGTATTGTGTCAGAGAAGGAGGGTGACAGCGACTTGGCAGAATCGACAGATGAACCCCGTAAGGCACCTTTTGTATATATTTTATTACGTGGCTACGTTAACAAATTTGAGCATATTTTAAGGAGACAGACTAATATGCCGTATCTTTTCAGCTCTTCCACAGTCGGTACGTGGCGAAGATGAGGAGGCTGAGGAAGATGAGGTTGCCCAGTGTCCGACTGCCCCCAGCACCAGTGCTGCCAGTGCCCGTGGCGCATCCAGCAGTGGTCGGGTTCTGACTGAAGCTGTGATGCAAACACAGAGAGACACAATCAGCGCCATCAATTCGGTGATAAAAGACTTAAAGGAAATAAAAAATGTGCTGTGCGACATAGTGACAGCCATTGGTAACTTAAATGAAACAATAACAAATGTTAATAAATGAACCTTGTCGTTGTTATCTCAAACGCCGCATTACATCCTGGTGGATCCTTGCTCCCTGTGTAAAAGCTTCCTGTCGAGGAGGAGGCGGCTGTGGGTTGGGGTTCTCATGCTGGGGAGGTGGTAGTTCAGGAGGGAGGGGAATTCCAATTCTCAGTGTCATGTCATGAAGAATTCCACATGCCCTCACGATCTTGCAGACCTTTGTAGGGTGGTATAACAGTCTGCCACCCGAGGCATCCAATGACCACCACCTACATTTTAACAGGCCTATGGCACGCTCCACGTGTGTTACAGGAGTTGTAGCGCATTTCCTCTGCTGTCTGTGTTGGGGAACGGAGTCAGAAGCCAGCTCCTGAGAGGGTAGCCACTATCACCTGCAAGTGATAACACGTTTAATTCAGGCGTCAACAACCAGCATTTCTAATGACGGTGAGGACCTACCGAGCAGCCAGCCATCACGCTATTCCCTACACTGCTGTGTTTCAAGATAAAGGAACGTGTGTTGAACCAGGCCATCGTGCCACCATATTAGTGATCATCATGTGCGAATCACATATTATTTGCACATTAATACTGTGTACATGTTTCCGATTGACGAAAACAAATTCATCTTCGGACGGAGCCCTTATAGCAATATGGGTGCAGTCAATTGCGCCGATTATGTTTGGGAAACCGGACATTGCTGCAAATTGCATCTTAATTTCGGCCTGGTCCCCTACAGTATATGGAAACGTTATGTATCGCCTGCTCATTGTAATGATCCCATCCAAGACTGCAGGCATTATTGCGCTCAGGTACAGCTGTGATATCCCAGACCTAGTAAATAAATATAACATATTTGAGGCATTATTTCCAAAAAGGGACTTTGGGCAGAATAGTAAGAATCATGTCACTCAGACACATACCTGTCGGCTAATTCCCGCTGGCAACAACCAGTTGCAAGAAACCCCAGAGTGGTGAGCACGGACGGTCTCTCCAAAACTGGGTCCAATTCAGCACAGAGATCCAAGAGCCCAGCTCTAGGGAATCTGAATCTGCTTATTAGCCAGTCATCATCATGAGCAAGGAGGTCCGCATGATCCCTGAACACGCGTTCTCTCCTAATCCTTCTATTTGCAAAATCTTCTAGCAACGCCGGTGCATCCATCTCAAATATTACGATTGAAAGTCATCAGGGTATTTATATTTATACACAATGAATGTGCATATCAATTATATATGGTACAGATGATTCAATTTATTAATTGGCATAAAGTCCCGGCCCTTTTATCTGAGTTTAAGGTTTTGAGATAAATTTTATGTATTTATTTTAATATTGAAAAATGTTTTTAGAAGAGCTATAGCTCACTGTAGAGCCAAAATATAGATATCATTGCTGGTTTGCACCTTTATAATAAGATGAATCCATGATTAATGTTTGGTGTGAGGTGAAATTATATATGTGAGAGGAGTAATATGCAGTCTGGCTGCAGTTTACCACTTCACCAACGAGTCGTTTATTCCCCCCTGTCTCCAAAACGCCAATTCTGACCCGTGTGTACGGGTCTGTTTTTTATAAATCACAACTTTTGCTTTGAAAGTGGCGTACGCCAGTTTCAGGCCCCGTTTTGTGCGTACGCAACGTTTATAAATGAGACCCCTGGTCACCCTTCCTGAATTTCATTTTAAATCTCGCTTGAGGGGTAGATCCATAAAGATTGTTGAAAACTTGACCTGTGTTTTCAGAGGTCACCTCCATAGGTGTCATTTTTATGCTTGAATGGTATCTGTTGTTGTAACTCTCCATCAGATCTTGAAGCACATCAATGTATCTCCTAGTGTTATTTGCGGTAAAATAACGCCACATCCTAGTTTTCAGAGTTCGGTTGAATCTTACAGAGGCTTTTAGATCGCTCGCTGTGCAGAAATGGACAACACCATATTTTTTCATCAATGCTTTGAACCTTTTATTAAAAAATTCTGTGCCCGCATCGGTCTGAAGCTTCTGCGGTATTTGACCTTCTTTGAAAATTGATTCAAAAGCACCTTCCACCTCTTGGGCAGTCTTTCTTTTTATAGCAGGAACGTACACCATCTTTGAAAAGACATCGATCACGGTTAATAAATAGTTATAACCGTCATTTGCTCCGCTAAAGCTTGCATATCACAGAGATCAGCTTGAAATTGCCTCAAAGGTCCAGTGACAAAAACTCTATTACGTGGAAAATGTAGTCTCGCTGTTTTGTGTAAAGTGTACGCGTCTTGGCCTGAGAGAAAATCT
Source organism: Apricaphanius iberus (assembly GCA_028564705.1). Taxonomy (NCBI): domain Eukaryota; kingdom Metazoa; phylum Chordata; class Actinopteri; order Cyprinodontiformes; family Aphaniidae; genus Apricaphanius; species Apricaphanius iberus. The sequence goes on from JAPXFQ010000902.1 coordinate 26,544, forward strand.
TTAACTTTTTCAACACCAAATCTCTGACCATCTTTATTCTGTAAACCCCGGCAGAGCCTGTCCACACCACCAAAACTACCAGGATGCGATGGTGTGTAATAAACTTTCTTCATCATTCTGCATTCCATCTTTCTAGTTCTTCTTAAACCATGGAAGAAATGAGACAATTTGTTCCGTGTCAAAGGTTTTATTATTTTTTTAAACAAAATCTGGGTAAATGTTTTAATTCAACATTGGTTAAACAAAATGTTTTAATTCAACAAAAGCAGTATACATTTTTATTTTTTTATTTTATGTTTTTGTTTGTTTTGTTTCTAAATCAAAATTATCCTACACAAAATCAATCAGTCATCAAATCCAAAACACTTTGAGACAGCATTCAGTTCTGCGAATTGTTTTTCCAAAGAAATGTTTTCATACATTTTAACGATGGACGAATGTAGTTTAAAACCAGATTTGAGCTCATACATCAGAGTTTTTACCACCGTTGTGACTTTACCGTTGGTCGCTTGTATACTTTTACGATGCAGCATGTTTTGAATAGCCGGTATGAATTTAGGGGTGATCATTCTTCTGCTAATCCCCTCGAAATGAAGCTGCAGATAATCTTCATTCATCTCGCTTAAGCATGGGTGTTGGCGTTGGCTCGGATGCGAGATTTGGCAGCCGTAGCAGTTCTCTCTCAGGTGTTTAATATAGGTCACGTTGAACAAGTAAAGTAATGCTGTTTTTATAGTCTTTACCAGCAAAGCAGAGAACCATCCATCTACTTCATCACCCAGCTCTGGCAGAGGCTCCGGCGATGACTGTAATCGCTGTTACATTTAAAAAAGTTCCACTGACCAGTCTATTCCAGTCCTTCTGTGCCACCGGTGGGAGGGTGGAAAAGTCGGGGGTTTCATCACGTGCCTTTGATAAAGAAAGGGTAGGCCGACAACATAATTAAAAATGTATCCCAACTTACCGCTTTAAATTCCATTCATTCTGCAGGATTTCAGCAGGAGGGTTTAAAAACAAACGGGTCTCTTCGGTCACCTGTTTTTTCTTGTTCAAATCATTGGATTGCTTTTAGAACAAACCGGAGTTGTTAAGAGAGGGACGTCAGGTTTTTGATGTTTAGACATCGTTTCCTAAAGAAAACCTGAGAATTTCTCTTTGTAAAAGGTAAAAAGAACCCCCACCTTTCTTACAAAGTTCCGGCACCGCCTCCTCCAGTAGTCATAAACCATGTTTTTTTTTTTTTTTTTTTAATTCTTTATTTATATATTTTAACAGTATAAAGATGGGTACAATTCACATTTATGTGCGAACATGAGCACAATATTATTGTTTACTCTCATAGAATACTGTCTCATCTAAAAAAAAAGAAAAAACAAAAAAACAAAAACAACACATATTAAACTTCAGGGAGTGACTGTTACATTGTCTTTAACTTCTGACATTCAAAATCAAGGCAGGCTTTTTCATTTTTATATATGTGACCCATTTTTCCCAGTACACTAGAAACTTCTCTTGTTTCTGATTTACAAATGCTGTCAGCTCTTCCATTTTAAAAATACTCATTGTTATATCCCACCACGCAGATAGGGTGGGAATATCTTGTGATAACCATTTTTGAGTTATGCATTTCTTGCTTGCCACCAGCAGGATGCTTAACAAATATTTATCTTTATTTCTCCATTCCTGTGGTAAGCATCCAAAGTATACAGTTTTTATTTCAAAAGGGAATACACAATTAAAAATATCTTGTAATGCTCGGTGAATGTCCATCCAGCATTGTTTGATAAGTGAACAGTTCCATAAGATGTGAAAATGATTTGCACGTTGGTCTCCACACTTTCTCCAACAGGTAGGAGGTTGTCCATCAAAGTGTGTTTTTTGACATGGAGTTATAAAGAATCTTATTATTGTTTTCCATCCATATTCCTTCCATCTCTGTGAGTTTGTACATTTCCATTGGAGTTTCCATATTATTGTCCATTCTTCCTCTGATATTGTTATCCCTCCCTCTTTCTCCCATAGTATCTTTACATACTCAGTAGAATGGGATTTACGATTCATCAACCATTTATACAAGCTTGAAATAAGCTTCTTATTTGATTTCCCATCATATGCATTTCTAAACATTTGTAACAAGGCCATGTTACCTTCTGACACAGCATCTACTTTAGTATCTATATAATGACGTATTTGCAGGTATCGAAAAAAATCCTGCTTCTCCAAAGAATATTTGTTTTTAAGTGTATCAAAACTGACAACTTTTCCATCCTTAATAAACTTGCTTAAAGTTGTCATTCCTTTAGAAGTCCAAAATTTGAATCGTGAATCCAATTTGTTTGGTATGAAATCAGAGTCATATGCATACCATTTTAAAACTGCACTATCTTTTTTCAAATTATATTCTTTTATAACATTTTTCCAAACCGAGAGGGAACATTGGACCCAAGGATTATCTATCGAATCAATGTATGTTTGAATACTCCCATCAGCCAAAATTGCTTGTATTGGAAAAGAAAAAAATGTTTCCTCTATATTTTTCCATTGGGAATTATATAATATATCACACCAATTTATCAGGGCCTTCATCTGTGCTGCACAAAAATAATCCCTTAAAGAAGGCAGGCCCCATCCTCCCTTCTCTTTAGCTAATTGTAAGGTCTTAAAACAGACTCTTGGCTTTTTCCCCTCCCACACGTATCTCGATAGCATCTTGTCCCATTCATTAAACTGAATTTGATCAATTTGTATTGGTAAAGTCTGGAACAGATATAGTAATCGTGGTAAGATATTCATTTTAATGGACTCAATACGTGAGTAGAGAGAGAGGTAAGGAATTAAATTCCACCTTTTCAGATCTTCATTTATCTTTTTATTCAGCGGAATATAATTAAGTTCGACAACTTTTGTTAAATCTTTTGGTATATTAATACCTAAATATTTTAATGATTCAGCCTGCCACACCATAGGACACTTTGCAGTTATCATCAATGGCGGGTTATAATTGAAAGTGAGCGTCTGGGTTTTGTTCATATTTACCTTGTATCCAGAGAGCCGACCATATTGTTCAAAAAGCAGCATTAGTTTTGGAAGGGAGTCTGTCGGTTGTCCCACATAGACCAAAATATCATCCGCATAGCAGGCTAGCTTGTGCTCCCCCCCTCCCGCAGTTACACCCTTGATATACGGATTTTGTCTCACCATTTGGGCCAACGGTTCTAGGTACAATGCAAAAAGAAGGGGAGACAACGGGCAACCCTGCCGTGTACCTCTTTCTAAAATGAAGCTATCTGACAAGTAACCATTAATTTTTATTCTTGCAGTTGGGTTGGCATATAAAGCTTTAATAGTATTAATAAATGCATCATCTAGACCAAATTTGTGTAAGGTTCTATAGAGAAAATCCCAATTAACTGAATCAAATGCTTTTTCAGCGTCAACACTTATTAGTACTGCTTTAGTTTTATTTTTTTGTATAGAGTCTATAATATGAAGAGTTCTGCGTATATTGTCTTGTGTCTGCCGGTTTCTTATAAAGCCTGTTTGATCGTTGTGTATCAATACAGGTAGAAATTCCTCCATCCGCCTGGCCATTATAGCAGTAAATAATCTATAATCTATGTTCAAAACTGATATCGGTCTATATGATCCACACTCTGTTTTGTCTTTGCCCTCTTTCGGTATTGCTGTGACAATTGCCTCTTTCCAACTTGGAGGTGTTTGTGCGTTTTTCAGAATCCAATTCAGGGTAGGGAGTAATACAGGGATCAACTCGGACTTCAATTCTTTGTACCATTCAGCCGTATATCCGTCTGAACCTGGAGACTTGTTGGCTTTCAATCGACTAATGGCCTTTTTGAGTTCCATTTCTGATATGTCTGCAGTCATCTTTGCATTCTGCTCTTCGGTCAGACTTGGCAGATCCAATGAATTTAGTAGACCATCAATTTCGTTATCGCTTCCTCCTGGGACTTTGGAATATAACGATTTATAAAATATTTCAAATGTTTTATGAATTTCTTGCAATTTATTCTTCATCATATTAGTTTTTGGGTCTTTAATCTTCGTTACTGTATTTTGAGTAGTTTTCTTTTTTAATTTCCACGCCAATATTTTCATGGATTGTGATCCACTTTCATAGTACTTTTGCTTCAGAAACATTAACTTTTTCTTTATATCTTGGATGGCTAGATGATTAATTTCATTTCTTGTGTTTTTAATATCATCAAAAACATTTAATGCGAGAGATTGTTTGTGTTTTATTTCCAATTCTTTCAATTTATTTTGTAATTCCTCCATTTTTTTATTCCTCATCTTTTTCTTGTATGAGGCTATTGCAATAATTTTCCCTCTAATTACGGCTTTTAGCGTATCCCATAGAATAGCAGGCGAAACCTCTCCATTATCATTCATATCTAGGAAATTTTGTATTTCTTTTTTCATTTGTTCCTTAAAATTTACCTCTTTAAGCATACTCGAGTTCAATTTCCATGTAGTCATCTTGGGGCACAAATCTAACTTCACCGTTAAATACACAGGTGCGTGATCACTCACATCTATTGTCCCCATGTTACATGTCTGAATTCTGTCTTTGTCTTTTGCAAAAGTCATAAAATAGTCAATTCTCGTGTAGAGAAAGTGTGGAGCTGAATAATGAGAGTAATCACGCCTGCTAGGAAACAGATCCCTCCAAATGTCAATTAAACCAACCTCTTCCAAAAGAGCACACACCTTTTTATACAGAGTATTTGACTCTGGAACTTTTCTGTTTGAACTGTCAAGTTCCGGCCGCAAACGGATATTTAAATCTCCACCACATATCAGAAAACCTTCTGTCTCTGTTACTATTATATTTATGATTTTTTGGAAAAAAGCAAAATCGCTCCCCGGGGGGATATAAACATTCATTAATGTAACAGGATTACCATCTATATGTCCTTTTACTAATATAAATCTTCCTTCTTTATCTTTCAACTCAAATGTCTTTTCAAAATTCAATTTATTTGAAATAAGGATCACAACACCTCGTCTGCGGCCAGATTTATAGGATGAAAAAAACACCTTAGTAAAGCCCATCCTCTTTAGTTTTTTGTGTTCATCATTGTTCAAATGGGTCTCCTGTAAATACACTACTTGTACCTGATCTTTTTTTACTTTTGTCAGAATTCTGCTTCGTTTAACTGGGTTGGTAAGCCCATTCACATTAAATGACATAAATTTTACCAAACCGTTATTCATCAGTCACAAACCAAATGTATAAACTATCACAAACATGAAAAAAAACGTCAACTCCCTGCGTGAACAAGAACTCTGAACAATGAAAAACAAAAATAAACCAAACACAAAATAAATTAAAAGAAAGTGACTCCAAGGTAGGGGTCTCTCCAACATGACCCTGTGTTATGTTGTTAAGAGTGTCAAACAATAGGGGAAAGCCTCTCTTGACAAAAGAGAGAGGGCCCCTATGGCAGTTCTGTGCATCCATCCCGAAATCTATCTTAAAAGTCTTTTTTCATGCCTTTCCTCATTTATTGGTGAAAAGAAATGCGTGGCATATTTACCCAAAGTGTTGTCAAATTGTTGTCCTTAATGTTCTGTGGCAGGTGGGGTAAGTCTCCTATAGATCTGAAGTCTTTCCCGGATATCTTGTTTACGAGTTTCTTCATCCTCCCGTGGATGATGCGCTCCTACCACGGTCCAAGCCGACCGCGCCAGCTGTTCCGCCGGGCTTTCTTTCGTTGTTATCTTCGTGACTGGAAAACCTCTGGTGATCATATCAGTCGTTGCCTCCTGTGCTGATTGATATAATCGGGTCTCGTTTTCGTAAAACACCCTCAATTTGTAAGGGAAAGGGGTCTGAAATCGGATGTTGTGGCGTTTCAGGACTTTTTTCGCTTCTGCATATTCCTTGCGCTTCTGTAGAATAGCTGGTGGGTAGTCCTGATCGAAGTATATTCGCTTTCCTTGCCAAAGCACAGTCTTCTTGGCCCATGCTTTACGCAATACTTCTTCTTTGACTGTAAAACGTGAAAATCCTATAATTATTGACCGTGTCTTCTCCTCAGTCCCCGATGGCTTGGGACCCAGCGCTCTGTGTACTCTCTCAATGCCAAGGTTCACCGTCCCCGGGATCTCCAGACTCTCCCGAAGTAATTTCTCCACGAAATTCACCATCTGTGACCCATCCTCAGCCCCTTCGCGAACATTATACAGTCTCAAATTATTCCTGCGAGATCTACCCTCTTGATCGAGGAGTTTGTTTTCCTGGTCTTTTACAACTTTTAGCATTTTAGCTAGCACTTGCTCCACATTTTGGACCCGGTCTTCGACATTTTCAATGCGAGTTTCAGCCTCCGTAATCTTCTGGTTGACTGTAATTAGCTCAGATTTGAAGTCTTGGAAATCTTTACGAAAGTCTCGTAATTCCGATAGCATAGTCAACGATGTAGCGTGAAGACTCGTGGCCTGATCAGCAGCAACCCCGGCGCTAGCATTATCACTAGCATCTTCGTTTGCTTCTAAATCGCTCGCATGTTCGGGTGTCCTTTCTTCAGTTGAACCTTTTGTTTTTGGATTTCTTTTCACCATGTTTGCCCCGTTTATCCCTTGACTATTTCAGCGAGACAAAAATGTATCTGATGTATTTACGGGGCGAAAAAAAGAAAATTTCAAGAGAGCTACCGACTTAAGCTGCCATTCACGGAGATGACGTCACCGGACCGTCATAAACCATGTTTGACAAAAGTTTTTGACCCCCCTTCTCCTCCGGAAGTCATAAAGCCCCCCTTCTCCTCCGGAAGTCATAAACCCCCCCTCTCCTCCGGAAGTCATAAACCCCCCCCCTCTTCCGGTAGTCATAAATCACTCCAGGGGTCATAAATCAGGGTCATAAATACCAAATGACACATTATACCCCTATATGTTTTTAGCAAACCTATGTTAAAGTCAATCTAAATGCAATTGTTGAAGTTACTATGATGTTATGTTACATCACACTAGTAAATGTTAATCGAACCAACTTATATTTAACTGTAGGATTTGTTTTTGGAGACCAACCAGGGCCAAGCAGATCCAAGTGGGGCTGAGTAGATCTGGGCCAAGTAGGTTCTAGTGGAAAAACACCATTATTATCAGAGCATCTGTGATGAGGAATGTCTGAAGAGTTTGTGGAAGTGATTTGCAGAGGACAGTACTGATGAGTCTGGGAGGTACCTCCTCTCCTCTGTCACATTCTAAAAGTATTTTCAGACTGCATTGAAGCACTTAAGGCCAGGTCCTTCAGCGTTGCCTCTGTGCTTAAAGTGTATTTTGAGAGTATACAAAAAAGTTTTTTTTTGGCTTTTCCATGAACAGCAAACTCAAACGGTTAACTCCTGATTTTGCAAATAAATGTGATGCTGATTTCATTCAGTTCTATGAAAGAGCAAAGAGGTATGTGAGTGAAAGGTATGACTTCTCTGAGTACAGCTTTCACAGCAAAATTTCAAAGCTCAGCCTCACATATGCTGTGTCGTATGAAGATACAGTATTAAAATATTAAATAAATATGAAAACGTATTAAATAATTATACAATTTAAGTTCTGACAAATTTGCATATTGAATATGCTTTCACTTAATACATTTTGATTACTGTCAACTATACAAAAGTCGATGTTAGTAGATTAAAGTATCTGTATTGGTATAAGTAATGGTAATACTGATCCTGTATTTACACTGTAAAAAGAATAACCTCACTCAGCCTAAAAGAATCTAAATTGAGTCAGCTAATATGAGCTGATTCTTTTACATTGATGTAAACCATATTACTGTACTTGACTGAACCTCAATTCTTTGCCTTGATCCAAATAAATGTATTCACATACAACCGTATTTTGGTTATTGAAACAAGCGAACATTTCAAAATTAATCCAATCTAAATACTTTAGTTTGAGTCAAATCAACATGAATTATATTTGCACTGACACCAGTTAATTCAATTACATATAAACATACTATACATTTTTCATTTAATTTTCTTCTTCACTTCAAATATAATTTGTATTTCATGTTATAAACATAATTAGCCAATAGATTACATTGAATGCATTTTTAATCTTTGCACAACAATAATAACATGACTTTAACTATATTAAAAAATGCTTTGAATTTTACTTTCCCTAATTCTCATTTATTGTAAAAAACATAAGCAATTTAAAAACAGAAGGCAGAAAATAGCAGTCTGATAAACTCAGTTTAAACTATATATTACATTTCACACCCAGTCACAGCAATCTAATTCCCCTGAATTACCTCCTCACTCATGGTTCCAACCACAACATTACATTTAAAATCAAGACCGAAATCCTGAGACAATCAGAATGCTGTAAACACCAAAAACAGAGGAAAACAGCCGAAAACATGGTTACCCACAATGCACCCCGCACACTTCTGGTCCCACAGCAATTAATTTGACTCAAACTAAAAATATTACCTGCAGGTCATGATGAAAAAGAAACGAGAGAAATCGAAAATATTTCTTTGGGTCCTTTGAACAGATATATAGTTGAATATAAATCAAACTTGATGTCTTTAAATGCAAAAAGAATTAGTTTTACTATCAAATTAATAATTCTATCTTGCTTTAAATGGCAATTATTAATTTGAGTGAACAACAGCCTGTTACATTTTTTTCAGTGTACTTGGTATTGGATTGTTGTGCAAATTGTGCAGCATTGCATGGCCTTAATGGACAATATTGTTCGGTTACAGTTAGGTGTCTTAATAACAGTCTATGAAGAACACAACTGAGGTTACTGCATATAAAAAAAAGTATGTTACTCAGGTGCTTAGCTTAATGTTAGCTATGGGGAGAAACTGTTTACCTTCAGTCTGAATAAATAGGGCAAATAACTATTAGAAGCACAAGTAAAAGTAAAATGATGTTGATACTGATCCTTTCAATATGATGTGGTCCTATAAAAGGCGGTGTAAAATTTACCCAACCCATCCGGAGCTCAGATCATTTTGACCCTCGATCAGTGACCTGTAGCTGTGGTTTCTTTGGATATTGGACGCCAACCATACAATAAAATAATCTGAAATGTCTAAAACAAACAAGAAATATGTTGTGTGTTTTTTTTAGAGTTGCATACCACATCTACAAGCTTGGTAAATTTTGCGCATATAACTCATGGTATATGCGCTGTGTTTAATGCTCTATTATCTTCCTATTAATAGTTTAGTTTATCGTTCAAAAAATCATTCATTTATAAATTAATATAGGTATTCATTTAATATATCTTTATCAGTAACTGTGGGCCACTGTCTAACATCATCAGTCCAGGTATTCATCATGCTCTCACTGTAGATGGTCCGTTTACAATAGGCGTCTCTTCACTAGTACCTTTTGCCGTGCTGTACTTTACCGCTACTATCGGTAACACGACTCGACACGGCTCGACTCGTCAAGTGTTGCTTCACAGTTGCAACAGACCAGAGCGTCTAAAGTGAGCGGGTCCATCATATGGTGGGCGGCCCCACAGTACGTAGCGGAAAGTAAACAAAGGCTCGGAGAAAAAGAAGAACAATGGTGACCTCACTAGCGATCATGAGCTTTTTGCTCAGTTTGAGATTTCTGTAGTCCCACGGCGAAGAGAAAGCCTCTCTCATCGAAGAATAACAACCCCCGAAAAGCTGCACACTGCAAGGAAAAACACGGTGGAGTACAAAGGAGTGCGGGAAGCTCTGCAGCAGAATGAAGCTACAGACAGGACCCAGCGCAGCTTGTGTGGGTAAGCTAATGCAAATACTACCCCGGTGTGGTGGGCTATAAATACGCTCTGGGTATTTATTTATTTGCTAAAGCCCAACGTAAAAACCTATCTTGAAAGTTGGCTTTAGTAATAAGTATTCTGTGTGTGCGTGTTTCAGATGACTGCTCTGTGAAGTTGTCGCAGCCGACCGTCATTTTGGTTGTTTAACCGGGCCTTGCAGTGATGGGATGTTGTTCTTTTGGGTTTCACAGAAGCCCAGTGGCTACATAACTTCAGGATGTCAGAAGAAATTCATCTACATGTGCAGCAAAATACGTCCAGCAGTGGATCAACGCGGCTTTTCGCCTCTGTGTCCCCTTAAAGAAAGAAGTTGCCATATACATGCTACGAATTCTATGAATTACAAAGCACAGCTGTATGTTTTGTAATAAAGCTGTGTGCTTTGAAAATGTTTCAGTTTTTTTAAATCATCACCACTAGAATGTGTTTTACAGATATCCCATCTTTGAGTAGGCTTAGGCTTTTCAGCAGCTTTCAAATTTATGCAAATTACTTATTTAGCAGCGCAAGACTTTACTTTTAACAGCCAGAGCAATTGTTGCTATCCGATTTTAAAAATGTTGCTGAACCCTGTTGCCAGATTTAATATTGTAAAATGATTCCACCAACCAATGTAATGAAACTGCAAATGAAAATACAAGCGTATAACTTGGACATTTTTATTGGACAGGTATAGAAAAAGTTCAGAAACAAAAGTCCAGTTGCACGTGTGTGTGGGTCATGGTTTAGTCTTCAGCATCCCAGGAAGGTTTAATTGAAGGTTGTTTGACGGCATCGTGTCATGTCCACCCTCCGTAAACCGATTTCCTGCTTCTGCTTCATCAGAAGGTGTTGATCCCGCTGCAACGGATCGCAGATATTTTTTTAAAGTACTATCCTTACAATGCATTTAAAAACATACACTAAGAATTAAAATAAAGGAATAGAAACAAATGTCTCACTGTGCTGCAGAAAACTTAAGTAGTTCATTCATATTTACAAAAACAAACAGTAGCATCAGAACTAATTTGGATAACTAATAATAAAAAAACAGTCATACTGAAGATAATATGCAGCTGAATAGGTTAATATTGTGAATAAAATATACGAGCGGCATGAAATTTGCTTCTTACCGAGAGTACGAGACAGCGAGTTCAGGGCTTCGGCTTTCTCCGTTTCTCTGCTTCGGCCTGCTGGTGAGAGCCATCGGCTCTAAACCGCGGTCAGCTCCGACTCCTCCTTGATAACCCTCTCACACCGAGCAGCTCCATTCAGCTCACACTGAATCTTCTCTTCAGCCAACAAACTCAGAAATGCTGAAACTCTGGATCACAGCACTGGTTTTTAATGTTATCATTGTTCTTCAGCAAACACTAAACACATCCACTCGCTGTAGCGAGGTTTCAAAAAGGCGGTCGGTTTGTTGCTAAAAGACGCTGTCAAGTTACTCTCCAGTGACTCCGACCTCTAGCCAATCAGTGACTGACAGCCGTCTGATGTCGCTTTTCAGTATCAGTTCAGCACGGATGGAACCACAGCTGAGGTGGTACGAAAAATAGTATCGGCGCAGCTCAGCCAGACTTCTGTCAGTGGAGAGTAAAAGGTACTGAGGATGAGTCGATCTGAGTCGAATCGTACCAGTGGAGAGACGCCTAATGACAGCATATGGAATGAGTGCAGAGACTGGTCAAACCAGCAGTCGTGGCGACGCAAGATGCCAGCCTCCACAAAGAGCTCCCTGAATCGGACTATACTCTTTAAATTATATTTTTAAATCGTTTTTTGAACCAGTACGATACAGTACTGGAACTGCTAAACAAGGTAATGGACTTCTGGCTTAACACTGAGTGAATCCACTATCTTTATTTCTCACTATGAGTTTGTATTGGAAGGTCTTGGGGAACGCATGATCCTGTTGTGGATTTAAAAGGGAAATATAGCTATTTGGCTAATAAAAGTTAAAGGTACTGCTTATGGCAGTCAATGAGATAATTAACTTATGGAAAATTATTATTTTTCAGGACACCACCTATTTCTAGGCGATATGAATAGCCAGATATATATATATATATCAATCTCTAATATAGTCTTGCAGGGCCGAGGTGAAAACATGAAGGAATGAGTTCTTAGCATGAATTGGAACATAAACCTTGCCAAATGTATGTGTGCAAAATAAATGACAACAGTGACTTTACACAATACAAAAGTTTATTTACATAGGGAAGAATAAGAGAAAAATTTAATCACCAAGCTAGAAAAAGAGATACTACTGATTAAAATAAATGAATGGTTAAAAATAAAAGAACACAAAAATATGAATGTGTAATAGATGAGAAGTTTTCCAGTTTTCTCCCTGGTCGAGGGGGAAGCTCCATGGATGTTAGCCGGCAAGCTAAAAAAGGCGTTGTCAATCTAATTAGTGGGCTGGTAGCACTAGAACCGTCTGGCTTCTGCGTAGTTTCCATCCTCTCTGAGCTCAGCTACGTGGCGGCAGGCAGCTGGAGAGGCCGGTGGCCCGTCTTCCGATTTGAGTAGGCGGCAAACAGCTCCAACTTCTTTCACTGGAAACTCGGCCAAAGCTCTGAGTGATTGAAGGACGAACTTCTGCTTGCGGGGTGCTTATATAAAGTCTCTTCTTCTCCACTTCCTGTGGAGCTAGAATGCAGATTAGTGCCACAAGATGGCTGTGTGTGACCCTACAATCCTAACTATGATTATGTTAGATTGATACTAGCAGTAGCACACTGAGCAAAAAGCATCAGTCTTCTGTGAAACACCTGTTGTGAATCGGCGCTACATAAATGAACTGCATAGAATTGAAGACGAATTCGTCTCATTAATGTAGCATTACTATAAGTATGTGCTATTGGACCAGTGGTTTGTGTTAAAGTTTAGTCAGTAATGCTGTCAGCATGTGTTCCTTTAAAATTGCAGATGTTATTCTTTGGTATTTTTCATGTAGTCTGCTTTCTTAAACACACAATTGTCATTTAGTATATTTTTTCCGTTATAATTTAAGAAAAAGCATATTTTTTATAGGTTTTACATTGCACAGCATTGCTGTGGGCCATTGAACAGTTGTCTTATATATAATTAGTGGGTATGTTAAAGGTTTGGTGGAGCATCTTTTTCTTCAGGGTGGATCATCTAGACTACCAGTCCTTCTAATTGTCAGTCATTCTATGAGTGTGCATGCACAAGCTGAGAAAGCTTATTAAAAGAGCTAAAAGAGAACACTGGAGAGGATATCATGATAATATTGAACAACTCCAATGTGTGGTGTGAGGGGAATAATTAGAAAAATGAAAGGAATTTGAAGAGAATGGAAATATCCAATGTTAAAAATAGGAGATGAAATAGTCATAACTAACAAGAATAAAGCTGAACTAATGGTTAATACATTTGTTAAAATTCATAGCACAGAAAATCCATCAGAACAAAGAAGGACAAGAAATAAGAATGTAGAATTATAGTTATTGGAAGAAATCAGGAAAATAACACAGTGCCAAAAATGGATGCTCCATTTACAATTTTTGAACTGGAGCGCAATCTGTTGAAAGCTGGTATGACAAGTCCAGGGAAAGCTCAAATATGTTATATAAGTTTGAGCTGCATCCTTCTTGATAACCAGTAACTTAAATAGAGTATTATACCAGTAGTTTTTTTCTGTATTCTTTCTATCTTCATGTGACACCAACTAATCAAACTCTAAACTCTGAGAGAGACAAGTGGCCAAGGAAACATTTGGAATGTAATGAGAAGCAAATAGAGTGAGAGACTCACTGTGAACTATTTCTGTTTTTCTTTCTCTCTCCTGCCTTTGGCTGTTTTCCATTTCTTGGTTCGAACATCAACACTAACACAATCGTGTTCTTATGCTTACAACATGCTTACTGCACGCCTTGCAGTTCGTGTTAATTGAAATAATTGTTTGGTATGAGCCTCTGTCACTGCTATGGATGTCCAGTTATTCCTATCCTGGGGTAAGAGGGTGGCACAGAGATTCCGTAGAGATTTAACAGGCAACAGAGTGTTGGAAATGTATCCCTGCTCAAAGCAGATGCCACAGATCCCAAAGGACTTTCACGTTGCTGGTTACAGTGTGTTTTGTTTTGTCAACAACTACTGTTAGATTATGGCGCCACCTTTCCGGGTCTGCTGGATTTCTAAGAATAGCTTGCTGATTATGTGAGGCCGGTTCTTAGAGGTGTGGAAATACTCAGAGGGAGGTGGTTATATAAGCAGAGATCTTAGTGAGGATAATGAAGAATAACAAAATTCTTCCTGATGAACAGCTTATTAAGGCCATGTCCTTTGAAAATTAACAATAAGCACTCTTACGAAATGAATTTCTGCTAGGTTAGGCAATTCATCCATTTTGGATACCCCTCAATTCTCTTCAGGGTCATGGATCAGATTCAAGCTGTTTGCCCTACTCAAGCAGCCAACAAGCAAGAAGAGATACTTTTACAGTTGTAGTTTCATTTATTAATTAATGATTTTTACCCTTGGACGTAGGTAACACACAAAGCAAAGTGAAATTTAAAATTAATTTTTCAATTACTTATTGTGCAGAATATTTAATTAAATTTTCAGTTCACTGTTATTTATATAGCGCCAATTCACAACAAATGTCATCTCAAGGCTCTTTACAACAAAAGTCATTTTAATACAATTATACAAACCTTCTAATCAATTTAGTTTTCTATGTAAGGAATCCCAGCAGATTGCATTGAGTCATTGACATGAGGTTGTGCCCGGATCATGCAGACTCCAACCACAGCAATTTCTCAGTAATCCCTCATACTGAGCAAGCATGTGGCGACAGTGTAGAGGAAAAACTCCCATTTAACAGGAAGAACTTGGCTCAGTACAAGTACCAAAAAAAACATTGCATGGATACATTTTGATCGCAAATGGATCTAAATATCTTCCAAAGGACTTAAAGTGGAACCAAACTTGTCTGGGTGAGTAAAAACTTGTAATGCATTTACGCCTGAAAACATTGATTGGTGAGTGTGACTCAGTCATCCTTACCCTGACACCTGTTTTGTTTGAATTTAATTGAAGTTTATTTATGTAGTTTAGTTTTTGTCCCCTTAATTTAATTTTTTTTATTATTATTATTACTATTATTGATATAATTATTATTATTAGTTGTGTGTGTGTGTTTGCACTGGGGTGTGTTCTAGTCTACTTTTCCAACATATTGGTACACTGTTTTGTGTATGCTTATAATTCACTATTGCTCTATTTCTAGTTAATACAACTAATTAATGCATTCATCTTTAGTCAGATTGATAACTGTAACAGTGTCCTCACCAGTCTACCTAAAAAGTCAATCAGACAGCTGCAGTTGATTCAGAATACTGCTTCTTGCATCCTCATTAGAACCAGGAAAGTAGAGCACATCATCCCGGTTCTAAAGTCTTTAAACTGGCTCCCTGTAGCTCAGAGAATAGACTTTAAAATACTCCTACTAGTTTATAAATAACTGAATAGTTTAGCACCAAAGTATGTTGAAGACCTGTTGCCACTATACCAACCCAGCAGACCACTAAGGTTCTCCAATTCTAGTTTACTAAACATCCCTAGATTTAGAACCAAACACGAAGAAGCAGCTTTCAGCTTCTATGCCCCACAAATCTGGAATACACTTCCTGATCACTGCACATTTGCTGAATCATTAAGCTCTTTTAAATGTAAGATTAAAACCCTTCTGTATAATTTTTTTTTTCATTTTTATATACATAAATTGTTGTATTATGCTTTTCCTAAATTCCTTTTTTTAATCTTATGCTGTTGTTGTTTTTCCACCGCCAAATCATGTAAAGCACCTTGAAACGTTTTCTTTTATTGATTCTCATGTTTTATGCTAAACTGCTGGTTTTAATTTTTATATTTTTACACTGTTTTTGTCTTGCTCCTAATTACTGTTTTTTGCTTTCTATGATTTTATCATGTTTTTGCTGTTTTTACTTTCTATGCTTTTATTATATCTTTAGTTTTCTTTACCACTGAATCATGTAAAACACCTTGATTGACCTTAAATAAAATTGCCTTGCCTTGCCTATTTATGTATTGCAAACTACAGCAATGAAGAAAAAGTTGGAAATGTTTCTCTACGAACAGCTGGCACCAGCAACTGAGCCACAACTGTCTTAGTAGTGATGTACAAGTAGTATTTGATAGTGGGATATTATTTCAGGGGACACCATTAAAATCCTCAGCTCCTACCACATCCTAATCCCACAAGCACATTGTTTAAGGTTTGACAAGGTCCAATTGTATTTATGGTTGACATGAAGTAGTTAGATGTTAAAAGAACATTGACATTTTTGCAAGACAACAGGGACGCTCTGGGTTCCTTATGGTGGACAGCTAGAAATCTAAGCAAGGATGTGAGTGAGTTTGGATTGACAGTTTATCTTTGTGCAGTGTCTGACTGAAATATCATACTAAGGCCTTGGAAAAAAGAGATGGTAGATCTACCTAAAGAAAGAACACAAACATCCAAAATAAAAAAAATATTTTCTAAACCAACAAATTACGAAACTATTCACCCAAAACCTTGCGTGAATGGTACAATGTACATGAGAAGAAGCAAGCTCTGTGTACCTTCAGTTGAAAAAAAAAGCAAGCAATGCAGAGTGCTGCGGGATCATGAATGAGTCAGGGTGTGTGTGTTCGTGTCTCTCCACCTTTCTCCTCAGAGGGTGCTGCTTGTTACCATCTTCCAGCTGATTGCAGTCAGCGCAATCAAGATGCAGCACTTAAAAGAGGTGCGCCGACCTGAAGCAGACGCCAGAGCGTTCGCTTCGTTAGTGTGGTAACAAGCCTCGTTCCAGTTTAGAAATCTGAATTTTTTCCTAGAGTGAAGTACTCACCGGTTCGCTCTCCTCTTTCCAGCAGCTGATCGCCTTCCCAGCTTAGTTTGCTGGAGTTTTCCCGTCTCCCCTGAGTCCTCCACCAGACGATCTCAACCCTCGCGAAAGACTCACGTACTTCTCAGAGTAAGCCAAGTTCCATTCCTACCTCCCCTCTGATTCATTGTTGCCTGCTCACCTTTTATCTCCTCTCACCTTCAGTGGCTGCCTTCCTCTCGTGTTCCGATCCGAGGAGTTTTTCCCTTCCAGAGTTCTGCGAGTTGTTCCCCAGTTGTCCTCCTGTGGAAGAAATAATAAATGATTGTTTAACTTTCTAACCCCTTCAGTCTGCTGGTCGTTTGTGTGTCTGCACTAGAGTCCTGTACATCGAATCATGACAGAACGATTTGGCCAACCAGACTCTGCGACACACTTATGCTCAGCGGTCTCCAAGCAGGGCGTGCTCCTGGGCCGTCATGAGGCAGCACTTCAGAGCATGCAGCAGCAGCAGACCGCACTCCTACAGAACTTTCATGAGTTAACCAAGGTAATCCACGATCTCTTGTATAATTGCTCTGTTTAGAGACAGAGCCCTCCAGTGGGCTCAGGCTCGGTTTAACCTGGACTCTTAAAGCCGCTTTCCTACACTCCGTCAACAAAAAAATAAAAGATAAACTCGCTTACCCAGACGAGCCCGAGTCGGAGGATGATGTAATTGACCTCGCCATTAAGATAGACAACAGGATCGGTGAAAGGGCGAGGGATAAACCTAAGCCGCACATTTCCTTTGCCTCCTCACCCGTTGCTCCCGCAGCTGTTCACTCACCTAGTTCGTCAGCCCCTCCTCCACGCCAACCCTCTACTGAATCCATGCAGATCGGGAGGGCTCGGCTTTCTCCGGCTGAGCGACAGCGGTGTATGGAATGCCGTTGCTGCCTATAATGTGGTACCCCCCCAGTCATGTCATTTCAGCATGTCCAGTCCGGCCAAAATACCCAGCCCGGCAGTGAGTCCCACACTGCATGCTTTAATTTTAGATCACCAGATTCATATTTCTCTTCATGCACTGATTGACTCTGGGTCGGAGCAAAATTTGTCCAGAAATCATTGAACAATATGATATTCCAGTAGAAGCACTTTCTTTTCCTTTAAATGTTACAGCGCTTGATGGAAAAGCTCTGACAGTAATTACCCACAAAACTGCTCCTCTAAAATTGGTCCTTTCCGGCAACCATCACAAACAAATCTCTTTCTTTGTTTTTCCAGCCAGTGATGCTCCCTTAATTTTGGGTTACCCCTGGTTAGCAACCCATAACCTAAACATAAATTGGGCAAAGGCTCGGGTTGAGTCCTGGAGTAGCTACTGCCATCAAAATTGTCTACGTTCAGCTATCCCTAGCTGTAGTTCCACTCTCTCTCCCTCAGTTTCCACTCAGCCAGATTTGGCAAAGATCCCTCCCGAGTCCCACTATCTTCAGCTAGCCTATAGCAAATCCAAGGGTCTCTCTCTCCCTCCTCACACACCCTATGACTGCGCCATCGATCTTCTATCTGGGGATCCTCCTCTCTCCGAACGTCTTTTTAACCTCTCGGGCAAAGAAAGAGTTGCCTTAGAGACCTGTGTTAATGACTCCCTGGCTGCAGGCATAAATTGCCCGTCCACATCACCCTTGGACGCAGGATTTCTCTTTGTGGAGAAGAAGGACAAAACACTATGTCCCTATATAGATTATCGCATCCAAGAAGGTGAGAATATGAGTGGAAGACTGCTTTTAAGACCCACATTGGTCATTACGAGTATCTGGTTATGCCTTTCGGCCTCTGCAACGCCCCAGCTGTCTTCCAACATCTGGTGAATGATGTGCTCCATGACTTCCTGAACGTTTTTTGTCTTTGTTCACCTTGATGATATTCATATTTTCTCAAAGGATCTTACGCAGCATCACCAGCACATATGTCGGGTCCTCCAACGCCTTCTAGAGAACTCCCTCTTCATTAAAGCAGAGAAATGTGAGTTTCACCTAACCTGTGTCTCTTTCCTGGGCTATGTTTTCGAGGGCGGACAGGTGAAGGCTTACCCCGCAAAGATCAAAGCGGTCCAAGACTGGCCCATTCCAACATCCAGGAAGCAGCTGCAACGGTTCCTGGGGTTTGCTAGTTTCTATAGACGCTTCATCCGGGGTTTCAGCATAATTGCAGCCCCTCTAACCGCCCTCACCTCCACTAAGCGGCCGTTCATCTGGGACCAGACAACCAACCAGGCCTTCCAGGAGCTAAAGGTGAGATTCACAGAAGCACCTATCCTCATTTACCCTGACGTTAAATCCCAGTTTATCCTGGAGATCGACGCTTCTGATACTGGAGTTGGAGCCATCCTCTTTCTCCTAGTTCTCCCCGGGACCAGAAAATGCATCCCTGTGCTTTTTCTCTAAGCGTTTTACCCCTGCAGAGAGAAACTACAGCATCGGCGACCGAGAGCTCCTCACCATCAAGTTATCCCTGAAGGAGTGGCGTCATTGGCTGGAGGGTTCTGAGCTCCCGGTCATGGTACAGACCGACCACAAGAACCTGCTGTACACTCAAACATCCAAAAGGTTGGATCCCAGTCAGTATCGTTGGTCTCTTTTCTTTTCCCATTTTAATTTAAATATTACATAGAGGCCAGGATCCAAAAATACCAAGCCTGACGCCCTGTCCCGTCAACACTCCCCAGACGTCCAACCCGAGATCCCTTCCTTCCTCCGTCCTGCAACTGTGGGATCACTCACCTTGGACATCGAATCCCTCATTAAGTGCGCCCAAGCCGACGAGGCTGATCCTGGTGGCGATCCCCCGCATCGCATCTTCGTCCCATCCTCTGTCTGCTCCAGAGTCATCCAATGGAGACATACATCAAAGTTTTCGTGCCACCCAGGTACCAGCCATACCATCGCACTCCTCCGTCTCTATTTCTGGTGGCCCGGGCTCAACAGAGATGTAAAGCAGTACGTTTCGGCTTGCCCTGCATGCAACCGGAACAAGAGCCTTAATCAACATGTCTCCGGTCTTCTACAACCTCTCTCCATCCCTATGTGGCCCTGGTCTCACATCGCCCTAGACTTCATCACAGGACGCCCCACATGACATTGTAAATCAGTCATTTTAACCATGGCTTGCCATCTCATCTCCCTTACAAGACTACCTACCGCTGCCCAGACCGCCAAACTCCTCTGTCTTCATGTCTTCAGACTACATGGCATCCCCACCGAGATCCTCTCGGATAGAGGCCCCCAGTTCATCTCTCGTGGGTGGAAAGACTTCTGTGCGCCTCTCGGTGCCCGAACCCAGCTGACTTCAGGCTTCCACCCACAATCTAACTGCCATTTTGAGAGACTTAACCAGGAGCTTGAGAGCGCCCTCCGCTGCATCTACGCAGCAAACCCTTCCACCTGGAGCTCCCGTCTCCCCTGGGTCGAGTACGCCCATAACTCCCATATCTCAGCAGCCACAGGGGTCTCGCCCTTTGAGGCTTCCCTCGATTATCAGCCGTCTCTCCTCCCCAGCTCTATTCCCAAGTCAACCATACCGTCAGTCCGTTCACACATCGGTACCTGTAGAAAAGTTTTGGAGCAGACCAGGGCTGCCCTCCAATGTTCATCAGCCCAAAAAAAGCGCTACGGTGATCTACACCGCCGCCCAGCTCCTCAATACAATCCTGGCCAACTAGTATGGCTGTCTGTACCTAGAATTTCCCTTTAAAGGGGTCCCAAGAAAACTGGCTCCTCGTTTCCTTGGACCCTACCGTATTGAGACGGTCATCAGTCCCTCAGCTCTTCGTTTGAAACTCCCGGCCCATCTCTGTGTCCACCCAATTTTCCACGTTTCCCAGGTCAAGCCTGTCTCTGCCAGTCCCTTGTGCCCTCCTGTTTCACTTTCTAACCCCCTCAGTCTGCTGGTCGTTTGTGTGTCTGCACTAGAGTCCCGTACATCGAATCATGACAGAATGCTAATGTAAGAAGAATTCTAAATACATGTATTGCATTTGATCATTTATTTAGTTTTAGTACTTTGAAAGAGTATTGTATGCAGAACATTATTGATCTGTAAGGAATGGAGTTGTTCTTGGGTGCTTGGCTGAGGACGTGCTCCCCGGATAAGCAGGAGATTGGGGTCATAAAACCTTATTGCCTGCGGAAAAAGCAAAGGAATGTGTGGGATGAGTAGAGGGCCATGTAATCTGTTTTAAAATGTGATGTGTGAATTGTGTTCTTCAGATCTCTGTAGCGTCAATCTGACCACTCCTTGCTTTATGGAAGCAAGTGAGAACTTCAGTTTATATACACTTATGGCTATTTGATTTCCTTGTGAAAGTATTTTTGATAAGTAAAGCAATCAGACTCATGAAAACAAAATGTCTGATTATCTCTGAAATGTCATGTATTTATTTAAGTTGAGTCTGGGACAGAATTAGGAAATAAAAATGAACAAAAGTCGTCATCATTGGTGAGAGATTTTTTTCAATAAAATATTAAATGTAAAAAATATGAGAGCACATATTTGGTACATGTTTAGTTCTTTAAAAATGCTTGAACCAGACCACTGTTAGATTTGTGAAAATAGTTGTGAATAACAGTAAACATGGATATCTTTGTTAATTATTTAGTCAACTGTTTTCATTCACTATATTTACACTCTTTTTGGGTCAGAATTGCTGATGCACAGATACCAATACTGGTATTGGGTATTGGGATAGATACTTTTCCGTTAGGTATCCGTTAGTAGTGATGGGTACAGATATCTGGTTCTGACATAAACGGTGGTGAAAAGAAAGAAAAGCAGCCCACATTTTGGTGCTTTATTTCTGTTCTTTTTCCGCCCGGAGATGTCAAGCACCAAGGATTCTGGGGATGCCACCAGCTTGATTAATTCCTAGAATTAACTCTTCATTTTTTCTAATTAACTCACGAACGTCATACCACCCTTTTTAAAATTCAACACGCAACACATCAGCTCTCCTTCCAAACCAGCCAAACTACAGATTGTTGTGCAGCAGCATGTGTATGTGCCTAAATGACATATGGGTATATTATTATTCTTGTATTGGGTTGGTACGATTATTTGTGGGATTTTTTCTGACCATCCGCCTTGGATGTCAGCCTGTTTTGTGCGGGGATAAATCTCCATATTTATGTTGATTTATGCATGTTGATTCACTGTAAAGCTGCAGTATATTTCATAGGGAGATACCGCTGTGTTAAAATGCTTAATTATTTTGTTAAAGGGATGTTTTGGAACTTAAATTAATGCTACTTCATTAGCGGAAAAAGCCCTGTACATTTTCACAATAAGAGTGTTCATGTCTTGTTATGATGAACCAGGGTTTTATCTGCTGAGTGTTTACCAATGGGAGAATGACCTTTCATTACTAAGTCCATATAACATTTGATTTATGTAACGTTTAACACAGACTGAAGATATGAATGTTAACTTTATTCACATATTTTGGTTAGTTCTACTAACGTAGTTGTGTTTATTTTTTATATGAGACCACACATGGTGAATGTAATTGTGAAGTTCAAAACAGAAGGTTATTGATTTTTCCTATATTTGATTTAAATCTCGATTTGTCCTTTATTTATTCTGAAAATTGTAGGTTTTTTGGTCATATTTATGCTGTGTATTTTAACAAGATGGTAAAATGTTAGGAATAATAAATTAATAATTCATAAATTATTAATTTAATTATCCCTTCAAATCATTTAGACAGGGCACCACCAGCCTTTTAGACTGGAAACAAAATATTATATCTATCAAAACTAACTATCAAATAGCAATTTATAAATTAAATATCAATGATTTACCAGAAACCTTTTGATCTGAAGGGTGCACCTTTTCAATGATTCAAACATACACTCACATAAAAGAAACAAAATTTGATCCAGTTTAACCAATTTATTAACTAATTACCACAGAAATCAATAACTTGAAAACTCAACTAAATCTGTTCTGCTAACCAATAAGATAAGGGGCTAAAGCTAGCTTCTAGGTATACAACAAAGATGTCACAGAGGCCACATCACGGGGAGTTTCCTCACATACGTATGTCGAATCACACAAGCATGCGTAGAGGCGATGTATGCCCGTGGACAGGAAGAACGCAGAACAGAGGGAGTTTATTATTTTATTACCTGGATGAGATACCTCCTCGTCTCTTTAAAGAAAAAGACAGCGTACCGCTTATCAAATGATCTAGCCTTCGGCTAACACAGAAAACCTGAATTGGATGAACAAAGGGTGAACTGAGACTCTATTCAGCTTTTGCCTTCAAACTCTCCGATCAGTGGTTCAGAGCCAAGATCAAAGCAAAAATAACATGCGATCGATCAAACACTGCTTGTCTACTACTTAAAACAAATATTTTAACACAATCGTATAATAAAACTCAGCTTATTCATCAAAAAGAAACACAGTACATTTTAAACATAGATCTGATTCATGAACGTTAAGAGAATATGCATGCATAAAGATAAAAATAAATTAAGGAATTATACTTTGCTCCACCCAGGCTAAACGAGATTGGAAAGCTCTTACTTTGAGGCGTTTTGATGGTCAGCTTCAGCAAAAGTAAATTTCTTTGATTGCGACAAAAAAAAACGCGAGAAAAAGGGAAAGAGGATTCAGCTCGTCGGATGAGTAAAAGGGTAGAATAAGGGCAGCTTCGATGGCCAGTCTCAGTTTAAGGAAAGTTTGCTAGCATGCAGAAAGGTTGCGCACGTGTAGCAGACTGTATCAAGACTTTGGGCAAAGGGGAGAGTCTCCTTTGGTTCAAAACTGATCGAATTAGACAGAGGATTGGAGAAGGTCAGCGTGGATATTTGAAATCAGCGAGGATGTTGTTGACTCCTCCTGTTTGTCCGGACATCCAGTCAGGCTGCAAGAGAGCTGCAATGGGTTTGATTGAGTGATTTTTCACCCAGTCGAGATGGATGCTTGTCCGAGTCCAGCCCTCCTGGGAGGGAGCATTTATCTGTTGATTGCCCGAATATAGGGAGTGAGAGGGGGAGAGACGGTGCGCCGGCATGATTCGGCCAGGGGGGGAGAATCTCTGGTGGAGTCTGTTCCACACTGGAACGGAAGGAAACCAGCTCAAATGGAATGCTTGTTAGGAGTCCGCTATTGTGTGTTGTGTTTCCCTTACTTCTCATTCCAGGGTGGTGGGCCGGCGCTGCCACAGGTGTTTTCCATCTGCCTCATCATGGGCTCCAGCTTATAAGGAGGGCGACTCCGTAAGGCTGGTGCCAGATTGTTCTCGCTCCTCGCGTGGTAACGTGGCTAATTCAACGTAAACAATTAGAGAAACTCTGAAGATCAGGAAGCGCTGAAGGTTATACTCTGAGAGCTTTATACCTTTCTGTGTCATTATCCACGGTCCGATTCCCGAACAAAACTCCACGTCCACCAATCACTGGATTCGGTGCGAGACCACCCGGGTGGTCAACCTCGGATTTTTCCTGGTACCAAGCCTACATCGTATAACGTTCGGCCGATTCACATGTGCTTGTCGCCATCAAATGCTGCCCTCCAACCCGGCCCTCTGAAATCCAACCTGCAGACTCCAACACCTCCCAGACGTTCAAAACTGAGCTCACGCCGTCAACGTCCTAAGTCCTCTGTTTCCCCTCTCCTCCGTTCCTGGTCCTGCACCCAAATAAACCTTTTGTGTCAAAATTGTTTCGCTGCAGTTGTCGTCACTTAAGAGTCTCAGTAAGCATGACAGAACAATCTGGCCCAACTGACTCTGTGGCGCAACTCCAGACGGCCCTTTCTCAGCAGGGAACCCTCGTCGGACGGCACGAAGCAATTCTTCAGGATATCTCCCGTCAACAGACTGTCCTAACGAATACTCTCAGTCAACTTTCCAAACAGGTGTTCGAGCTAAGCCGTCAGAACAGGGACTCAGCCGCGCAGCAACC
Source organism: Apricaphanius iberus (assembly GCA_028564705.1). Classification (NCBI taxonomy): domain Eukaryota; kingdom Metazoa; phylum Chordata; class Actinopteri; order Cyprinodontiformes; family Aphaniidae; genus Apricaphanius; species Apricaphanius iberus. The sequence continues at coordinate 51,151 of JAPXFQ010000902.1, forward strand.
GGCAGCGGTGCAGGACGCAGCCGCAGCATCGACCTCCGCTTCCGCCACTCACACGTCCCGGGAAGTGACGTCACCGACTCCAGAGGTTTTCTCCGGTGAGCTTAATAAGACTCGCGGTTTTCTACTGCAGTGCTCTTTAATATTTAATACTGCGCCACGTTCATTTCCGACTGATGCCAGCAAGATTGCCTATGTAATTGGATTGCTCCGGGGTAGGGCCTTACAGTGGGCCCAAGCCTTTGTTGCAGGAAGTCCCATAGAACGAACCACATATGAGACATTCCTTGATTCATTCAATATCACCTTCTCACCAGTTAGCAGTCAGGAGGAATCAGCCAGAAAATTATGGGGCCTTCGGCAAGGGAGTAAGACTGTAGCCGATTTTGCTATAGAATTTAGGACCCTAGCTATTGGCTCAGGATGGAACGCTCCTGCCCTTCGGAGTGCTTTCTACCAGGCTTTAAATGAAAAGGTCAAGGATGAATTGGCGAGCAGAGACGAACCTGATACCTTAGATCGCCTAATTGACTTGGCCATTAAACTTGACAATCGCCTTCGCGAAAGAAACAGGGCTCGACCACTTCCCCAGTGTTGGCAGTCTGGAACTGAGCCTAGCAGAATGGAGGCCGCATGCCCTACGCCCCGGTCGCCCTCACCTGAGCCCATGCAAGTAGGCCGCACTCGTCTGACGTCTGAAGAAAGACAAAGGCGGCGGGCCTCTGGACTCTGCCTTTATTGTGGTTCCCCGCAGCATTTCATCGCTCGTTGCCCAGTCCGGCCAAAAATCGATCCCCACCAGTAAGTCTAGGGGTCCTGGTGGGTAGTCAAGGCAGTAGCCAAAGATTTAACATTCAAGTAACTATTTGTGCTAATGCAGAAAACCCCTATCGCTGTTTAGCTCTGTTGGATTCTGGTTCGGAACAAAATTTAATTCACCCCGATTTAGTCTCCCATTGCAGGATCCCAACCCACCCCCTACCGGTTCCAGTCCGAGTTTCTGCTCTAGATGGTAGTGTCATCACCACAATTACTCACCAAACCATCCCTATAAGTTTGGTTGTTTCTGGCAATCACCATGAGCTAATCAGTTTTTTTGTATTCCCCACTGAGGGAACTCCTCTAGTTTTTGGTTTTCCTTGGCTTTCTCTCCACAATCCCCACATCCATTGGGCCGATTATCGCATAATTTCCTGGAGTCCTTTTTGTCTTAAGAACTGCCTTCAATCTGCTGTTCCTATTAGCAACCCTATGTTAACCCACACAACCCCCAGTCCAGACCTGACTCAGGTACCTGGCGAGTATCATGACCTTGGGACAGTGTTCAGTAAGGACCTAGCTCTCTCTCTTCCCCCCCACCGTCCTTATGACTGCGCAATAGATCTGTTGCCAGGCGCACCTCTTCCTTCAGGGAGGTTATTCAATCTGTCAGGTGGTGAGAGAGAGGCCATGGAGTCCTATATAAATGACTCATTAAAGGCCGGCATCATTCGACCCTCCTCGTCTCCAGTGGGAGCGGGTTTTTTCTTTGTTCAAAAAAAAGATGGTTCACTTCGTCCCTGTATCGATTACCGGGGTCTGAATCAAATCACCGTTAAGAACAAGTATTCCCTGCCACTTATCTCCTCAGCATTCGAGCCAGTCTCCAATGCCAGGGTTTTTACCAAATTGGATTTAAGAAACGCTTACCACCTCGTTCGAATTCGAGCGGGGCATGAATGGAAGACTGCCTTCAAGACCCACATTGGCCACTTCGAGTATTTAGTGATGCCTTTCGGGTTAACTAATGCCCCAGCTGTATTCCAGCATCTGGTGAATGATGTCCTCAGGGACTTCCTTCATAAGTTCGTTTTTGTCTATCTAGACGACATTCTGATTTATTCCCCTGACCTAGAGACTCATAAAGTCCATGTTCGTCAAGTACTTCAACGCCTCCTTGAGAACAGACTTTATGTAAAAGCGGAAAAATGCGAGTTTCATGTTCCTTCTGTTACCTTCCTGGGTTTTGTCTTTGCGGGTGGTCAGATCAGGACTGATTCCCAGAAGACCAAGGCAGTCGAGGAGTGGCCCGTTCCGGAGTCACGAAAACAGTTACAACGGTTCCTAGGCTTCGCTAACTTTTATCGGAGATTCATTAAGGACTTCAGCATCATTGCAGCCCCTCTAACCACGCTCACATCCATTAAAAGACCGTTTTCATGGACCCCTGAGGCTGATCAGGCATTTACGTCTCTCAAGAAACTATTCATTAAGGCTCCCATTCTGATTCATCCTGACCCCAAGATTCAATTCATCCTCGAGGTAGATGCTTCAGAAGAGGGCGTAGGGGCAGTCCTGTCCCAACGTTCTCCTTCCGACCAAAAGTTACACCCCTGTGCGTTTTTCTCGAAAAGATTTTCATCAGCAGAGAGAAACTACGATGTCGGGGACCGGGAACTTCTCGCTATTAAGCTAGCTCTCGAACACTGGCGACACTGGCTAGAAGGCACAGACCTACCAGTAATCGTATGGACAGACCATAAAAACCTGGCCTACATTCAATCTGCCAAGAGGCTCAACCCTTGTCAACACAGATGGTCGTTGTTCTTTTCACGCTTCAATTTGGTCATATCCTACCGCCCTGGCTCCAAAAACCTAAAACCGGATGCTCTCTCCCGACAGTTCAGCCCAGATTCCACTCGAGAGGAACCCGACCCCGTCCTACCATCCAAGTGCTTCATAGGGGGTATTACCTGGGACCTCGAACGGGCTATCCTCAACGCACAAACCACTGCTGAACCTGATCCTGGAGGGGGACCTCCTAACCGTTTGTTTGTCCCCACCTCGCTCAGAGCGAGAACTATTCAGTGGGGGCATGCTTCGAAGCTTTCATGTCACCCAGGTGTTAGTAGGACCATAGGTCTCCTCCGCCGCTACTTCTGGTGGCCGACATTAAATAAAGATGTAGCGGAATACGTCGCTGCGTGTCCTGCCTGCTGCCAAAGTAAGCCCACCCACAGGGCTCCCACAGGGCTACTCCAGCCTTTACCTGTTCCCTCTCGTCCTTGGTCCCACATTGCATTAGATTTCATCACTGGTCTACCCACGTCCAATGGCAAGAAAGTCATTCTCTCCATAATCGACAGATTTTCTAAAGCCTGTCACCTCGCAGCCCTTTCCAAACTTCCATCGGCTGGGCAGACGGCCCGGCTCCTCATTCAGCATGTAATCCGTCTCCACGGTATTCCCTATGAAATCCTTTCAGACCGCGGCCCCCAGTTCATCTCTCAGGTGTGGAAGGAGTTCTGTTCTACGCTCGCAGTTAAGGCTCGTCTTACCTCCGGCTATCACCCCCAAACCAACGGCCAATGTGAGCGACTAAATCAGGAGGTGGAGAATGCTCTGCGGTGTTTATGTGCCCAAAACCCAACCAGCTGGAGTCAGAACCTAGCCTGGATAGAGTATGCTCACAATTCGCATATTTCATCTGCGACGGGCCGATCCCCATTTGAAATAAGTCTTGGTTATCAGCCTACTCTGCTCCCCCCCACCCATCCTGAACCTGCAGTCTCCTCAGCTCAATCTCTAATTCGTCACTTCCGTCGAGTTTGGGCCCAAACCAAGACAGCCTTGCAACGTACCGCTGCACAAAATAAACGAATGGCGGACCGGAAACGCCGTCCCGCACCTATCTATACCGTGGGTCAACGGGTTTGGCTATCCTCAAAGGATTTCCCGATCAGAGGCTACACCAGGAAATTGTCACCTAGGTTCATTGGCCCATTTCCCATAGAGACAGTCTTCAGCCCTTCCGCTGTAAAGCTGAAACTTCCACCGCACCTCAAGGTCCATCCTGTATTTCATGTGTCCCAAATTAAGCCTGTCCTTTCCAGTCCCTTGTGCCCGCCTCCCAAGCCCCCTCCACCCGCCCGAACCGTAGATGGCCATCCTGCTTACACCGTCAGACGCATACTGGATATCCGCTCCCGGGGTCGTGGCCGCCAGTATCTGGTTGACTGGAAGGGCTATGGTCCAGAGGAACGGAGCTGGGTCCCAGCTTCATTTATCCTGGACTCGTCTCTCCTCCGAGCCTTCGAGGCTTCCTGTTCCGGTCGTCCGCCAGGTGGCGTCCGTTGAGGGGGAGGTACTGTTAGGAGTCCGCTATTGTGTGTTGTGTTTCCCTTACTTCTCATTCCAGGGTGGTGGGCCGGCGCTGCCACAGGTGTTTTCCATCTGCCTCATCATGGGCTCCAGCTTATAAGGAGGGTGACTCCGTAAGGCTGGTGCCAGATTGTTCTCGCTCCTCGCGTGGTAACGTGGCTAATTCAAGTCAACAATTAGAAACTCTGAAGATCAGAAGCGCTGAAGGTTTTCCTCTGCAGAGCTTTACCTTTCTGTGTCATCTTCCAGGTCCGATCCCGCAAACTCCACGTCACCCATCACTGATTCGGTGGAGTCCACCCGGGTCACCTCGGATTTTCCCGGTCAGCCTCCATCGTCCGTTCGGCAGATTCACCTGTGCTTGTCGCCATCACCTGCTGCCCTCCAACCCGGCCCTCTGAAATCCAACCTGCAGACTCCAACACCTCCCAGACGTTCAAAACTGAGCTCACGCCGTCAACGTCCTAAGTCCTCTGTTTCCCCTCTCCTCCGTTCCTGGTCCTGCACCCAAATAAACCTTTTGTGTCAAAATTGTTTCGCTGCAGTTGTCGTCACTTAAGAGTCTCAGTAAGCATGACAATGCTGGCATAATTTATCACAGAACCCTCATATACTTTCATGTATTGTTGTAACTCATATTTTTTGGGGCTACTTTATATAACCAGTATCGTATTAAATATTTGTTTTACTAAATCTTTAGTTAGTCATTTCCAGAAAGTAAAAGTCTGTTTTAATTAGATTGCATGATGGTAAAGATATGTTTGTCAGTATTGTTTATGGGGGTAAGCTTTTAAGTCGTAAAACTCTAGGCTAAAGTTTACTGCATGTTGTAAAAGCAGGATGTTTAGATAAAAAACAGATCTGGGAGGACGGCCATAAAATATAAGCTATAACTAAGGGAGACCTTGGTAATAAAAAGTCTGGTGGGAGGAGAATAAGTCATGTGAATACTTTTCTTTGTTCTTCTTTAATAAAAATGGTACAACCCCGTAGACGACGGTTCAGTTTTGGCTGAACCCCATCTGCAGGTGCGTACAAGTGTGAAACAGAAATTCTGTGTCTGTGCATATTTACTCTCTCTGTCTCTCAGCTCTGACTTTTATTTTGGAAAACTCCCCGCCGGGGTTTTGAATGTTGGCGCCCCATACACTCTCCAGAAGCGAGTGGCCGACCGCATGGTACTATTCGAAGCACACATGGCTGGAGGATGACGTGCTCTGTATTGGTCTTAAGTTGTTTCTGAGCTGGGTGAGATTGAGTGATAAGTAGTCAAAGTGTGGCTTGGTCCTGCTGGTTATTTAGTGGTTGTAGTTGCAGTAATTTTGTGTTTTTTTCCTTGGAGTTCAACAGAGAATCGGAGAGCGACGGGATTGATCCTTGCTAAATCAACACCCGGGTGGTTTTGTATCAATCTGGAACAGCGCTAACACCAAATTAATAGGTATTGATTGATCTAAACGTTCTCCGTTTAATGTTGACGTGTTGTTTTTTTGGTTAAGGGCCGACCACGGTGCGGATCGGAACTCGACGGGTTGGCCACTCTGCCCAGAACAGGACGCTGTCTGGGAGCTCCCAGGCTGCAAGCGAAATAGCAGCGGCAGGGCCTGTGGCGCCCTCTGACTGCTGAACGCATTACCTGGGAGAGGGGCTGCGTTTCTTCCAAACGCGCGGCTGAGCACTGCGAAATTGGAATTGTGTAAATGGTCCAGCTTTTGGTCGGTCCGCTTTGAGGTCAGTGTTTGATAAATATTGTAAAATAACTGTATTTGTTTCGGTGTGAGTGTGAGTGTGCCTGGACGGAGTGAGGCTAGGTAAGGAAGCTACTAGGTAGCTTTTTGCACACCGGCCTCATATAAACTCCTCATTTAGGGGAACTAACTGACTGGATCTAAAACCGTGATTCCTCTGCGAATTTTAAACGCCTAGACGATGCCCTCGTTTTCTGTTTGTGCAGACTACGTAGAAGCTTGGCATTGTAGAGGAATAATGGGAAGTATCATTTTCAGTTGGTTACAGTACCACCATACCTAGCTTACAGCTAACATACAGTGTGTGTGAGTCTCGCCTGGAATAAAGGCGTTCAACCTTGTACACTTACGTAAACACGTCTAAAGCATTGTTTAATACATATATAGGACTGTTGTTATGGATAACTGGTAGTAAACTCTTTAGAATAAATATATAAAATAACTTTTTTATTGTGACGAAGCGGCAACGTTTTGTTCCGGTTGAGCTGGGGTGCTCATGCTTACAGCTACACTCTGGTAGCCTAGCTTCCGAACTGTATTTGTTTGACACGGTTAAACATTTATTTGAGTCTTTGGAGACGAAGTGTGGTTTTGCTGGAGGCATTTTGTTTTTGTCTTTGGTTGGTTTACTTATGAGTACAGTTTGTTCAGTTTAACATCGTAGTGAAGAATTAGCCGTCTTTGTCCCGGTTTTTTCCATTCCGCGTTGTGACCCGGAAGTTCTATTGTGTTTGACTTGGTCCGCTAATTCGGTCGAGTTCTTTTTTGTGAAAACGATCTACGATTGTGTTACAAAGCGAGTTTTACAGATATTTTTTCGGTTTGTTTTAATGATAAATGAGACTGGTTTTATATTGGGAGAATTCTATTTCTTTGTGTGATTCGCGGAAGTGTCCGTCGCGGGTTTTGCCGCCGGCCGGACTCCATTAAAATTCTTTGTGTTTTAGACAAAACAGCAGAAATCTCAGCATATAAATAAATTAATGAGAAAATAAAAAGTTCGTTATAAACCTTTTTAGCTTTCCTTCGTTTCGGCTTTGCCTAAATCATTATTAAGGTTAATGTTACATGACTAAAATAATACATAAACCACCGGTGAAAAAGATAAAAAGCAGTTCCAGGCCAACATGAAGGCCATGTGGGCTCGGCATGGTGCTAGTGGTGAACATAAGAGGAGTCTCTCACAGATGTGTTTTGAGGAAGGAAAGCGTTTTGCAGAAAAAGCTAAAACAGCTAGGAGCATCACTGGTGCTAAGAAGAGATACTTAAAAACTGAGAAAATGTGGAAAACATGGGGTTTAACGGGTCAAGGCATTGATCATTTGTGTGTTACTGCAGACAGTGTTTATTCGGCAGACCAGACTCCACCGCCTTATCAAAATATGTACCCCGTCTCGTCTACATCTGGTCAAACAAATATTTCTTGGGGGTTGGAAACAGAAGATGGCCAGATTGTACTTCAAAGCACGCAGGCTGCCACACGGAGGTCACAATCTCCTTCTGCACCACCCCCTCTGGGTAACTCTCCTGCTTCCCCCGCTTCCCCCCTCCCTTCAAACACTGCAGTCTTACACTGGAGCGGCCCATCAAAGAGGTCTGTGGCCCATGAACCATTGACTAATAAACCACAGGGTGATCTAAAGGTAAAAGATGAAAGACAAGATTATAAATTGCACTTTGAGGTCACCGGTAAAGGAACTGTAGCACACACTGCGGAGGAGGAGAGACAGTTGTTAAACTTAGTTAAAAACAAAACAGGAGACTGATAAATTGTTCTTGGCATACAATGGTAGATTAATGGAGGAAATAGAGCAGCACGAACACAGGTTAAATACAGTTCAACAACAGATGGATGAGGTCCTGAAGGATCAGGAAAGATTAACATCTGTGGTACGAGGGCAGGCTGCTGACCTTCGGGGGAGTGCCAGCCCCACTGAACGTGATGAATGTGCAGCAGTTGGACAGGTTGACGAAGTGCAGACGTTGGGGGATGACCAGAGCAAGAGGGTTTATCAAAATACAAGATCTCATGGGGGTCCTGATTTAATGCTTCCTTTAGTGGGGGCATCGGATGGTTCAGTAATTTACAAACCATGGAAGATGGCTGACATATCTGCTATCACTCTGCAGCTCCCCGCTTTGACTGGTGGTGGAAACTGCTGGATAAATAAATTAAATCAGCTGACTTCGGGCCAAACATTAGCGGTGGGGGATTGGAAAGCAATTATGGGCAGAATGTTGACATTAACAGACTATAATGAGATGATGCTCCAGTGCAACCTAGTGCAAGTACTAGATGAAGTCCCTTTTGCGCTTCACGCGCCTGAACTTGCTGAGTGGGTCAGGAGAAAGTATCCTACCCCGCCCGCATCTAAAATTTTGAAATTTCCTTGGTCAACTGATGTTACTCCCGCAGAACATATGGCTAAATGTAAAGATAAATGGGTTGACGTTACTGGCGAATATCCCAGGGATGCCGGGAATAACAGAAACTGGTTTAGAGAAGCAGTTTTAGCGGGCATGCCGGAGTCTGTTGCTACATTAATGAAACGTAATCCTGATTCACATATTTATGATCAGCCTACATGGGAGAGACACATAACACATTATTTACAAGATGCGCAAGATTCTGCGTTGAAGGACGCTGAGGAGAATAAGAAAATGGAGACTGCTTTGCTGAAGCTCCACTTAAAAGAGGCTCAGAATAAATTGAGTGACTTATATCAGTCAAAAAAAGTGAAGCAGATGGTGGCTGAAGCAGCGCCTACTGTTGGATCAGCTACAGTGTTGCCTTCCTTTCCTTTGATGTATGCTGCAGCCGCACCGAATCAGCCATTTACTGCTCCTTATCGGACATGGCACCCTCGGGGCCGGTCACGTGGTAGAGCCAGGTTTGGTGGTAATAGAGGCCTGGGAAGAGGGCAGCCAGGTGCTAACGGTTGTCGCAGGTGTGGTTTGATTGAACACTGGGTGAGGGAATGTCCACACCCACGAGGGGGCGCTATTCCTCCCGGTCAGCCACCTTCACATTTTGCTCCGAATAAGCATATGGCTCCTCCCTCCTATCAAGGAGGACAGGGGGGGCCTCAGTTTTGACAATGCCCACAGAGTACCTTGGTGGGCAGGACTAAGGGGGATCCAATGCTCACAATGGACATATATGGACATTCATTGCCATTCTTGGTGGACACTGGTGCTACTTTCAGCACGCTGGACAGAGTTTTACCAGACAATTTTTCTGGGAACACAGTGTCTGTAATGGGCATCTCTGGGGCTCCGATGATTCTCCCTGTCACTCAACCATTGCCTGTTGCGGTGGGAGGTCAAAGACTATCACATCCTTTTGTCATTGCTCAAACCACTCTTGTCAACTTGTTAGGCAGGGATCTGCTTATCAAACTGGGTGCTACTATCCTGTGTACCCCTGATGGACTTATGGTGACTTTTCCGAATGGACATACACATTGCTGTGACACCATGAGTGGTCAATTTTTGCTGAAAGATGACACTTCACAAGTGGCTGATATTTTCTGGGCCAGATTGACTACGATGTCTGCACGTGAATCTTCTGCGGCTGAATTTCTGAGATGCTGGAAGCCGTGGCTGCTTGAACTCCAGCCTTTTGTTCCACCGCCTGACCATTTCCATGTTACCTTCCTATATGAGCGGGGTGATCCTACTTTATATCAGGAGAAATTTGAAACAGAACTTGAAGGACAAACTTGGTCTGTGGCTTCGGGTCCATGCTTTGTGGGGAAGGAGGGTGTTGCACTGTTTGCTGATCTGACTTCAGAGCAGCAGAAATGGTATATGATGGAGGCTGAAGCGCTTCCTCATATTTCGTTATTGTTGCATCCAAAACATCAAGCTAAAGATTTGGGGGGAATGGTTAAAAGAGGAGTTACATTAAAGGATTGGGTTCCTACACAGATACCTTCAGTCTCTTTTTCTCCTTCTTCTCAGATGTACAAAATAGACACGCAGCTCTCAGATACTACCATTTTGGAACATTTGCAGCTTTCTAGAAATCATGGCAGAGAGAAAACAGATCATCCTGATGCAGTGGAAGCCTTAAAGGTCGTGCCTGACTCATTGTGGTCAAATGGTCCCACGGATGTCGGTTTAGTGCAAACCACACCCATCGCATTTGAGATGAAACATTCTGATCCAATTTGGCGTCCGCAGTATCCACATAAACCTCAGGCTGAGGAAGGTATTGCAGACACTATTGCAGGTTTACTTGCAGTAGGATTTTTAGAACCATCGGATTCTCCATATAACACCCCTATTCTTCCTGTGGAAAAACAAGGTACTGGGAAATACAGAATGGCACATGATTTGCGTGCTGTCAATGAGGCCCTCAAAACCCCTCCCATTGCTACGCCTAATCCGTATACAGCTTTGGCATCTCTTACACCTGATTTGAAATGGTTTACCTGCATAGATTTGGCTAATGCGTTTTTCTGTTTACCGCTCCATCCTTCTGTCAGGGATGTTTTTTCATTTACATTCAGAGGCAGGAAGCTACATTATAGTAGGCTTCCGCAGGGTTTCGCTTTGAGTCCAGGTTTGTTTAATCAGGTATTGAAGCAGTCATTAAGCACTGTACAGCTCCCTCCAGGCTGTGTTCTGACCCAGTATGTGGACGATTTGATTTTGGCGGCCCCTACTGTTGAAACGTGCATAGAAGCTACTCTAGCTGTGTTACAACATTTGGGGAAAGAGGGATATAAAGTCTCCCGCGATAAGCTTCAGTTGGTCAGGCAGGAGGTCCAGTTCCTGGGGCGGAAGGTGACAGCTCAAGGCGCTGGACTGACTGACACCCACAAGAATGCTATTTTGGCTCATTCTAAACCGCTCACTAGTTATAATCAATGACTTCGTCATTTCTGGGTCTGAGACAAATTTTTCCATAGACATCATTATGTGCCTCATTACACGAACCTAACCACACCACTCAGAGCGCTTGTAAATGCTCATGGTATGAAGAATCTGCATGCTAAGTTAGTATGGGATATACCAGCTGAGGAGGCATTTATCAAGTTGAAACAGGCTCTAGCACAAGCAGCTGATTTGGCCACTCCTGACTATACATGTCCATTTTTTCTCAACACATCAGAGACAGATGGGATTGTTAATGGCATTTTGTTTCAGAAAAAGTGTGGTCAGAGACACATTCTTATGTATCTTAGCATTAAGCTGCAAGCTATTGAAATGAGACAGCCATCTTACACGAGACATGCAGCAGGTATAGCTCATCTAGTGGAAAAAACATCACACATTGTCAGGGGTTATCCACTTCATATTTTAACATCTCATGGAGTCATGGCATTGGTTAATTCTGAGATGTTTACTCTTTCAACTTTGCGTCAACAGCGAATTAGCAGAGTTTTGGAAGCACCGAACATTATTTTTACGCATGAAGGAATAAACATGGCTGACCAAATGACCATCTCTGGAGAGCAGCATGACTGTTTCAGACTGAATTCGGTTGCTCAAAAAATACGTCCTGATTTGCGATCTGATCCTTTGCCTTCAGGTGTTGTGCTCTATACAGATGGTTGCTGTTTTAGGGATTCGCAGGGCCAGTTGAGATCAGGTTTTGCAATTGTAGAGCAAAATGGGGATTCATTACAGACTGTTGTTTCAGGGAAGCTTGACGGCAAGCAGAGCGCACAGCGTGCTGAAATAAGGGCTCTTATTGAAGCATGCAAATGGGGCAGAGATAAAGATGTGACGATTTACACTGATTCGAACTATGGGTTTTCTGTCATACATTATGAATTACCACAGTGGAAAAGAGCAGGTTTTGTTACCACTACTGGTAAGCCTATACAGCATCATGCAGACATTATGGAGCTTTTGGATGTTGTCATGTTACCAGCTAACCTTGCTGTTCTTAAATGTAAGGGTCACAGCAAGGCTGACACTGTTGATGCGCGTGGAAATGCTGCGGCAGATTTGGCTGCAAAAGAGGCAGCGGGTTACCTGTCACGTGTCCACACACAGCTGATTGTCACGTCAGCACAGGAAATGTCAGACAGTTTTGCTGAGGAAGTGCAGTTGGCGCAGCAGGCTGCTGCGTCACAGGAGATGACTGTGTGGAAGGATAGAGGTGCTGTTTTTGCTGATGGTTTTTTGGCGGGGGCCTGATGGCCGTTTGGTTTTACCTGCCGCGTTAAAACCCACCCTTTTTCAGGAGGCTCATGGTGTGGCACATGTGTCATATACTCAGATGAAACGTAATCTTTGTTTTTGGTGGCATCCTTTCCTGCCACATATGATTAAGCGTTTTTTGAGTGAATGTGTGGTGTGTGGTCAATTTAATCCTAAGCCTACTATCAAGCCAGAAATGGGAGCCTTCCAGGACTTGTGCAGGCCTGGCGAGGAGATCGTGATCGATTATACAGATATGGGGACACCTGTTAGGGGTTTCCGATACCTGTTAGTGATTATTGATTTATTGACCTCGTGGCTTTCTGCTTTTCCTGCTAGACGGGAGGAATCTCAAATGGTGGTGAAATCTTTGATTAATCACTGGATTCCGTGCCATGGCTTTCCGACTAAGGTCAGGTCTGACAATTGCACACATTTTAAAAATAAATATCTCCGACAGGTTGAGGAACAGATGGGAATAACCCACAAGTTCGGCACTGTTTATCATCCGCAATCGCAAGGTGTCATCGAGCGTTCTAATTCTACTTTAAAGTTGAAGCTGGCAAAGATTTCAGCTCAGACGGGGCTTAATTGGTTAGATGCTCTTCCTATTGCTCTGATGGCCATCAGATCATCTGTCTGTAGGACAAAAGGTCTCACTCCTTATGAGATGTTTACTGGCAGGATCTTCCCTGGTCCGTGGGCTGGCAGAGAACCACAGGTTTTGCCCCATCCTGATCCAGACCCTCGAGGTGATCATCAGCAGCTGAAGGGCCTGGTGTCCTCCTTCCTTCCGGCTCCCCGTGACGTGCAGGGACCTGCGGCGTCTGCTTCCGAGGCTGGACGAGTTTGGCTGAAGGTGTATAAGAGAAAGTGCCAGGAGCCCCGCTGGTCTGGCCCGTTCCAGGTTGCTGCTCGTACAACTCACGCTGTCCAGCTGCGTGGGAAAGGTTCTACTTGGTTTCACTGGTCCCAGTGTGCTCCGGCCCCTGACCCCCCCTCCTGTCCCTCACCTGCAGCAGCTGTCTGCTGACCTGGGGGAATCTTTCTGCAGTGGGTGGTGTCGGTTCTGACTAGGCAGTATCGACTGCCGAAGCCAGGAGGCAGGGCTTGGCCCACCCAGAAGATTGGTTCGGTTGCTGTGATCATTCAGTGTGATCTTTATGTGCCAAAATTGGGCGAGATAAGCAATTTGGGCTTGCTTTTCTCGAAGAGGGAGTATACAGAAGAGAAAGATCGCAAGACATCTAACACATTACACAGCAGGTTTTGACCATTTCACAATCGGTGAAGGAAGCCAGGAGGCGGGGCCTGTCTGTGTATTTGTGTTTTATTGGGGGAAATGTTCAGTTAATGAAGTAGCTGGCATTTCATTGAGGGCGATCTGAAAAAATTGGAAGAAATAAAGAGCTCACTCGACTGAATCGTCTCATCACTGGCAGCCGCTTGGTGACAGAGGAATAAACAAAGAGTGAAGACTACAGAATAAAAAAAAATAATAATAAAGACTGAACATTTATTAATCATTTTTCTGTTTTTTACAGGTTGTTTAACCAATTTTTATTCTACAGGTGCAGATTGTTAGACACTGCCTAAGAGGGTGTCAAAGACTTTTTAAGTAGTAAAGTTGTAGGATTTTGTCATAATATTCAGTTTTTACGGTTTTATAAAAGTTTTTATTAATACGCTAAGACATTTTAAGGGGTGTTTAAATCATAATTAGGTTGACTTGATTACTAAATCTTTGTTTCAATTATCTTTTTTCATGATATGGTTTTCTGTAGATGTTTTTGAGGTTGTGACAATTGCTAGAGTTTTGCCTTGTACTAAAAGAATATTGAATTGGGTTAAAACGATAAAAATAAATTAATTAAATAAAAATAATTGCTTAAAGGTAAAGATAAAGAAAAACAGACACCCTTCCTTTGTTAAAATAATCATAGGATCACACCAACAGAAAATATGCATCTTTGGGAAAATAAGAAGGTGCTGTGCACCACAGGTTTTTGCATGATGTTATTGGTCAATATTATCTTTTACTGTTGTGGTGAATGGCCTTATAATAGTTCTACAAATCAAACACAGGTTGAAGTTCACTCAATTAGACCGAGAAGAAACTTAATGGCTAAATCATCTCCCTATTCACTGTGTGGCACTTCCGCCGCACATCGTGGATTTTCTCAATTTTGCATACCAAGAGGACGATCTGCAGTGATTACTATTCCCTTAAACACATTAGTTTATAGGGGACAAGCAAGTAAATATAAAACCTACCCCTTGTGGTACATAACAAATGATCAAAAAGATACTAGTTGGTCCACTTTAATTGCTGATCCCCTAGGATATGACTGGAGAAGGTACACTACTACAGCTTATGCAAAACATATGCGTCCTTTGGTTAAATTGGATAAGGTTGCAGATAAATTACTTCTTACTGTTAATTTAACTAAAAGTGATCTCCTCCCCTTAAAATATCTCCAGAATGGGCAAGGTTGTACTCTCTTTATAATTTGGGTTTATAAAGGGGGAAAAGATGTTCAATTTCCTATTATAATCTGTCAAGACTCTCTTAATGCTTCCACCTCGGTAAGTCAAAATCAGGCCTCAGCAGCAAGAGGTAGTATAATTAAAGAAGAACCATCTGTGGACGATTACTTTGAAATGATGACAGGTGTCGGAGGCTCCACTAATAATTGGTTGCTTATGGTAGAACAAGCAGGACAAGAAGCGAGGCGGGATTGTGTTGTGTGCATGGGAGCCAGACCTATTCTCAAGGTGGTCCCTGCACCTGTTGAGCTCAACACAACTTGTCTGGTTTCCCTGCTGTCTAGTGTAAATCCAGTAAAAGATTGTAGTAACTGGGAGAAATTATTCCCTATAGCTGATAACAGAGCTACCCCACCTTTCTTTGATAGTAATGTTGCTCCAAATAATTTTACTTGTTTCAAAAATGATAAGCCTGGAAATAAAGTAGTGGGTTCAGTCAACATTACATATTGCAATTCAATCCAAACTTCTATTAGATCTTTTGAGGCTGTACATGAGCAACTTAAAGCCACCTCCTTAATGGTTTTTCACAATAGAATAGCAGTTGACATGCATCTTTAGCTGAAAAGGTGGTGATCTGTTCATTTTTTGGTGATCAATGCGATGTATCGTTTATCCCTAATAATAATAATGCAGATGGAAAATTAAACTTAGGGCAGTAGAAGGGACTGAGAATACTGTCAAATAGGCTTAAATGACAACAAATCAGGCTGCAAGGTACCACCTGAGAACTTGGTCTGGCTCCCATGCCACACAACAAAAGCTGTTTCAACTTAATAAATGCCTCCTCAGCTGGTATATCCATACTAATTTTAGCATGCAGATTCTTCATACCATGAGCATTAACAACGCGCTCTGAGTGGTGTGGTTAGCGATCTTTGGTCGAGTAATGAAGGCACTATAATGTCTGGAAAAATTTTTTTTTGTGTCAGTCCAGAAAATGACAGCATTGATTTAACAGTGACGAAGAGGTTCTCTGAATGGAGCCAAAAATTAGCATTCTTTGTGGGTGATCAGTCAGTCCAGCGATTGACTGTCACCTTCCGCCCCAGGACACTGGACTCCTGCACATGACCATATACTAGACTCAGCTTATCACGGTGAGACTTTATAACCCTCTCTCTCCCATATGTTGTAACACAGTAGAGTAGCTTCTATGCACGTTTTCATACAGTAGGGGACGCTCAAAATCAAATCGTTCCACCATACTGGGTCAGACACAGCCTGGAGGGAGCCCTTGTACCAGTGCTTAATGACTGCTTACATTACCTGATTAACAAACCTGGACTCAAACGCGAAAACCTGACGGATGCACTACTCGAACCGTTAGCTTGCCTGCTCTGCAATGTAAATGAAAAAAACTCCCTGACAGTAGAAGGTGGAGCGGTACTGGTAAACAGAAAAATTGCATTTAGCCAAATCTATGCAGGTAAAACCATTTCATAATCCAGGTGTAAGAGATGCAAAGCTGTATACGGATTTGGGAGTAGCAATGGGAGGTGTTTTTGAGGGCCTTCTTGACAGCACGCAAAATCATGCTGCCATCTTGTTTTTTTACCAGTACCTTGTTTTTCTACAGAAGAATAGGGTGTTATATGGTAGAATCTGATGGTTCTAAAAACTCTCCTCATATGCAAGTAAACTGCAAATAGTGTCGCAATACCTTCCTCAGCCTGCGGTTTATGTCGGTATATGGGACGCCATAAAGTGGATCAGAATGTTTCTTCTCAAATGTGATGGGTGGTTCGTATGCTACAAGAACAACATCAGTGGGGACCATTGTACCACAAAGAGTCACAGACACGACCTTTAATGCCTCCACTTTGCAGCAGGATGATTCTCGTTTTCTCTCTCGCTCCATGATTTCTTAGAAAGCTCACAAATGTTCCAAATATGTAGTATCGGAGAAGCTCGCGTGTCTATTTTGTACATCTGAGAAGAAGGAGAAAAGAGACTGAAGGTATCTGGGTAGAAACCCCGCAATCCTTTAATGTTACATCCCCTTTTAACCATTCCCCCCAATCTATAGCTTGATGTTTTGGATTGCAAGCAATTAAAGAAATATGAGGAAGCGCGTCAGCCTCCTTATATAATCCATGTTGCTGCTCCTGTAGTCAGATCAGCAAACTCAGTGCAAACACTCCTTCACCACAAAGCCATCGGTAAGCCGAAGCCACAGACAAAGTTTTGTCTTCAAGGTCTGTTTCAAATCCCTGCAGCATCTCAGATAATTCAGCAGCAGGGAAAGAATATCACGTGCAGACATCGTTGTCAATCTGGCCCCAGAAAAATATCAGCCACTGTGAAAGTGTTCATCCTTTCAGCATAAATTCGACCCACTCCATGGTGTCCCAGCAATGTGTATGTCCAGTCAGAACAAGTCACATAAGTCCATTAGGGGTACAACACAGGATAGTAAGCACCCAGTTTGATAAGCAGACTATGCACTACGCTCATGTTGGGAACTGGAGTGGTTATGAGCAATGAACAAAAGGTGTGATAGTTTTGTACTCCCACCGCAACAGGCAATGGTTGCGTGACACGGGAGAATCATCGGAGCCCACAGAGTCATGCCATCACAGACACTGTGTCCAGAAAAATTGACGGTCCTGGTTATAACTTTGTCCAGAGTGCTGAAAGTAGCACCAGTGTCCACCAAGAATGGCAATGAATGTACATATATGTCTTTGTGAGCATTGGATCTCCCCTTTGTCCTGCTCTCAAAGTTACTCTGTGGGCATTGTCAAAAACTGAGGCCCCCACCCTGTCCTCCTTGATGGAGAGGAGAAGGAACCATATGCTGATTCGGGGCAATATGATGAAGGTGGCTGGACCGGGAGGAATAGCGCCCCTCGTGATGTGGACTGTCCTTCACCCAGTTGCCCACTTTGAGCCACACCTCCGAAAACCGCCCGCACTGGATGCCTCTTACCAGGCCTATATTACCACATACTGGCCTACCACGTGACCGGCCCGAGTGTTGCCATGTCCGATTATAACGGAGCAGTAAATGGCTGATTTGGTGCGGGTGCAGCATACATTAACAGGATAGAGGAAGGCAACACTGTTAGCTGTTCAACAGTGGCGCTGCTTATGCACCATCTGCTTCCACTTTTTTGACTGATGATAGTCAGTCAATTTATTCTGGCCTATTTTAAATGTGGAGCCTTCAGCAAAAGCAGATCTCATTTTCTTATTTCATTTCGCAGCGTCCCTTAAACGCGAATCTTGAGCTTCTTGTATAATATAGGTGTATGTGTCTTTCCCATGTCGGCTGATCACTAAAATATGTGAATCAGGATTACGTTTCATTAGTGTAGCATACAGACTCTGGACCATTGACCGCTTTAAACTGCTTCTTAAACCAGTTTCTGTTATTCACCGGCATCCTCTGGGATATTTGCCAGTAACGATCAGAACCCATTTATCTTTAATTTTAGCCCAGATATTCTGTGGGAGTTACATCAGTTGACAAGGATATTATCCAAATCTTAGAGGCGGGCGGAGACAGGTAGGATTCTTTCTCCTGACAGCCACTCAGCAAGTTCATGGCGGTGAAGCGCAAAAGGGGACTCTTTCATCTAGTTTTTGCACTAGGTTGCATCTGGAGACATCATCCTCAATTATTGTCTGCTAAATGTCAACATTACTGCCCATAATTGCTTTTCAGTCCCCTCCGCTAGTGTTTGGCCTGAAGTCAGCTGATTTAATTGGTTTATCCAAACAGATTCCCACCATCTCAGTACAAAGCGGGGTGTTGCAGAGTTATTAGCAAGAATGTCAGCAATTCTTCCATGGTTTGTAAAATTATGAACCATCCGATGCTTCCTCTAAAGGAAACATTAATTTAGTGCACCATGAGTTTGGTATTCTGATAAAACCCAAACGCGGAAATTGAATAAACAACGGGGACAGAGACGGTAATCCTTCACTAACAATGTTAAAACGAACAAAACTTTAATTAATAAGTAAACCCCACCAAAAGACAAAAACAAAATGCCTCCAGCAGAACCACACTTCGTCTCCAAAAACTCGAATAACTGTTTAACCGTGTCAAACAAATACCGGTCGGAAGCTAGGCTACCAGAGTGTAGCTGTAAGCATGAGCACCCCAGCTCAACCTGAACAAAACGGTGCCGCTTCGTTACAATAAAAAGTTATTTTATATATATATTCTAAAGAGTTTACTACCAGTTATCCATAACAATAGTCCTATATATGTGTTAAACAATGCTTTAGACGTGTTTACGTAAGTGTACAAGGTTGAACGCCTTTATTCCAGGCGAGACTCACACACACTGTATGTTAGCTGTAAGCTAGATATGGTGGTACTGTAACCAACCGAAAATGATACTTCCCATTATTCCTCTACAATGCCAAGCTTCTACGTAATCTGCACAAACAGAAAACGAGGGCATCGACTAGGCGTTTAAAATTCGCAGAGGAATTATGGTTTTAGATTCAGTCAGTTAGTTCCCCTAAATGAGGAGTTTATATGAGGCCGGTGTGCAAAAAGCTACCTAGTAGCTTTCTTCCCTAGCCTCCACTCCGTCCAAGCACACCCACAATCACACCGAAACAAGTACAGTAATTTTACAATATTTATCAAACACTAACCTCAAACCAGACCGACCAAAAACTGGACCATAATCACAATTCCACTTTCGCAGTGCTCAGCTGCACGTTTGGAATAAACGCAGCCTCTCCAAGGTAATCCGTTAGCAGTCAGAGGGCTCCCGGGCCCTGCCTGCTGCTAAATTCGTTTGCCAGCCAAGGAGCTTCCCAAAAAAGCGTCCTGTCTGGGCCGGACGGCCAACCTCGAGCCCGATCCGCACCGTGGTCGGCCCTTAACCAAAAAAACAACACATCAACATTAAACGGAGAACGGTTAGATCAATCAATACCTATTAATTTGGTGTTAGCGCTGTTCCAGATTGATACAAAACCACCCGGGTGCTGATTTAGCAAGGATCAATCCAGTCGCTCTCCGATTCTCTGTTGAACTCCAAGGAAAAAACACAAAATTACTGGAATGTCACAAACACATGCATCAACCAGTTATGCCACACTTTACTACTCACACTCAATCTCTCCCAGCTCCGAAACAACTTAAGACCGAATTACGGAGCACGCATCCTCCACCATGTGTTGGCTCCTAGTTACCATGCGATCGGCACTCGCTTCCGGAGAGTGTAGGGGCGCCAACATTTAAACCCCGGCGGGAAGTTTTCCAAAATAAAGTCAGAGCTGAGAGACAGAGAGAGAAAATAATGCACAGACACAGAATTTCTGTTTCACACTCGTACACACCTGCAGATGGGGAACAGTCAGAACTGAGTTGAACTGAACTGAACCGTCGTATACAGGGCTGTACCATTTTTATTAAAGAAGAACAAAGAACGTATTCACATGTCTATTCTCCTCCCCCTAGATTTTTATTACACCAAACGTTTATTCTCAAGGTTTCCTGAGTTATCGCTGTAACCGTCCGGTCTGTTTATGACTGTCTACTCCCTACTCTGTTTCTTATCTCCGCATCCTACTTTTACAACATGCAATAAACTTTAGCCTAGAGTTTTACGACTTAAAAGCTTACCCCCATAAACAATACTTGACAAAACATCTCTTTACCATCATGCAAGCTAATTAAAACAGACTTTTACTTTCTGAATACTAACTAAAGATTATATAAACATATTCAATACGAGACTGTTATATAAAGTAGCCCCAAAAAATATGAATCACGACAGCGTTTTAGTACTTGTTTAGCATTTTTAGCGTTTCGGCCTGTATAACTAATAATTTGCCCTCTCAGGAATGCTTTAAAAGCGTCCCATCTGATTCCTGCTGATGTTTGATTTTTGTTAATTAAGAAATACTCATCAATTTGATTTCCTATAAATTTAATGAATTCTTCATCTTGTAACCATTTGTGCTGAAACCTCCATCTCGGTGGATCACAAGTGATATCATCATCTCGATAAACTAGCTTACAAGGTGCATGATCTGATATAGCAATATTATCATATGAACAACTTTTAATTTTTGGTATCAAATTTGTTGAAATTAAAAAATAATCTATACGTGAGTATGTTTGGAATGTTGCAGAATAACATGAGTATGATTTACTTTGAGGATTTAGTGTTCTCCAAATATCTGTTAATTTTAGGTCATTCATGAATTGTTTTATAGTTGATCTACAGTTATTATGAGTCTGGTCTACTCCCGTTGAACGGTCCCACCTTGGTTCTAACGTACAATTGTAGTCTCCTGCTATTATATGATGTCCCGACAGAGTTGAAAGCAATAGAAACAAGTCTTCATAGAAAGAAGAGTCATCAATATTAGGACCATACACATTGACTAAATTTATGTTTTCTGTTAATAGTGAACCTTGAATTATTAAATATCTACCCCTCTTATCTTTAATAATATTGTCTACCTGGAATGGAACAGTTTCATGAATAAGTATCATTACTCCTCTTGCACGAGAGGAAAATGCAGATGTATATATATTACCCCTCCATCTTCTTCTGATCCTCTTTTCATCGTCCTCTATCAAATGAGTCTCTTGTAGAAATACTACCTTA
Source organism: Apricaphanius iberus (assembly GCA_028564705.1). Classification (NCBI taxonomy): domain Eukaryota; kingdom Metazoa; phylum Chordata; class Actinopteri; order Cyprinodontiformes; family Aphaniidae; genus Apricaphanius; species Apricaphanius iberus. Next base: position 72,329 of record JAPXFQ010000902.1, read on the forward strand.
GAATCCATATTTTTTAGTTTGCTCATGACCTGTTTAACCTTTTTATAACGTTGAAGCCCCCTGCAGTTCCAAGATACAAAATTGAGATTTACTCCTTGTGCCATGTTAACACTTTAAAGTTAGTTGTAAAGCAAAAGTATTAATGCAACCTTCTTGTAAACAGCTGTTGCAAAATTACCAGTAGACATAAATAAGATTTTGAGAGAAGCCTAACATTGAACATAACAAACCTGTGTATAACACCCCAAAACAGAACTACACTCCAACCCCCCCGCCCGTGGGCCCCCCTCCCTCCTTGATGCATCTTCCGTCATCGCATGCGACCGATCCACACTGCGTGAGGAGCAGTCTAACCTTCCTCTTATCTCAAAAACAAATACGAACCGCTGCTATATGTGCTTTTGTTCACATCCGTATACCCTAGCTGCTGTTCTTTTGGCGTATTACATGTATAGTAGTGATTAAGTAGACATTTAACAATAAAATAATAAATTATAATGAGACACTACTTACAAACTCAACAAAATAAATGGCATAAATTACAACCTTACGGATCTTCTCCATTCTGGGTCTTACTTATGAATTTCCAAGCCTCCGCTGGTGTTTTGAAAGCAAAAGTCTTTCCATCTTGGGTCACCAGTAGCTTTGCCGGATGGATTAGTCCATGTCTCAGTCCCAGTTTGCGCGGCTCTCCGCGGATGGGATCAAACAGTTTGCGTTGCTGGTGCACCCCCGCGGCAAGATCAGGATAGAACCGTACTTGTTGCTCCTCGTAGTGAATGTTCCCTTTAGCTCTCGCCGCAGTAACTGTAGCCATCTTATCCCTATAGTTAAGGAATTTTATGATCAGAACACGAGGCGCTTCTTTGTCGTCTCTTCTCGGGCCAATCCTGTGGGCTCTCTCAATGATAAAGGGAGTAGCATAGATTTCACGACCAAATGTCTCCGGTAGCCACTTTTCCAAGAACTTGCAGGGGTCTCGTCCTTCAGATCCCTCTGGCAGAAACGCGAGCCTCAAGTTGTTGCGTCTGGACCTCGACTCCAAATCCAGCACTTTTTCCTCGAGCATTTTCTGTTTCTCTTCCATAGCACATGTTTTAGCCCGCAGGATCTCCACTTCGTCTTCCGCATTAGAAATGCGGGTTTCAGCTTCATTGACCCTTTTGATACAGTCCTTTATCTCTCCACGAATATTGTCCAAGTCTGTTTTGATAGTGGTGACGATAGTTAGGATCTCATCCACCTTACTGTTTTGAGAATTTCCCTCCATACATGTAGCCCCAGATAACTGTGCAGTGGCGCTGCTATCTTTAGACTTAGCTTTTAGCTGATCACGGAGAGGGTAGTCTGTTAGCTTGGGTTGTTCTGTCTTTTCGTTGGCATCCTGCGGAGCTTTTATCGCTTTTGGAGACATTCTTAAGAGTTGGGAGTAGTGATAAATCACTGACAGCAGCTAAGAAAAACTTTTTATATCAAAAAGTAGCACAAATAGCGGAGCGGAGGAAAAACACGTTCTCTCACATGGCCGCCATAACCGGAAGTCCCCTTTTGATCATTTTTAATAATATTTTATTCTGTATCTAAATCACCATCATTTGTTATAATTCATGTAATACAATTCATTGCATTATTTTAAGTGGTGGAAGAATCGGCATTGGTACTCAGTATTGGCAAGTACTAGTACTGAGATCCAAGTATCGGTATTGTATCGGTTTGAAAATAGTGGTATTGTTGAATCCTAGTCAGAATGGAAAAAGCTAAATTAAAAAAATACAAATATAATTAGTGGAATTTTAGAAATAACAAATAATTTGTAAAGTCATTCAATGGATTTCATAGCCAAGTTTCAACATGTCTGCAAATTAAAATTTCCATACAGGTCGATTGTGACAGCTCCTAACCACCTGTGTGAGTTTTTTCCTACAGTGTCTTTCTTTGTCACTTAATCAGGGGCCACACTACTAGTGATGGGTATCAATTCAATTCAATTCAATTCAATTCAGTTTATTTATATAGCGCCATTTCACAACAGATGTCATCTCAAGGCACTTTACAAAAAGAGTTATTACAATACAATGTTTAGTGTAGAAATTACAGAACCACAGAAGATTGCGTCGTGGAATTCTCAGCAATCCCTCATACTGAGCAAGCATGCAGCGACAGTGGGAAGGAAAAACTCCCTTTTAACAGGAAGAAACCTCCGGCAGAACCAGGCTCAGCACAAGCGGTTATCTGCCGCGACCGTCTGTGGCTTGGAGAATACATAACAGAGACACAGAAAGAGCACTAGAACTGATGCAGAAGTTTGTTGCAGGACGTGGAGAATTTTCCGTCACTGCAATGCCATCTTAGTCATTTAGGTTTAATCCAATACTGGTGCCAAACCAGTACTTTTGAAGTAGTGCCGGTGCTTGAAGCGATGCTTAAAGAATGGAAAACATACAAACTTTGTCCAAAAACCACTCTATTTTTCCTTTTATTTAGTAGGGCTGTCAAACAAAACATTTTTATGTAATTAATCACAGGGTATGACCAAAAGAACTACAAGTTTCGGTGTAAATAAAAGGACAAATCTAGATGCGGTTCCTCTTTTTTGAAATGAAATACAGGGGACATCAAAACAATTTGTGTTTTGAACTCCACAATCAGATTCAAAATGTATGTGTGGTCTGAGGGGAGAATGGTGGCGCAGCTGGAAGCACAGCTAACCTCACAGCTAACCTCACAGCTAGAAGGTCCTGGGTTCGTTTCCTGCCGGGGACGCTGTGGGTGCTGAGGGTGTGCTTGTTCCTCCATATCATCAGCACCCACACCCTGGGTGGAGTTGGTAAAAGGGCCTTTCTGTTCTTCCTGCGTTCCCATGAGTAGTTAATGTGAACTACTCCCACAAAAACATGCACCAGTTGTGGGCTATATACTGCCTCTTCCTGGCTGACTGAGGCGCCTGAGGAAGAGGATCTGGCTGGAATAGTGTGATCCTTCCACACGCTACATCCAGCTGGAGGAACCCCACCCCCTCAGGTAAAAAAAAGGGGCCTGCTTACTCCTCAAGCAGGAAGGAGGTTTGACCTGCGGTCGGCAGAGGGAGAGCAAAGCCCAGGACTGTACTTAGGTAAGAACACTGGGGTGATAATTATGGGAAAAAACCGTGGGATAATAAAAACATTAAAAAAAATGTATGTGTGGTCTCATATGAAAACTAATAACAAATAGAGGTAGAACTAACCAAAATACATGAATTAACTTAGAGTGTTAGTCTGGACTTTGTAAGAAAAAAGAGAGAGAGGGACATGATTTGAAAAAAAAACGACCCAAGCTCCCTCCCCCTCCTTTTCTGTTTGGTATTGAAGCCAGGCCTACTTTTCCGTGCACGCGCCAGGTCAATGGGCCAAGACGTGCGGAGGAGAGAGAGAAAACAACCAGAGTGTCAACGATGGAGTTTTTGGAGGTGAGGATGCTTTTTTGGTGTTGATCCATGGTTGCGCTCGGGACTAATGGTGGAGGGTTGATTACTGCCGGCTGCCGGAGGAGGAGCAGGTCTCTCTGAGCTCTCCTGATCTGTCTGAATTTTGCCTTATTTTCCCCTTTATTTTCCCCTATTTTCCCCTTTAAGATTTAGATTTAGACTGTTCTTTTTAGTTTTCTGCAGTTTTCTTCTTAATGTATGTGCCGAGCCTCTGGAAGTACACTATTAGATTAGGCTTTTTCTGGTGGATTGCTTCCAAAGGACGTCTGTAAGACTGTGGATCAACATCATGGCGTTTTACTCAGCTGAAGACTTGTGCCCAGCTACCTGCTTAACCGGATCAACTTTTCTGGACACCTTTGAAAGACTGATTAACAACATGGCACACTGCTCAGCTGAGATCTTTGATAAGCTACTCCGAAGACAGAACGCCCTGGGGGAACAGCTCCGGAATATGGAAGAAAAACTAAGCCGTTTGGAAATTAACTATGAAATCAATGCTGGATATAACAATGAGATGACAATTCCGACAAAGGAACAACAACAAAAATCCGACAGCCCTGTGCTTCAGCACCGAAAAAAAAACATTTCCTCACCAAGGCGTGGAACTGGCAGAACGCCAAATTCGAATTACGAGGAGAACTGGCCGCCTCTGAAACGAAACTCTGGAAATACCTGCACGCTTGTTCCCAGGAGAAGGAGAAGACAGAGGAGGAAGCTCCAGGCATCATTCTCTCCCCCTGGAATTCCCCTAAAGAACAGATTTACAGCCTTAGACTCCGTGCAGGAGACAGCCCCTGCCACAAGTCAAGGCCTGCAGGGTAAATCGAGGAACACCGCGATGGATGGAAAAAAAGCAACAAAAAAAACAAAGACGGAGAGCGTACACATTTTAAAATACACCCCCCCCCCCCGAGCTAAGGTTCTGATTAATTATGATGGCTCCATAAATGGGATTGAAAGCATCTGCCACAACACTAACATCCACTGTTTCCCAAAGAACACTATAAAACAAATTATGGAAAAGGTCCCCCCTATTCTTGGTCTCCACCCCCGAATACACACACTGAACATACATGCTGGCTCTTCAATTCAATTCAATTCAGTTTATTTATATAGCACCGTTTCACAACAGATGTCATCTCAAGGCACTTTACAAGAAGAGTTATTACAATACAATGTTTAATGTAGAAATTAGAGAACCACAGAAGATTGTGTCGTGTAATTCTCAGCAATCCCTCACACTGAGCAAGCATGAAGCGACAGTGGAAAGGAAAAACTCCCTTTTAACAGGAACTTTCCTTGTTTTGGAGAATACAGAACAAAGATACAGCACAGAGACACAGAAAGAGCAACAGAACTGATGCAGAAGTTTGTTGCAGGACGTGGAGAACTTTCCGTCACTGCAATGCCATCTTTGTCAGGGTCGTCAAGCAGGGCGGAAGAGACTAAGAGAAAACAGGTTAAAACTTGAACTGACAACACATCATGCAGTTGGGGACCCTAACCCTATAAGAGAGAAAGTAGGAACTGTCTCTAATAATGTCATCCAACAGCCTAGCCTAAAGAAGGATAGCTACTAACATTAACCTGTCTCCTAGCTACTAGGAGACCTAGCTACTAACACTTTCTACCTGGCTTACATTAACCTATCTCTACCTAGCTACTCTACCTCTTCCTATCTCTTCCTAGCTTTTGACACTCTACGTGGCTACTAACATTAACCTGTCTCTTCCTATCTACCTGTCTGACCTGACTCTAACTACCTATAAACATATCTCTAACTGTAAGCTTTGTCAAAGAGGAAAGTTTTTAGCCTAGTTTTAAAGATATACAAATTGTCTGCTTCACGAACCAACCCAGGGAGATGGTTCCATAGGAGGGGAGCCTGATAGCTGAAAGATCTGCCACCCATTCTACTTTTAGAAATCCTAGGAACTACCATTAAAACCTGCAGTCTGAGACGAAGGGCCCTGCCAGAGACATATGGAACAATCAGGTATCTTATGTATGATGGAGCTAGATTATTAAGAGCTTTATATTTCAGAAGGAGGATCTTGAATTCTATTCTAGATCTCACTGGGAGCCAGTGAAGAGAAGCTAAAATAGGGGAAATGTGATCTCTTCTTTTAATATTCATCAGAATCCTTGCATCAGCATTTTGGACTAATGGAAGACTTTTAATTGTTTTCTGTGGACTACCTGATAATAACGAGTTAGAGTAATCCAGCCTTGAAGTAACAAAGGCATGGACTAGTTTTTCAGCATCACTCCTGGACAGGATGAGTCTAATTATTGCAATATTCATAAGGTAAAAAAAGGAAATCCTAGAGACTTCTTTAATGTGAGATCTAAATGACATATCTTGGTCAAAAATAACATAGAGGTTCTTTGCTTTATTACTGGAGGCTAATTTAATGCCGTCCAGGTGAAGGGGTTGACTAAGTAGTTTTTTTTTCAGAGCTTCTGGTCCAAAGACGACAACTTCTGTTTTATCAGAATTCAGAAGCAAGACGTTTAGAGTCATCCAAGTTTTTATGTCTTCCAGACATGCCTGTAGTCTACCTTACTGATTGGATTCATCAGGATTTATGGATAGATATAGCTGTGTATCATCTGCATAACAATGGAAATTTATCCCATGCTGCCTAATTATTTTACCAATAGGAAGCATATATAGAGTAAAAAGAATCGGCCCAAGCACTGAACCCTGTGGTACTCCGCAAGTAACTATTGAGGTTGAGGAAGATTTATCATTTACCTGAACAGACTGAAATCTGTTAGACAAATAATATTTAAACCAGCCTAGTGCTGATCCTTTTATAACCTCTTCGATTGTTTTGTCACTGACAGGTATAAAATGTGTCAGCTCAAGGTGTTTATCTGGAAACAGTCTTGCTATTTGTTTTGTGTTAATTATGGCATTTTTAATGCCTTGAACTTTGTCATTAAAAATATTGCAAATTCATTGCACTTAGATGTGGAAGTTAGTTGTGAGGGCAATGAAACTTGAGGATTAGTTAATCTGTTCACTGTGGCAAACAGAACACGAGAATTGTTTTTGCAGTTTGCAATTATTTTAGAATACTTCTCCCTTGCTCCACGTAAAATCTGGTTAAACACACAAAGCACTTTTTTGTGAACCTCATAATGAACCTGAAGCTTTGACTTGCGCCATTTCAGTTTCGGCTTTACGACACTCTCTTTTTTGTGCCCTGACCGAAACTTAATTTCTCCAAGGTGCCTTTTGCTTAATGTTAACCATTTTAACCTTGACAGGAGCAATAGTATCTAAAACGTTTACAACCCTTGAAGTGTAAGAGTCCAAAAGATTATCAACATTTGAGCATGGGGGATTTTGGTCAGTTCCATAAACTTTGTCCTTGTATCATTTCAACTCCAGGCCCCACTACTGGTTTGGGTACAACGGATAGGTCAAAGAAGACACAAAAATTATCAGACAAAGCAACATCAACATCATTGACAATTGATATATTAACACCTTTTGTAATGACTAGATCTAGAGTGTGGCCTTTGTTGTGAGTTGCATCACTCACGTGTTGAGTTAAACCAAACATTTCAAGGACAGCACTAAGTTCTTTGGCATGTCTATCATTGGTTACATCCACATGCACATTAAAATCACCTGAAATTACTTAACAATCAAATTCAGTGCAAACAAATGTACGCAATGCAGTAAAATCTTCAATAAAACAATTCTGTTATGTATGTATTTTTTAAATTGTCATATAAAGTATGAAAAATTGTTTAATCTCCATTTTGAATGACACATACTCAAATGATGGAAAAAACCCAAATGACAGTTTGTGGGTCAATATACTGTCCCTGCATTGCTAGTGTTTTTGTTGAGCCAAGTCTCAGTTAAAAACATAAAATTCATATTATAAGAGGAAATTAAACTTTTTACTAAAAATAACTTTTTTTTTAATGATCTGACATTGAGAACAGCATGTTTGAGTAGATTTAATCTTTTTACAAGGGATATGGATTAAATGTCTTTGGTTATCTAATCTTTGCGGCTTGACAGTACTGTTTTTTTAATTCAATTCAATTCAGTTTATTTATATAGCGCCGTTTCACAACAGATGTCATGTCAAGGCACTTTACAAGAAGAGTTATTACAATACAATGTTTAATGTAGAAATTAGAGAACCACAGAAGATTGCGTCGTGTAATTCTCAGCAACCCCTCACACTGAGCAAGCACGAAGCGACAGTGGAAAGGAAAAACTCCCTTTTAACAGGAAGAAACCTCCGGCAGAACCAGGCTCAGCACAAGCGGTCGTCTGTGGTTTGGAGAATACAGAACAGAGACACAGAACAGAGACACAGAAAGAGCAACAGAACTGTTGCAGAAGTTTGTTGCAGGACGTGGAGAACTTTCCGTCACTGCAATGCCATCTTAGTCAGGGTCGTCAAGCAGGGCGGGTCAGGAGCACCTACTGTAGGAAGAGACTAAGAGAAAACAGGTTAGCGCTTGAATTGACAGCACATCATGCAGTTGGGGAGAAGTAGGAGAGAAAGTAGGAACAGACCCTAATAATGTCCTCCAACAGCCTAGCTTTAAGAGAGCACACTCCCTCTCTGGACCTCTGGTTGGCTTTGAGTTTGCTTTACATGATAGTAACGCAGAGGCCCTTAACGTCCTAGATAGCAGGAGTGAAGCTGCTGGAGGTTACAGCTGTGGGCACCGGTAGTGGATCACGATACTTCTTTGGGGACAAGGGCCTTGATTTTGACATGACTGGAGTGAGGGGAACCGTTTTAATCCCATCTTGTACCAAGTTTTCAAGTGGTTCTGGAGAAATAAACAATCCTGAAAAGTCTCTGGAAGGTGTAGATGTAGCAGTTGGATTCCAGGATGCAGGTGGTGCTGAAGCTGAGTTTTCCCCCATAGATTCAGATGCAGGTGGTCCTGCTATTGTGACTGAATCATTTCCTGTTGATGCAGATGGTGCTGAGTTTTTTCCACAGAGATACAGGTGGTGCGGCAGGTGAGTTTTTTACTACTAAACGAGTCCCTTTTTAGGATGTTGCAAGCAGAACATTCTCCATGGCATCTCTAGACTCCGTCACATGAGCTCAGTGTGAACCTCGTTTCATCTCTGAAGAGCACACGGTTCCTCCTCCGTTTGATGGTATATCTGCTGCAGTAACAGTGCGATACCATCTTTCAAAAGTTGTAAAAGCAACAACATTCTTACCAGTGTCCAGGTCAACTGGGAAAAGATTTAGGTGTTCCGAAATCCTTGAACGTCCGGTTCTAGAATACAGAATCCTATCCCACTCTTTCTAGTAAATGGGTTGAATTCATGCATTTTCAGATGGAAACGTAATGGATTCAGATAAGGAGAATGTTGGCCCATACAAGCATGCCATTCTGGGGAACAAAAGACAGTAAAGGTGAATCTCCAATGAAACAAGTGTTATGCACTTTTACTGAGTTCTTGAATGAATATAATTAGTTATGAATTCAATTAATAAATAAATAAAATAAAATTACAGGAAGTCATCCTAATGTTCTTAACTGAAAAAGTACCTTTAATTTAACTTTTGGTTGACAATTAAATTAATGATAATTACAGTATCTAAGTATTTAATTCAATTCACTTCATGTATATAATGGTTATTCACAAGAAATTCTCTAGGCACGTTAAAACATCTTTAAAATACACTGAAAAGGGTCAAAATGTAATGAAAAGTCACTGAGGTCATAAAATATTATATTTGATTTCTAAGAATAAAGTTGGAGACTTTTAGCAGAAGCAGGAATGATGCAATGCTGTGTACTGCTGGAGAGCTAAAGGAACAGCACCAGCTCCTTTAGTTCCTGGATAATCTCCAATATCTCATCAACTCCACCTAAAACCTGAAAGAAAAATAAACGATTCTTTTTGTAAAGAAAAAAATCCATTCGTTAAGAAATCTAAGAAAATAGAAACAATGAAGTCTAGTTTATACTGTCAGCAACTTTGCACCAAGACACAGTCGTATCGATGGCGACGTATTTCATTTATAGTTTATATATATAGTTTTTAGTTTTTCAGTGTTGTAAAGCAATTCCTGACCAGGAAAGCAGGGGGTGCCGACTTCTGATTGTGAGTCGTTCTAATATTGCATTTACGTTTCTGATTAACTAGAGTTTATTTTCTTAAACTTGTGAATGTATTGCCCGCTCAAGGACCAATGGACAACAAAAAATCAGTTTTAATTGAGCTGGAAAGCTTTTTACTAGAAGTACAGCTCAGAGAATACTCTAAAAACCCATGTAAACAAATACAGCAGCCTGTTTTGTTGTTCTCTATGTACCTCATCGCAAAAGACCAGGGGGGTATTCCACGAGGCGAGCTCAACAAATTCAGACTCATTTGAAATATCCTTGAATTATTGTAACAGTTCACACTAGGGTTGAGCGAGTACAGATAATTAACCCATATTAATTATCTGTACTCGGACGGGGCTGTGCCTAATCCGGAAGCAGGCAGCGTTAAACCCAGAAGTGGGCCGGGTTATCTTGAAATGGGCGGAGCTTTATTCTGTATGTGTTTTTAAGCATGCAATTTATATGGGTTGATCAGAAATTGTTATATTTATTGCTGATTAGAAAACTATTTACATAACATCAGCATTGATCTTCAAATGAATGGTTTTGATAACAAACAAACAATAGGCCTATAGAGAACAAGTTTTGCAACAAAGAATACAACACTTGTGGTTGCAGTTATGAAGTAAAATGTAATGAACAAGAGTTTTTATCTCAACATGCCTCTCTTTTTTTAGCTTTAATTTTCTTTAAGATCAGTGTTTTTTGTTTTGTTTTTTTGGTTATTTTTTTATTTCCACACCAGGTATGTGTGTTTAACTAATTTATTTGTAATATAGTTTTATTAAGAGTCTGTATCAGAAGAGAGTGAGAAAGCATTTTCTCTCACTTTGGCTGCAACGCAGCATTGAGTCTGTTGATGACGCTGTAACTTTTTTTCCTGCAGGATCAGCAAGATAGCTATGCTCTTGGGCCAAAAGAGCTGAAAAACAAACAAACACTTGATCTGCTGCCAGAGTAACCAGTGCGCAGCCAAACAAAAAGGAAGCTGGACGTGAGGTCAGTTGAAACATTTTTTAATCCTTGATAACTGGGAGGATGTAAAAAGTAATTGAAACGGCAGCTTCTGTCAGTCACATAAAGACTGTTGTGAAAACTTGTGGCTGGCTGCTGCAGCCTGCGTCATTAATTACTGCTAATTGTTTTTCTCATGGGACATAGGCTACACGAATCATGTAGGTAACCTATTTTGGATCTGAAACAGTAATCTTCACCAACAGGTGATGATTTTTCATGCCTGGAATGAGGACACTGTACCCCATAGCACCTTCCTTGGCAAAATGCAAGTGTAACATGTTTTATTCTCCATCCCTCTCCTAAGTAACAGGGAGTATTTATGAGAGGCAACACTGTTTTATCTGTTAGTAGTGGCTAAAAGTGAGATATAAAATGTTTAGTATATGTGCCGAATAACTGCATGTGTTAGAAATTCAAAATTTTTGTCTGGAATTTGTGATACCTATTTAGTTAATATTGGTATTTTGTAAACTGTCGTAAAGTTTATAAAACCATTTGACATGTTATTTAAGAGTAACAAAATTATTTTAACACAGTAGCCTTTAATGATCAAACAGCACTGTACACATTTCCCTAAGATCGATGGAGAATAAACTTTCATTTTTTTGGTTTTATGCAGACAGCTCTGCAGGGAGACAGACCAATTTTTTTTTTAAACATTTCGTTTATTTATGTTTTAGGTATCTGATATGAGTTAACCTAATGATGAAAAAAAGACAATAAATTTGTTAATCCGTGGTTATTAGTTTTGTAAATAAATCATGCAGTTATAAAGCAACAACAATGGCCCAGGTTGGTAAAATATTGAATAGTTTAAAGTTTTAGGGCTTGTATCCAGCACTGACGATAATCAAATTAATCAATGAACTGTATACTACCTCTAAAGCTGGTCATCATCAAATATGTAAGTTGAGGCACTGCATAATTTAAAAGAAAATAGTCTTATGAAGAAAGCAGGGGTTTTCATAAAAAAAATAAATCATGTTTCACCAAATCGCCTGGATAAGTAATATACAGTAAGGTGTTAAACGACCATATAGAGCCTATTATAACAAGTAATGAAAAGCCCATTATTTTACAAGCTTTCTATGTTGAAATACTTCTTCCTAATTTTTTATATTTGACGTGTCAAAAAAGTTTTTTTTTATTTAACTATTGATTTTAAATGTATAAATAATCCCATTCTCGAGTAAAACTGGACAATTTATTGAAATTCTGGAATGATGGTAGCTAAGCAGTGACATCAATCAGGTACGCTCTGTTCCAATTGGGGAACTACCGTACTACAGAAGCTGAACTGCATCCTGCTTGATAACCAGTCACTTGAATAAGATAATACATAGGTAACATTTTTCAGTATTCTTTCTACCATCATGTGACACCAACCAATCAACAACTAAATTCTGACAGAGATACCTGGCTGCTGCAGAGAGAGGGAAATTATACAAAGTAGGTCTGAGTTCAAATGTATGTTTAAAGGTATTTTTGATGCTGCCAAGCAATTATTTCAAATCAAATGAGAAGCAAAGAGGAGGGAGTCACTCTGAACTATATCAGTTTTGCTCTCTCCTGCCTTTTGGTTCCTTTTCTTGGTTTCAACATCAACAACCACACAATGGTGTTTTTACCCTTACAGCACGTATTTCAGTTTGTGTTAATTGAAATAATTGTGTGGTATGAGCCTCTGTCAGTGCTGTGGATGTCTAGTTATTCCTATCCTGGGGTAAGAGGGTGGCACAGGGATTCCGTAGAGATTTTGGCAACAGAGTGTTGGAAATGTATCCCTGCTCAACGCAGATGCCACAGATCCCAAAGGACTTTCAGGTTGCTGGTTACAGTGGGTTCTGTTTTGTCAACAACTACTGTTAGATTATGGCTCCACCTTTCCCGGTGTGCTGGATCTCTAAGAATAGCTCACCGATTATGTGAGCCTGGCTCTTATATGTGTGGAAATACTCAGAAGGAGGTGGTGCATGGCCAGCACACTCACAGGACATGTCACCCATTGAGCATGTGGGCTGTTTGCCCTATTCAAGCAACCAACAAGCAAGAGAAGATACTGATTTTTAAATAATAAAATGGTAAATGGCCTGTATTTGTGTAGTGCTTTACTTAGTCCCTACAGACCACAAAGCCATTTACACTACATTCAGTCATTCGCCCATTCATGCACACATTCACAAACTGGTGATGACAAGTTACATTGTAGCCACAGCTGCCCTGAGGCACACTTACACAGGCGAGGCTGCGGGACACTAGTGCCAGCGAGCCCTCTGATATCAACCGGGCCTCTGACCACCACCAGTAGGCAACAGGTGAAGTGTCTTGCCCAAGGACACAACGACTGAGGCAGTCAGGGCCAGGGTTTTAAATATGCACATTGTCAGACACAAATTTGTATTTTGCACATACACACACACACACGCACGCACACACACACACACACACATATATATATATATATAAAGAGGATCTGGTTTTAAAAATAATTATCCTTTAGAAGTGATTGAATAAGTATTTGAGAGAGAAAAAAAGCAGTGTGATGACCAGCTTGAATAACATTACATGAAAAGTCTGTATCCTGGAGGATAAATTGCCCAGATAGGGGGTATAAAACAATAATAGTTGGTTTCAGAAATTACCTTATTTTCTGTCTTATTTTATAGATGTAATATCTAAAAATATGTTAATAAGACCTATAATACCGGCCTGCACAGTGGTACAGTTGGTAGCACTTTTGCCTTGCAGCAAGAAGGGTTCGAATACTGGCTTGGGTCTTTTTGGATGGAGTTTGCATGGTCTCCCTATGCATGCATTTGTTCCCTCCAGGTACTCCGGCTTCTTCCTCCAGTCAAAAAACATGACTCTTACGATGCTTACACACCGAACGCAATAGACACGACCCAAAAGTGCCACACATCCGTAGCTGGTCACTTGCACATTCGCACCTTTAAGTGTGTCCAAAGCGAACTAGTCGCGCTTTAAAATGTACCATTTTCACGCGCATGAAGCAAAATTACATAACTTGTGGGAAGACCCTGACAAGCACCACTCTGCTGGCCTCCTCCCTCCCTCGCTCCCTCCTTATCCCTCGCTGACGGGGGACTGCGTGGACTACGTGTTCAGCCTGAACTCACACGAAGCTGGGATGCTGCAGTGGGGGTTTGGAGATCTACCAGTTTAGCTGTGGTAGAGCGTTCCAGCTTGTGCTGCGAACGTCCAAGTTTTGCCAGCCGACACACCAGCTACAAAGCTGAGCAGCTGTGCATCTGTCTGCGGTTAGTAAAATTTTATAATATAATATATGAGCGGTGTGGGATGTGCTGTGGTGGAGACATTACCAGGCATTGGTGAGGAAGCTCTTCATGGTTCACTTTTCGATGGATAGAGAGGGGCATTTTACGGCCACAACGGCTCTTTTAAGAGCCAACCACAATCTCTTAAGAGATTTCCTGTCTAGATAGTTTAACTTCTTTATAATGTTTATTTTTTTACTCCTGTCTCTGTATAGAAAACAGCTGGTGTCATGCAGCTCAGGGTGATTAGCCACGGTGTTAATCAGTATCTGTGTTCTGCTGATCTCCATTTACTCAGTCACAGCATCACTGACACCCGTCAGCTGATTGGTTGTTGCGGTGCAACTTGAAGCTGGATTTGTTTTTCTCCAACTTCTGCGGCAGACACGATAAGTCCGAATGCACAGAAGCACCACACCAAATGTAGCGCATACTTTTTATCAAATCCTGAAATGCATCAGCTACAGTACTTGGTCACGCAAATCAGGCAGAAAAGCTTTTTCCCAATGCAAATCTGCTTCTGATTTGTTGCAGCATCTCTAGTTGCACTTCATGGTGCTCCTCCATTGACTTTACATGTAAACCTGACTCTCTGGTCATGTCTATCACGTTCGGTGTGTAAGCACCTAATCCCTGTCTCTAAATCATGTGTCTCCAACCCTGTTCCTCCAGTACTACTGTGCAGACGGTTTTAGATTCATCCCTGCTCCAACATAGCTGAATTAAATGAATGGTTTGCTTATAGGTTTTTGCCAAACCTGATGGCATGCTGAAGATGTAATATAGTGAATTGATTCAGCTGTGCTGGAGCAGAGATGCACCTAAAACCTTCTGGACAGTAATTCTCGAGAACCAGGTTTGGAGACGACTGCAGTAAATTGTCGTAGGGTTAGAACCAGCCACCAGTTTTAGTCCAAGAAGAAGAAACCCTCTCTACTTTTAAGACTAGGTTTAACACTTTCCTTTTTTTGTAAAGTGTATGGTTAGAGTGCTTAGATTTTCCAAAACTATCTCTGTAGTTAGGCTGCCACAGACTTTGACTGTTAGTGTCAGATTTTGGTTCATAGAGGACCCAGATGCGGAGCTGCGTCTAGGACTCTTGTGGTCCATTTTCATTTAATAATCCAAAACAGCAGACGAGAAGCACAGAGAAGGCGATGACGAGAACTAGGGGAGAATAACGACAACGACCTGACGAGGACAGACAGAAACAGAAGGGCATATATACTGTGGGAAGGGTAATCAGAATATGTAGGTCACCTGGGAGCAAGGGAGGAAAACACAGGGAGAACTAATAGGACACAAGTGAAACTAATTAATACAGACAGATGGGGAAGAATCAAACAGGGAGGAATAAACGGCAGAGACAAGGACGGATCATGACAGAGGACAGACTGACCACTTTTCTTCACTCTGCTACTTTTCTTTTATACTACTCTCCAAATGCATTATTTGCTGTTATTTCAACTGTGAACATTGTTAGATAGAACCCTTTCCACCGGAGGCGAAAGCAGCGCGAGTCTGCCCAGTCTCAGGAGCGTCATGTCACAGCACTTTTCTAAATATACACGCCGGTCCTATTTACTGTGCGGTACGCCTCTGAAACGCATACTTTTTGACATTTTGGATAGGGGAAGACAGGAAATCAGACATATCGGCATCCAGAAATTTTTGAAATAAAAGAAATGTGGTGCTTTCCAGTTGCTTTACTTAAAAAAAAGGTCACTACTTGGCAGCCTGGTGAGAAGCCAGTACCTTGCAGGAGGGTCTCCTTTGTGTTTAGTTGGGGTTAGTTAGTAGATGAAAGCCTAAGGCCTAGTTTATACTTCTCCGTCTACGTTGGCGGGGATAGACCCAATGCCATTATCAGTCGACATAAGGGCTGTCCATTAGTACCACACGGATGTACGGAGTAGAGCACTAGTAGTACTACCCGTCGAATGTAACAGAGAGTGCACGTCTGTAATTGGTCAGCCCAACATGAGCAGAACCAGAGCATGCTCTACAATTACTATTCAATGCAAATTTTATGCACTACATATTTTATATTCAATTCAATCCAATTCACTTTTATTTATATAGGGCTGATTCACAACAAATGTAATCTCAAGGCACTTTACAACAAGTCATTTAAATACAACCACACAAACATTCCAATCATTTAAAAATTCTGTATGTAAGGAATCCCAGCAGATTGCGATGAGTCATCGATGTGAGGTTGTGCCCGGATCATGCAGACTTCAACCACAGCTATTCCTCAGCAATCCCTCATGCTGAGCAAGCATGTAGTGACAGTGGAGAGGAACAAGTCCCCTTTAAAGGGGGGAGAAACTTATGGCAGAACCTGGCTCAGTACAAGCGGTCATCTGCCACAACCGTCTGGGGGTCTGAGAAGACAGAGAAGAGACAGCATGGAGGATGCTCGGAGACTTTGAGCATCATCTGGAACGATGTTCCCCATCCAGCAAGGGATTTTATAGTTGAACAGGGTACCAGACAGTGTAGAGCTTCTATGGGGATCAGTTTATCTAATCTGGTCTTTTGGCAATTTTGAACACCAGGAGGTGTAGAAAAAAACCTGTAAACTAGTTTACATGTGTTTTTAGAGTATTCAAAAAACTTCACTTAAAAAAAAGCTTTCCTGCTCAATCAAAACTCCCTTTCTGTCAGCCATTGCTCCATGAGTGGAAATGCGTTTACAAGCTGAAGTAAATAAACTATCAGAGACATCACTGCAATGGTTGGCAGACTGGCCAGAACTTCACCCCCTGCTGTCCTTATGAAAAACTGCTTTGCAACACTGACACACCAACGGAAAACATAAAAAAATGTCTCAGTAACTATACATTTGGGGGCAAACTGGCTGATGGAGAAGTATAAACTAGGCTTATGCCAGGTGGGGGATTGAAGACCAGAGAGATGGTGTTCCATGGCTCTGCCTTTCTCATGTCGCTGGGTTATCCTAAGCTATCTCTGTAGTTATCCTGACGAGTTTTCCTCACATTGCTACTTTCTTATTCTACTATACTCCAATTACAATATGTGTGGTTATTTTAGCTTTTATTGTTGTATCCTCTCTGTTTTCTTTTAGACAATTAGAATGATAAACGGAAGGATTCATTGGAATGTATGTATGATGGAAATGAAATAAATTTTCTTGTAAAGATTTCTTAGGCCTGACAGAATCTTGGTTGCATAAAAACTCTCCATCTGGTGCATTACATGTACCAGGGTATAATATTTTTAGACGGGACAGATCTGAGGGAAGAGCGGGAGGGGTCATGATTTACATAAAAGATCACATTAACTGTCATCAGATATGTTGGCCTTTTGACCATGATTTGGGGTGTATTGGGCTCAATATACTGCTATCACCTGAAATGTCTTTTTTGCTAATTGTTGTATATCGTCCACCCTCCTCTAATAATGATTTTTATATCACTTTTAAAAAGCTACTTCAAGCATGTGATTTTAAAACTGAGGTAATACTATTTGGTGATCTTAACTGTAACTGGTTAAATAAGACTAATAGGAAATCCCTTGAGCAGATCACAGATAGTCTGGATTTTACTCAATTGTTGGAAGGTCCTACTAGAATAACCACATCCTCTCAGACACAGATAGATTTAATATTCAGTAACAAGCCTGAAAGAATTGTAAAAAAAATTAATCTTATTACTGGGCTGTCTGATCATAATCTGACTCTACTGTCGAGAAAACTTACAAAAAAGCGATTTCAACACTCTCTTAAGCAACTTAAAATTCCAAAGAATAAAATTGATAATTTTCAAAAGGCAGTACAGCAGACTAATTGGATAGATATATTTACTGGGATAAACATAGAAGAATTTAGCAAAATGTTTTCTACCAAGCTACAAAATCTAGTTAAGAACTTTACTAGAAAGGTAAAAGGAAAGAAAAAAGCAAATGCACTCCCCTGGCTCAATACTGAAATATTTAATTTGATGAAAGAAAGAGACTCAGCCTTAAAAAGATCCTTAAAAACTAAATTAAATAGTGATAGGCATAGGTTCACTTCTTTACGTAATCAAGTAATCAATGTGATAAGAAAGGCTAAAGCCAATTTTTTTATGATAATTATTAATGAGGGAAAGGGTAACACAAAACTGATTTGGGAACAGATTAAGAATGTGATGGGAATTAGCCATATGCCTAGAAACCAGTTAGAATTGAACCTGAATGGTAAACTAACTCAAGACCCAGCTCAAATAGCTGTAGCTTTTAATGAATATTTTATTAATTCTGTGAATGAAATCACCCAGAATTTTCCCCTAATAACTGGAAATGTTGTCACAATAGATGAAAGCATGCCTTCTTTTAGCATTCAACCTATGTGTGAAGTAAAAACTCAGGCAATTATTAATTCTTTTAAAATCTCATCAACAAAAGATATCTATGGCATGGATTTGAAAATGCTTATATGCCTAAAAGAACATCTACCGTACCCTATCACACACATTTTTAATCAGTCAATAATAGAGGGGATATTTCCAACCACTTGGTAGACTGCAAGTGTAACTCTCATATTTAAGTCAAATGACCCTCGCAACATTTGTAACTACTGCCCAATTAGTATTCTACGAGTGGTCTCTAAGGTTGCTGAAAAATATGTATTAGAGCAGCTTGTCTCTTTTCTTAATAATAGTCCCTTCACTCTTCATCCGATGCAGTTTGGCTTCAGGGCCCACCACTCCGCAGAAACTGCTAACTGTTACTTTTTAGAGACTGTTACAGCAATGGTGGACAAGGGAGGTGTTGTGACCTCCGTAAAGCATTTGACACAGTCAACCATCAGGTCCTTGTTGCCAAACTCTGTACTTTTAACTTTTCCCCTTCTGCAATTAAATGGTTTCAGTCATATTTAACTGGTAGAACTCAATTTGTTTTTGTGAACACCCATCGTTCATTAGCTCTTAAATTATGCACAGGGGTGCCACAAGGATCAATACTTGGCCCGCTTTTGTTTAGTTTATATATTAATGATTTGCCATCAGTTTGCCCTGATATCAATACAATAATGTATGCGGACGACACTGTAATTTATGTGCATGCCAAGACAAAAAATCTGGCTGCTACAAAACTGACCAAAGCTATGGACCAGATAACTAATTGGCTAAATCATTCATGCCTTCAATTAAATTTAGATAAAACTGTGGGAATGTTTTTTTACAAAAAGACAATGTAATAGTGCGTCAAACATATCAATTTCGGGTCAAAACATTACTATTGTGCCACAATTTAAATATTTGGGCGTTATTATTGATTCTAATCTCTCTTTTAAAACACATATTAAGAAAGTGTGCAATAGGGTCAAGTTTAGTCTAGCTAATTTTAGATATATTAGAAATGCCCGCACTTTTAATGCTGCTAAATTATTTATGGATGCAATGATTATGTCAAATCTAACATATTGTCTGACAAGCTGGGGACAAACTAACAGTTCATCACTAAAAACCATTAGCAACTATTTATAAAAAAAAACTCTTAAAGTTTTGGACCAGAAGCCCTACAGTTCACACCATTGTATCATCCTTAAGAAACATAAACTGCTGTGCTGGGAAAATGTAATCAAATATAAAAACATCTGTCTGATTTACAAAATTTTACATAATACCGCCCCGCCTCCTTTCAATTCATTCATAATTCAACGTAATAACAGCAGTCAGAATACCAGAAGCACCACACGAGGCGACCTTGTAATCCCATTCAGAAAAAGCACAATTGGTCAATTATCATTTTCTCTTACTGCAATACAAAACTGGAACTCATTGCCCATTACAATTAAAAACATACATATTTATTATACTTTTACTACACACCTTAAAAACTGGTTAACAAACAATTATAACTGCACACATTAATCCTATGGATGTGATGTGCACTATATATGACATGGTCATGCTTCGTTCTCTACTGCCTGCTTCAATGTCATGTCCTGTATGTGCCTCAATGTGGCCTCTACATGATTATTTCTTTGAGTCAACTTTCACTGTTTTATTGCTTGACCTGTTTTTATGTCTCTGCAATTTGTGCCTGCTTGTTTGTGTATGTTTCAATTCTGTGCCACCTTGTTTGTATGTCTAAGCCCTTGCTTAGCCCTGTTTTAATTGTAATGTATTTATTGATGTATGCCTATTAACAACTGGCTGGGGACTACAGCTGGAAATTAGCCATAGAGGCTAAAGCTTCTCTTTTCATTAAAAGAGGTTGTCCACATTATTATAAACGAATAAACTAAACTAAACTAAAAAGAAAAAAAGAGTGGAACATATTTTATTAGAAACCATCCTTTATTGCAAACTAAATAACTCTAAAAATTGACCCCAAATTCTAAGTAATAATTATTTAAATTCCGCAAATCAGCTGTGTCCATAACTCATGGACGCAGCTATCATTTCTTTAATTTGAATCTTAAATAAGTTTAATCTCTAATTCATAAAAAAATAATAGAGGGCCAAACTGTCAGAGGAAAGAGGTGGGGAACACCTTGGACACTTCGCCAGTCCATTGCAGGGCAACACAGAGACAGACAGGACAAACAACCATGCATGCACACACACACACACTCACACCTAAGGATACCAATTACTTGGTGATATTAATTAACCTGATAATCATGTTGTTGGACTGTGGGAGGAAGCTGGGGAGAACATGCAAACTCCATGCAGAGAGACCCTGGGCCGGGATACAAACCCTCAACCTTCTTGTTGTAAGGCAGCAGTGCTAACTACTGCGCCACCATGGCTCAGGAGTTAGGAGCTCAGGTTGTAATTGAAGCCATGCTGGTTTGAACACGACTGGCCTGACTATCTGTGTCATTGTGTCCTTGTGCAAGACACTTCACATATTTCCAACTGGTGATGGTCAGATGACCCGGTGGCGCCAGTTTCCGGCAGCCTCACCTCTGTCAGTGCACTGGGCAGCTGTGGCTACAATGTAGCTTGCCATTACCAGTGTGTGTGTGTGTGTGTGTGAACTTGTAAATTACTGAATGCAGTGTGAAGTGCTTTGGGGTCCATAGAGACTAAATAAAGTGCTACCATTTATTATAACATTCTCAAGGTAATTTAAACATCTATCTTGCTTCATATGGCTGCAGTACAATGTTGTAAGTACATTTTTGGCTTCACTAAAGAACGGAAGAGTAGTTGCCCTGAATATTTATGGTAAGGGGTGTCTGGTTTACAATCTCTGATAATGAAGTGCTAAGACCACGGACCCATCCTATGTCATGCTGAAGGCATGTTCTGTGAATGTACTGTCTTTCTTTCAGGCATGATTAATCTCTGCATCTTCTCTTTGTTGAATGCTGGATCAGGTTTTAAACAATGACGGAAACTCTGCCATGGCTAAGCAGGCCTGTGATCCAAGTAATGCTTGGCTATAACTGCTCAGATATATTGTTGATGTTGTATCCAACAAAATCTTTAAATTTAAATACAAATTTAAAGACACTGATATTTTGGTCCTTCTGGTTTCTTCTTGATGCAAAATAGAAAAAGAAATGGTGCCATCTAGTGATTACAGATGTAAACTTCAGCTCTGCTGGGAGAAGGATTAAAGTAGTTAAAAAAACTGTAGAACCCAAATAAACTGATGTCCTCTCGGATGCAGCCATTGAGTCAAATATAACACCACAGTTCTCTGAATTCATAGTCAGCAGGGTCCTGACCACTTCAAAGGGCTGAACATGAGGGGAGCAAAGCTGATCACTTACTCAACATCTCAGTTAGATTTCCTTCCAGTCTGTTCACATTAACAGCACCTGCTGCCTCTCGACAGTTTTAACAGTACTATAGAGACACCAAATTGTGTAGACCCATGTCATAGTAGCAGATTGCATGAACTTCTCGAACAGGATTTGCATTTAATTAAGGCTTTAATATTAAATGCATAATGTGACTTTCAAGTGCCATTTCACATCCTTGGAAACAGTTTGATGCCCTGACTCTTGCCTCCAATCTGGTTGTTAGAATGGCCTTTACGAAATGGGATTACCGGGAGCCTTGATGCAGAGAAACAGTCCAGACGAGCCAGGTGACAGCACATACAAAAAAGCCCCTGTTGATAGGTCTTGTGTGTTCTTAGCAGCAGCTCACATGAGGGTTCAGAAAAATCACTAAATAATTTAGAGTGGGAAACATTTACAATCAACCCTTAACAGACTGACCAAATTTAGGGTGACAAGAAGACATACAAAAACATATGGGGCAAAAAAGTATTTGGCAGCCACCAATAGCGCAAGTTGTCCCAATTAAAATCTAGAAAAGCACTGAGAGCGCAAAAATCCACAATGGCAGCTAAGTCCCATCCCAAGACGGTGACGTTGAAAATGACGTTGAAATGAGCTAAGTTTGTATGTATCACCCTTGAATGCAATCAAGATTAAAACAAGGTCATCATCACAATATAATCACGCTTAAGACTTTTTATTTTAAGTAAATAGCAAATTCAGTCAGTCAACATCGAACTAATACAGAGTGTCAACCAGGTCCCGGATACATTTTCTCATAAGTTCAAGTATTAGACTTGGCCTTATATTAGTCAAAAACCTGCCGTGGAAAGAACGGACATTGTAGCGGCTGGATGTGCGTTTGGATTCCTACGTTCGCCTTTATGGAATATGGAAAAAGAGTCATCGGGGAAACGGTTTATTTGGACCATGCCCATCATATGAGGTATGTACAGCACTACACTGAATATGGCCGTTTAAGTTGTGTGCACACATAAAAATCCAATGCATTGGTTATTGAACTAAGGGAGCAATAAACTTTTTACAAGTTTTCATCTTCGTTATGAACTTGAGCGGTCGGACATAATGGATACCGGGACTAATGTGCAATATATTAATAAATAAAGTAGCGTGCCGGAAAGTGTTAAACCAGGAGCTGTAAAAAGAGTGGTAAATCGTACTGAAAAAGCACTTGCTAATGAGTTAGACAGACTGCAGTCAAATAGAAATACAATGTTAAACAATGTATCAATGTTACAGAAATCAATGCAAAGTTTGATGCAGAAAAATTATAAAGTGATGGTAAAACATACATTGGAAGATATGCTTAAGCTGTGTGATAAAGTAAACGGTTTGCATAATGATTTATTGGGTTTATTGCTACGTGATGAGAATGAAAAACATGAAATATGGTTTAAAGCAGAAATGCTTCCTATTAATGAATGTATTGAAAACACAAAGGGGTGGGTGTCTTGTGAAAATGGTAATGAAAATGTCATAGTTGTTGATTACATAAACCCTGATGATAGTGTTTCAAATATTAGTAAACATTCAAGTCATAAAAGTTGTAAAAGCAATAAATCCAGCACCACTTCTGTCGCAGCCATAATGTCTCAAGCAGATAAAGCAGCACTTCTGGCTCGTGCCGCCGAGTTGAAGAAAAAACATGCGCTGGAGGATGAAGAACTGCTGTTGAAAAGGAAAAAGGAACAGTTGAACCTGGAAACTGAAATAGCTGCATTTAATGCTAAATTGGCCGTGTTACAGACTTCAAGAAGAAAAGGTTCTTCACAAGAATCCATTAATGGAATGAACTCTTATTTTGAAAAGGGGAAAAAGGCTTCTGATGTTTTAAACCCAGTGGCAAATGAATATCAACCTGGAGAATCAAAAGTAACTAAACAAATCAGTGTAACAGGACAGCTACAACCTACAAAAACAGAACAATGAGTTGAAGATTCTGCCAAATATCAACCTCATCATCTGGAACAAGTTTCCAGAAAAATCTCAGCGTTTGATTTATCCATTGATGACTGATCAAGTATACTTGAAATCATGCATCAACAAAATGAAATAACAGCTGCATTGTTACAGCAACAGCAGTTGACATCATTACCACCAAGGCATATTCCTATATTTGAAGGTGACCTTCTTCATTACAGAGCCTTTATAAAAGCGTTTGAACAAGGAGTGGAGAAAAAGACAGGAAAAGCGGATTGTTTGTATTATCTCGAGCAGTTCAGAAGAGGACAACCACGTGAGTTGTTACGTAGATGCCAGCACATGGGTCCGGAGAGGGGCTACATAATGGCAAAGGATTTGTTGCAGAAACTTTTTAAAAATCAATATACAATTGCAAGTGCTTATATGGAAAAGGCTCTTGCTTGGCAGACAATGAAATCGGAAGATCTGAAAGCACTACAAGCCTATTCCTTATTTTTAAGAGGGTTTTGTAATGCCATGGAGGATCTGCAACACATGCAGGAATTGGATATGCCTGTGTAAATGAGAGCCATTATAGCAAAGTTACCCTTTAAGTTAAAGGAGCAATGGAGGACCAATGCTTACGAAATAATGGAAACAACTGGACAATCAGCATGTTTTAAGGATTTGGTCCTATTTATTGAACGCCATGTCAAGATTTTGTCAGATCCACTGTTTGGTGAAATGCATGATACAGTGTCTGGTGTTATTGGGACAAAGAACGTCACAGGTTTTAGGTTACCATCCAGAAACAAAATAAAAGGCAATATTGTTGGCACCACAGTAACATCAATGGAGGCACCAAAAGGAAATAAAGAAGCAGTATCTGATCCAAACAAAGTGGAAAATGTTGAATGTCTTTACTGTGCTCGCTCTCACCCATTGGAGGGGTGTAAACAGTTCAGAGAAAAAAGGCACAAGGAAAGCTTTTATTTTTGAAGGAAAAGGGAATCTGTTTTGCATGTTTGTCCAAGGGACATCTAAGCCGTGATTGTGAAGCTCGCCTAAAATGCAAGGTTTGTGGACACCTCCATCCCACTGTTCTTCACATAAAAAGGGAGAAACTGGTTGAAACAGTGGATAATTCCAGCCACTTGATCTCAACCAAACATGTGGGCATACAG
This sequence comes from Apricaphanius iberus, assembly GCA_028564705.1. Classification (NCBI taxonomy): domain Eukaryota; kingdom Metazoa; phylum Chordata; class Actinopteri; order Cyprinodontiformes; family Aphaniidae; genus Apricaphanius; species Apricaphanius iberus. The sequence continues at coordinate 97,091 of JAPXFQ010000902.1, forward strand.
GGGCCGGTAATGAAAGGTGTGTGTTATGCTTATTACCAGTGAAAATTAAAAGCATCAAGGGAAATCAAATGATACACACCTATGCATTTTTGGATCCTGGAAGCTCAGACATATTTTGCACAGAGCAGCTAATGCAAAGGTACTGGCCGGAAAACCAGCTTCCTGTTGAGCACCATGGGGCAAAAAAAGTTGTGCCGACGCACATATTGAACGGCTTGGAGATATCTGGCATACACAGTAATGACTTTCACAGTCTCCCAGAGGTCCTCACACAAGAGAAGATGCCCGTCACTGTTGATAACATAATGACAAAGGAAGAACTGGCAAAATGGTCATATCTATCAAAGATCAACCTTTCAACCATAGCAGCGGATGTGGACTTGCTGATTGGAACCAGTGCATCTAAACTTTTGGAACCTTGGGAGGTTATTAATAGCTGCAGAAATGATCCATATGCTATTAAGATGGTATTTCGATGGGTGGTTAATGGTGCACTGAATGGTAACAGTGGTGGCCAAGAAGAAGCACCTCTCATAGCCACAGTGAATAGAATTTCTGTGTGCAAACTGGAAGAAATGTTGGCAAACCAATACAATCATGAGTTCAATGAGAAAGTCATGGTTGGAAATGAAATGTCTAGAGAAGACCTCAAGTTCCTAGAGAGAATGGAAAATTCAGCTGTACTGCTAGGTAATCAATATTGTATGAAGTGGCCCTTTAAGTTCCAGGAGGCAATGTATTGTATTAATCAGGCAATGGATGCAAGGCTTGAGAAAAAGGCTCTTGAAGAACAAACAGTTGCACAAAGAATATACAGAGTACAAGGATTTAATCATTAAAAAACAATACGCACAGCAAGAACCTCATCAACAGCTGTATTGTGATAAAGCAAAGGTATGGTACATTCCACATCATGGTGTTTATCATCCAAAAAAGAAATCTCTTCGTGTGGTGTTTTATTCTGGAGTTACATTTCAAGGTGTGTCGTTGAACAGTAAGTTGTTGCCTGGTCCAAATCTTACCAGCTCTCTACTCAGAGTTTTACTTCGGTTTAGAAAGAAACCAATGGCCTACATGGGTGACATTCAAGCCATGTTTTATCAAGTCAAGCTTGCAGAAGAAGACAGAGATTTTCTTTGCTTTCTCTGGTGGCCAAATGGAGATATCAATCAGGACCTGATGGAATATCATATTACTGTACATTTGTTTGGGGCTACATCGTCTCCAAGTTGTGCAAGTTATGCTTTAAGAAAAACAGCAGATGACAACCAGTCTGAGTTTCCCGAGGAAGTTACTCAGTCTATCAGAAAAAACTTTTATGTGGACGATTGCCTAAAAAGTTCTGCCACAGAAGAAGAGGCACTCAAAATGATCAACGATCTAAGCGGCCTATGTAAAAGAGGAGGTTTTGTGTTGGAAGAATGGAGATGCAATAGCCAAATGTTACTGCAATCCATTGCAGAAGACTTGAGGGCCAAGAGCTTAAAGGATCTGGATCTGGAACGAACAGAGCTTTCAGTTGAAAGAACTCTTGGTCGGCAGTGGTGCATGGAAACTAACACCTTTAAATTTAAGATGGAAATGAAACTACAATGCTTTACCAGATGTGGAATGCTGTCAGCTATTTGCTCGGTGTACGATCCATTGGTTCTTCTGGCTCCGGTTGTTCTGCTTTCTAAAATACTGCAGCAAGAACTCTGCAGGAGAAGAAGTGAATGGGATGGGGATTTACCAAAGGACATCCTATGTCAATGGAAAAAATGGTTGGAGGATCTGGGTCAACTGACTGCATTTAAGGTGAACAGATGCATCTAGCCAATGAGGTTCGGGAAAATCAAATATGCACAGCTTCACCATTTTGCTGATGCTAGTGAGAAAGGTTATGGAACTGTAACCTACATTCGGATGTTAAACCAAGAAGGAGACGTCCAACTTACCTTTCTGCTCGGCAAAGCCAGAGTAACACCATTGAAAGCTGTTACTTTTCCACGGCTGGAATTGACAGCAGCTGTCCTAGCTACCAGAATGGATATGTTGCTGAAGACTGAGCTTGATTTCCAATTGAAAGATTCCGTTTTTTGGACAGACAGTACCTCTGTATTTAAATATCTTAACAATGAGGACAAACGTTTTCACACTTTTGTGGCTAACAGAATTTCCACCATTAGAGAGGTGTCGGAACCGTCACAATGGAGGCATGCTAGCTCCAAAGATAACCCAGCTGATGGTGTATCAAGAGGAATGCATGTCTCAGACTTCATGGAAAGCAGCATATGGTTTAATGGACCTACGTTTCTTTGGAGATACCAAGACTTACCCAAACTTGTCTTGGATACCTCATTGGATTCTAATTATCAAGAAGTTAAGGCGGAGGCAACAGTGATCACCATCAATGTAGGTAATGCCATTAGTCCTATTGAAAGGCTTATGTTATACTTCTTTGATGGGAAAAACCTCAAAAGGGCAGTGGCTTGGGTTCTAAGAGTGAATGTCATGTTGTTGAGACAAAGTCATTCCAGGAGGCAATCACTGGATCACTCAAAGCAGACCACCAGTGAAATTATGTTGAAAGGAGATGTGCTGGCAGTAGAAGATTTGATGGAGGCAGAACTGGCCATAATTCGTTATTGTCAGGACCAGAGATTCCGCAAAGAAATTCTTTCTTTCTCCTCAGAAAAAAAGACAGTGAGTCGACAAAGTTCAATTTATAAACTGGACCCAATCTTGGAGGATGGATCTCCTAAAAGTAGGGGGAAGATTGAGAAGAGGATCGATGCCTGAAGAGGTTAAACATCCATGTATCCTCTCCAGGGATCAGTACATCTCTACTCTCATCATCCGTCATGTACATCAGAGTCTAGGTCATAGCTGATGGATTCACACACAGTCTAAAGTGAGGAACAAATTTTGGATTACCAACGGCAATTCAGCAGTGAGAAAGATCATTGGAGCATGTAGCTTTTGCAGACGCTACAATGGAAGAACAATGGAGCAAAAAATGGTGGATTTGCCCAAGATTAGGATTGTTCCCGATTTTCCACCTTTTACCAACACTGGAGTGGATTACTTCGGACCTTTTGAAGTAAAGAGGGGAAGATCAACATGTAAGCATTATGGTGTTATATTCACCTGTATGACCAGCAGAGCTGTTCATCTGGAAGTAGCTGCCTCATTAGACACTGATGCCTGCATAAATGTGATAAGGCGTTTTAACAGCAGAAGAGGACAAGTGGCACATTTAACATCTGACAATGGCACTAATTTCATTGGTGCACAAAGAGAGTTCAAGGAAGCCTTTGCAGTATTGGATCAGGACAAAATTCAAGGAGCCTTGACACAGGTGGATGTCCGTTGGAGCTTTAATCCACCAACAGGCTCGCATCATGGTGGTGTGTGGGAACATTTAATCCGTTCAGTGAGAAAAATTCTCTGTTCGGTTCTGCATCAACAACTGGATGATGATGGACTTCACACAGCATTTTGTGAAGTAGAAGCCATTTTGAATGATCGACCAATCACTAAACTCTCAGTGGATGCCAATGATCTTGAAACTGTTTTTGGGAGACATTGAAATGAGTTACGTTTGTATATATCACCTTGAAATGCAATCAAGATTAAAAAAAGGACATCATCCCAATATAATCGCGCTTAAGGCTGTTTATTTTAAGTAAGTTGCAAATTCAGTAGGTCAACGTCGAACTAATACAGAGTGTCAACAATGTCCCGGATAAATTGTCTCATAAGTTCAAGTATTAGACTTGGCCTTAATATCCAGCTATACATTTTTGAGTAATGTTGCTGACTTAAAAAACAAACAGCAAAACCCAGGCCAATACATTACTCTTAGCGATAGATATATAGAGCTTATCAACTCAGTTCTAAAGTCGTTTCACTGACTCCCTGTAGCTCAGAGAATAGAATTAAAAATACTTTTACTAGTTTAGAGACAAATTAGTGGCTTAGTATCAAGATTAGTTGAACATCCATTGTCACTATACCAGCACCCCAGACCACTAATTTCCTCTAATTCCAGTCTATTTAGCAACCCAGAACCAAGTATGGAGAAGCAGCTGTCAGTTTCTTTGCTCCCTTTATCTGGAGGAAACTTCCAGAAAACTGTAAAGCAGCTGGAACAATTTAACCAGATCGTTTTATGTTGGTGTAATATCTTGGACCACTTCTCTGACCCATGTAAGGAATCAGCTAAAAACACAAATTATGACTTTTTCAGCCACAAGCAGTGTCACTGATCAGCGTATAAAGGTACCCAGAGCAGCAGACATAAAAGCAGATCTGCATGGTAGAAGCAGGGCTTGTGTCTGTGTTTCTGTTTGCAGTTGTCATAAACTGGTTCCCCAGTAACTCTTAAATTACAAAGCCATTTGTTCAGTGACGTCATCTCATTTCCCTCTGAATTACAACCAATAAACTCAACTTAACCACAGCTCCCGCTGAGTGACTCTGTTGGGCAGTTCTAAGTACATACTCCTATTCAGGTACTACGTTGATTCCTGAAATAGCCATGAAAATGGTCTTGTTGGCCCAGTCCGATGAAGTAGAGATGCTCACATATCAGGAAGGTCCGGTCAAGTTCCCTGAAGTTTTGATAGTGGAAACGCACCTAAGGCTAAATATCAGTTGTTTTTAAGTAATGTTTTAATGTTTTATGCTTTATTGCTGTTTAAGTCTATCTACTAATCCACTAATCACCCAAAGGACCACAAATTGCCTTGTTGTTGAAATTGTACTATACAAATACAATTCCCTCACCTTGGTAGAGGTAAAAAATAAGGATAAGTCTGTAATTGTCATCATTGGTACACTCCACTGTGAGACACAGAATAAAAAACAAACACAGGAGTAGCTGTGAGGCAGACTGAGGCTGGAACGGGGGATGTGTTGCATTGATAATAGGGCTGAGGGCCAAGCTTGGATGGGGACAGGGCAGACGGAACCGGGAGCAGCTGACTGACACATCGGCATTGTACTCCTTCCTGGAAACTTAGGCCCTGTCCACACGTACCCGGGTATCTCACAAAACAGAGATATTTTTTTACGGTTTGGCCTGTTATCCACATGGAGGTTTTCGGCACCAAAAACAAAGCTTTTTCAAAACTCCGGCCAAAGTGGAGATTTGCGTTTTCTCCGTTTTCAGTATCTGCTCGTGGACGGTTGAAAATGGAGTTTTAAGAGCCGTAACGCCACTTTCCGCAACAAAAAATGCTCCAACACCACATGTGTGACCTGTGTGTACTCTCGAAAACAGCATTTATTTCCTCAGCGCTGTGTTGGTGTCATCCATTGTTAAAGCGCGTCTTGTTTGTTTGCTTTTATAAGCTGTATGACTGTTGCGTGCTGAAGATAGAGGATATAAAGTTTCTCTTGACGGATAGGACTGGGGAGAACTACTGCGCCCTACAGGTTTGCCACGTCTATGAATGTTCTGAAAAACGCATTTATCTGCTTACGTGTGGATGGAGATTTTTTTTTCAAGGAGCAGAGGAAAATCTTCGTTTAAAAAAAACCCCGGCTACGTGTGGACATGGCCTTAGGGGATAGACTCGGACCTAACTATTTTGTCCTGGCAATCCATCTCTTAGGGTGCCAACCCCAGAGATCGTTGCCAGGTGTCTGCTGGATCCATTTTTTAGTGTTTGTTCATTCTGTAAGGAGTCTGTTGCAGTATGGACTCAAACACAAGTTGGATACAATGATAATTTATTGCAGATAATGATTATGGCTGGATTGGAGAGATGACGACAGACCACCAGACTGACATGAGACAAGCATGAGAGAAACATGATCTGAAGGAGAGTGACAAAAACTAAAGGGTTTAAATGCACAAAGGGGAATGAGGATCAGATGGTGACAGGGACTTGATACAGGTGGAGACAATGATTAGACAGTGATACATGAACAAAGCAGAGAGTAGAGGTTTTCACATAATAATGGGAAATATTTTGAAAACTGTAGGACTATGGGATAAAAAAAAAAAATCAACTGAAAAACCGTAGATGGACCATTCTAATGCAAACTAACCTTCATGAAAGCAGACACAGCCGCCCCATGACTATTTAAATATGGTGGAACTAAACTAATAACAAAGCTTTACAATTAGCTGAATTAAAAAATATTAATAATTATATTAAACACACAATATCTTGTGTTTTGGATTTTGAAGCTCTTTTACAGGTTAATAAAATACATTTAGAGACCATCAGGGATTGCTCAGACCATTGTTTTTTGAAGAGCTGAGCTCTGTACATTGTGATTCTCTTTATAGCATATTAGAAAAAAATCTGAGTTATCTAGCCTTTAAATGGTTTGAAAATCGTTTGATCTCGAATTAAACAGATTTTCCCCCTGTTCCCCTGCTTATAAAGAATTATATTATTAATATAAAGAAAAGCTGAAATAAATAAGAAATTTAAGAACCACCTTGCTGAAAGTAGAAAGTGGGTTGTAGTAATCAAATAACGGTGATGAAATTATTATTTTCAATGTGAGCCATGATTGTTTGGTTATCTAAAGGGATGCATTTGTGCTTTTTCATAATACGGAGATAAAAAAAAGAGCTGTTTTTGAGTAGAAGATATTTAAAACAGGTACCAGCCTTTCCATGAGTGGACTTCTCAGTCCTTAACTTCACTTATATGGACACAAGTAATCAAAGTAAAAGCCTGATTGAAATAAAAATGCTTCATATAACATCCGTATTCAGTTTACTCTGACCCGTTTACACTCATTCGGATCAAAATTTCATTCTGATTGAGACAGGTGGGTTATGCCGATAGTTAATCCAATCACTGTGCATGTAAACTCTTATTCCGAATGTGGGTCATTATTGCACATGTCTGTTAAGTTATGCATAGATGTACAATACGTCAGCCTAAAAAAAGGATATAGTTTATAATTTGATTGTGTACACACAAAATATAAGAAAAAAATAAGAGCACGCTTTGAAGAACATGGTACTGGTCCATTTTAAATGCTAGCAGCCATATTTGGTTACAACGGAAGTCTGCTACAGTACGTCTTCTTTTACGTCCGTTTTCGGTATTGTAGATAGTTCTGTTCATGTCACAATAATTGAGTCCGATCAAACGTGTAGTGGATGTAAACACCTGTCATAATCAGATAGAGCTTTTTTCATGGCTATGTACACATTCAAATTCTAAACCGAACTCTGATGGGAATAAATACATTTTGCATATGTAAAGATAGCTACTGTTTTATAATTAATAACAGCTTTATGGCATTATTTTCTTTGCTAAAGAAATTCAGTTAAAAATATTTTTGCAAAACAATGAGACTGATAAAGCCCTACAAAAAAAAATGATTAGGCTTTTTTGCTCTTGGATAGACATAACCTTTCCACACATACAGTGGATAAGGAAAGTATTCAGACCCATTTAAAATGTTAACTCTGTTTCATTGCAGCCGTAGCTGTAGCTAAAATAAAAAAATAATTTTTTCTTTTTATTTGTCATTAATGTACACTTTTCATGATTCTGTCTAACCCCCTGACCCACATGCAGAACCTCTGTCGGACAACAGGGCAAAATTAAGATGTTTTATTAATGAAACAAGAATGATCAGTTGGAAAACAGCGGGAACTGCTGGGCGTCTGGAAAGGGAGAGATGAGGTTAAGGAGGGTCGATGACGGATGGGAATTAACTGAATTCTTGAGAGCGGCAGTACTCAAAGATCCGAGGTGGTTTCCAATCTCAGGAGGGATAAGTGAGATCTACTGAGCGGAGTCAGAGGCTGCTGAGATCTGGTGGATCGAAACAGGGAGGAGACAGTGTGGCTTAGAGTGGGCAGGCAGGTGGAAAGCTGCACAGAAAACTGGTTTGCAAACGAGGATAACCATCCACTCGAGGGAGTAACATAGAACTCAGAAGCTTCACTAGAGACTGGCTGGAACCGGAGAACTCCTCAGTAACAACCTGGGAAACACAAAGAGGATCACTGGAGATCACTGGGAAAAATTTTGCGAGAAATACCTGGAGATCAGAGGCTTGGAGGTACCAGTAGGGCAACCATCAGGCGTTGAATTGTCTTCTTCTTCTTCTTCTTCTGAGCGGAAGTGGAGTGGAAGGTGGGAGAAAGCGTCTCGAGTGAGTGTGATTTTCTAAACTTCTCTAGTTATTGTTTGTCTTTTGATTTCGTGTTTGTGTTTAAGTTTTAAGTGTTTTTGTTGTTAGGAGGTAGTAGGCCAGCCTGAGCGGCGATCTTCGCCGACGTCATGGCTGGTGCGGGTGGCTTCGCCACGCTCACCAGGAAGCACGGTGTTCGTGTTAGCACCGGCTTCCCGTGCAGCGTGGAGGAGGTCGCTTTGGCAGTAGGGGAAGTAGTGGGACACAGTTTTATAAAATCCGCAGCACGCATGAACGGGGCTGTGGTTCTGTTTGTCTCAAAAGTGGAACTAGCAAACAAGCTAGTAGAGTAGGGCATAACCGTGGGGGGAGCTTTTGTACCGGTCGCCCCGTTGGCCCAACCGGCTACACGAGTCGTACTGTCAAATGTTCCTCCATTCATCAGTGATGAATTCTTAAAGAGAGAGCTGTCTAGGCATGGGAAGATAGTATCCCCGATTAAGAAGGTGCGGTCTGGGTGTAAGTCTCCTCTCTTGAGCCATGTTGTGTCACACAGGCGGCAGGTTTTCATGATCCTGCCTAATAAATCAGAGGAGCTCAATTTGCAGCTCCATGTAAAGGTGGATGATTACAATTATATTCTGTTTGTCACTTCATCCGCTTTAAAGTGTTTTGGCTGTGGGGGGGAAGGACATATTTTAAAAATTTGTCCTAATAAAACAGTCCCAGGACCAGTTAATGATGGGGCAAAATCTCCTGCCACTGCTGTGAATGATGAGGCTAGTTCATGTGTGGCTGAAACTAACATAGAGGAACCCAGTTTTACTCAGTCAAGTTGCACAGGGAGCGGAGTGAACCGTAACCTGGAGGTAGCAGCTGAAAGTGAAAACACCTTAGTGTGTAAGGTAGCTGAAGCCTGCAGTGAAAAAGAAAAAGTGAAAACACCCTTCAAAAATGTTGATTTAAAGTACATAGTGGTGCAGGAGGAAGAAGACAGTGGAAAAGCTACGGAGGAGAGTAGGGAGGTAGTGGAAGAGCAGAATGAAAATAGTGGAAACACAGTGAAAGGGTCTGAGAATAGTAAGGAAGGAAAAGGAGATGAGCAGGACGCCTATGAAGAGAGTGGTCAGATAAATGATGGTGTAAACCTGGTGAAGCCTGTGGAGGTGATGGAGCTAGCACTCCCTGCTCCAACTGGAAAACGGAGTTCTAAAAAGCGCAATGTGCCTGTAGAATGTGATACTGAAACAAGTGCCGGAGCTAAAACAAGCAGGCAAGTTGGGCTGTCTAATTCCCAGTTAGATCAGTCAGAGGAAAGCGACTGTGAAAGCACTTTTTCAGATATAAGCGACATGTCGCTGAGCCAGTTTTCTGAGACAAAAGAAAAATTTTATCCTGCTGCTGCTATTAAAAGTTTTCTGATCGAAACAAAGAACATGAAAGGCCTGAACATTGAAACTTTCTTTCCTGATGTTAAAGCCTTTTGCATATCTGCAAAATGCCATATAGCAAATAAGGCAAAAACTGGGCTGACAAATCAGGAAGTGTATAGGTTAAAAAAACTGTTGGCAAAAGTAAAAAAAACGGCCTTAAAGCAATAAAAAAGATGGCTTTGAAACTAACTCTGAGATTCTTTTTTAGTGTTGTATATGTGTCTTTAAACATTTTAGTCTCAATGAGCGCTTTTAAAGTATGCTCCTTAAACGTGAATGGAGCAAGAGACCAGAGAAAGAGAGCAGTGCTTTTTGAGTCTATTAAACTCAAACACATAGATATAACGTTTTTACAGGAAACTCACAGCGATATTAATAACCAAATTGAATGGAATAAAGAGTGGGGAGGAAGAGTGTTCTTAAACCATGGCTCATCAGCAAGAGCGGGGGTATGCATTTTATTCTCTGAAACCTTCTCCCCCAACTCTGTAAAAGTGGAATCACTGGTTGAGGGTAGAGCTCTGGCCGTAACGGCTATCTTTGATTGCTTTACAATTGTTTTTTTTAAATATTTATGCTCCTAATATAGGAGCAGAGAGGGTGCAGTTCTTTGATATCATAAATGAAAAACTGAAATATCTAAATGTTACAGATCATTTAATTTTTAGGGGAGATTTTAACTGTACTGTTGATGACAGTCTAGATCGGAACCACACAGAGCCTCATTTACCATCGGTTCATGCTCTGAAGCGGCTAATCTACAGTCATGGTCTGGTGGATGTTTGGAGAAGGATGCATATAGACTGCAGACAGTACACATGGTCCCACCACAAAGAAGGTAGGATCTCTTTGGCTCGTTTAGATCGTTTTTATTGTTTTTCCCATCATTTTAATATTTTTAATGTGTGTAAGATTTTACCTGTTGGTTTTACCGATCATGCCTTAGTGGAGTGTTCAATTTCACAATTGCATGTATCTCCTAAGAGCGCTTACTGGCATTTTAATCTTAATATGACTGCTGATAAGTGTTTTAGGGAGATTTTGGGTTTTTATTGGGCTGATTTTAGACAGACGAAAGATACAGTCTGGGTGTCACACGTGACATCACCAGATCTATTAGAGATCTGGAGATAGATGTAGTGGAGTATGAGCGGTTATGTGAATCCACAGGAAAACAAGGGCATTTTGAAACCCTTAAGACTAAAAAAGCCACTTTGGCTAACCTGCTTGACACAAAAGTGCAGGGCGCTCTGGTTCGCTCCCGGGTCAAAAACATCTCCCAAATGGATGCCTCCTCCAGCTATTTCTTCGGATTGGAGAAGAAACGAGGGCAGAAAAAGTTTATTCGATGCCTCTTGTCAGATGAAGGACATGAACTCACGGAGCCGGCCAAGATAAGAGAGAGAGCCGTCAGTTTTTATGCATCGCTTTTTAAAAGTGGTTGGGTGGACAACAGAGACTTGAGAGAAGACTTTTTAACTGGAATGTTAAAAGTCTCAAATGGGACAAATTTAAAGCTGGCTGAACCCCTGTCAGCTAATGAGCTTGGTGCTGCCCTGCAAACAATGCAGGGACAGAAAGCCCCTGGCATCGATGGCTTAACTGTGGAATTCTATAAAGCCTGTTGGGACATTTTCTCTGAAGACCTGCTCGACGTGTTCAATGAGAGTCTCATAGATGGTGTCCTGCCACTCTCCTGCCTCAGAGCTGTCATCACCCTCCTGCCTAAGAAAGGGAACCTGCAAGACATGAAAAACTGGCGTCCAGTGTCACTTTTGTGCACAGACTACAAAATTTTATCAAAAGTCTTGGCCCTGAGACTACGGAGAGCAATGGAGGAGGTCATCCACCTTGACCAGACGTACTTTGTGCCAGGCAGGTCTATGGTAGATAATATCTATCTAATTCGCGATGTTTTGGAGGTCTCCAGTTCATTGGAGAATGGGTTTGGTCTAATTTCACTGGATCAAGAAAAGGCTTTTGACCGCGTTGAACACTGCTTTTTATGGGAAACCATGGAAAGTTTTGGGTTCAATGCTGGCTTCATAGCCATGATCAAGGTGCTGTACAGTGACATCGAGAGTGTACTAAAAATTAATGGTAGTCTGTGTGCTCCTTTTAAGGTGCATAGAGGTGTTAGGCAGGGCTGTGCTCTGTCTGGTATGCTCTTTGCGCTTTCCCTGGAACCCCTCCTCTGCAAGTTCAGGTCAACGATGAGTGGCCTGACATTGCCTAGTTTTAGTGAAATAATTTGTTTGTCAGCTTACGCTGATGACGTCCTTGTTTTTATAAAAAAACAGGAACACGTTGACATCTTGATTAGTGTTGTGGAAAATTTTTTAAAAGTCTCTTCTGCAAAAGTTAATTGGCAAAATAGTGATGCTCTCTTGACTGGAAGGTGGGAGGGGAACCCTCCTGTACTTCCCCAGCATCTAGAATGGAGAAAAGACGGTTTGAAATATCTAGGCATTTACTTGGGCAATGAAAACATAATAAAAAAGAACTGGCATGGTGTTCTAGAGAAAATCACTGAGAAAATGGCAAAGTGGCGGTGGGTACATCCACAGCTATCCTATAGGGGAAGGGTACTCGTAGTGAACAATCTGGTGGCCTCCCAGCTGTGGCACCGGGTGGTGTGCCTGGAACCACCGAATGGGTTGCTGGCTGAAATACAGTCAAAAATAGTTGATTTTTTCTGGGATAGATTTCGCTGGGTACCCCAAGCCGTCCTTTTTTTGCCCCGTGAGGAGGGGGGTCAGGGCCTAGTCCACCTGGCCAGCAGAGCGGCCGCTTTCAGTTTGCAATTTGTGAAAAGGTTTTTATTTGGTCCTATAGATTTAGCGTGGGGGAATGTAGCAAGTTGTGTTTTGAGGCGTCTGGGTGATCTGGATCTAGACTGTGAATGGTTTTTAACGGGTTTTAAATCTCCGTTTTTAACAACCTGGCCTGGGTTTTATCAAAGTGTTTTTAAGGCTTGTGCTCTTTTTAAATGGACCAGATGTGAGCACAGCTGTTTATTTTGGTTGCTAAAGGAGCCTTTAATGTTTGATGCAAGATTTGACATAAGCTGTCAATCACTGCCTGGACTATCAAGAATCTTGTGTCAATCAAAGATTGTAAATCTTGGAAAACTGATGCAGGTGGCTGGAACTTTGCTCTCAGACGCCATCGCTTTAACCTCTGCTTTGGGAATCTCGTCTGTTAGACTATCCCAGAAAGCACTGGAACTTTGGAGAAAGAGGCTTTCTGAAAAAGAATGGGTGCTTTTAAGGAGATATAACAGAAATGAACTTGTGCCAGACCCATTGGATGAACCTCCAGACCTGTTTTTAACTCCTCCTTTTAAAGACACTGATGGTCCTCTGTTGTGGACTGGGGAGGAAAAAAAACAATCTCTTCAAACTTCTGAGAAACAGACTATGTATAAAAACTGTGTAAAGGTACTAAACTTGGATAAATTGAAGGGCAGGCTCCCAACGGTTTGGACCACCAAACTAAAAGAATGTGAGCCGCAATGGTCTACAATATATAGTCCTCCATTGAAAAAAAGGACTGGAGATCTACAATGGAAGATACTCCATGGAGCGATTGCAACCAACTCCTTTTTATCAAAGTTTAATACAAATGTTTCGAATTCTTGCCCTTTTTGCAATTTATCTGAAAATATCTTTCATGTTTTTACTGAATGTAAAAGGCTTAATCCTCTTTTTAATGTTCTTAGCTGGATTTTTAACGTTTTAACATGTTTTTTTCCATGGAAGTATTTATTGGAGGTGTGAGAAAAAGTAAGAAGCATAGAGTTAGAAACAAGGTTTTAATTTTTTTAGTCGGCGATGCCAAGCTGGCTATTTATTTATCTAGGAGGGATAAATTGCAAAAAGAACAGGCTTATGATGTCGTAACATTATGGAAAATCAATGTCAAAGCCAGGCTTCGGCTTGAATATACTTACTACTCTGTGTGTCAGAACTTGGAAGAATTTGAACAGAAGTGGGCGGAGAAAGGAATTCTGTGTAAAATTATTGATGGAAAACTAGAATTTGGTACCATTTTACAGTAATTGTATTACTTTTTTCCTATTTTGAAACGTAATAATGTGTGAATAAATGGTGTTTTAAAAATAAAAAAAAATCTTCTTCTTCTTCTTCTTCTTCTTTTTGTTTAAATGGCGGGTGGCAACCAACTTAAGGTGCATTACCGCCACCTACTGTGCAGGAGTGTGAGTCAAAGTGTGAAGAGTAGAACCCCCCCCCCCCAAAAAAAACCCCTCTAAATTCTATTTACTAACTTACTTTTCCTAAGAAACTCTAACACTAATTTATAAATTTTGTTATTTCCATTCAATAACGTTTTTAAATTCCAATCTCCATATCTTTTCATTTTTAACTTATCTTTTAATTGTTCTCTAACTACTTTATACTTACTACAATAACACAGAATATGCTCTACAGTTTCCTTTTCTTTCCCACATTTACACAAACCTGTTTGATGTTTCCCCATTATATACAAAGTGCTATTTAATCCCGAATGTCCTATCCTTAGTCTTGATATTATTGTTTGCTCTCTATTATTGAACTCCTTTAACTTCATCTTACCTACTTCTTTCTGTATATTAAATAAATGTCTTCCCTTTTTTCCTTTTACACACTTTTCCTGCCATTCATTCATAATTTGTTTCTTAATTATAGATTTCACTTCTTTAATACTAAAAGGAAACTCTATTACTGTTTCTAACTTTATTGCTTGTTTTGCGTAGTAATCTGCCATTTCATTTCCTTCTATCCCTCTGTGCGCTGGAACCCACATGAATCTTACTTCAATTCCTAATTTATTTAATCTAAATAAGCATTCTAAAATTTCTACAAAAATGTCAACTCTGTTTTCATTTGTTCTTGAGTTAATTGTTAGCAAAACTGATAAAGAATCTCGCATATATTACTTTTCTTAACTCTATTTTGCTCAATCTAGTCTAAACTAAAATAAATTGCCATCATTTCTACTGTAAAAACTGACAGTCCATCTAGTGTTCTTATTTTTATACTTTTACCTACTGCAGGAATAAAAAACGAAAAACCTGTTCTCTCACTTTCAGACCCTTTTTGATACATCTGTATATATTGGTATGTAGTTTTTATGTATACTATTTAATCTATTATTTATAATATTATCCCAATTTCCTTTTCCCTTATTTATGTCTATCATATTTTTAATATAAAAGTCAATATAACAGCTAGGAAAAATCCATTTAGGAGTCACTGAATATAAGTATTTATTTATTAATAAAATAAATAAAAATAAAAATTTATTTTATAAGTTTTTGCTAATTTGTTTGCTTTTTCTATCATGCTATCAATTTTTTCATGTTCTCTATATGAATACATATCGTTTTTGATCATATGATCATCCTTTGAACATCCTCTAATATTAGCCCAACAATTTAATAAATTGTATTTACATCTTAGCCCTATAGGCATTTCTCCCATTTCAACTTGTAAAGAAGCTATAGGAGATGTTTTTATTGCTCCACAACATATTCTCAATGCCTGATTTTGTATTATTTCAATCTTTCTTAATAATGATTTGCATGCAGAGCTATATACAATACTTCCATAATCTATTACTGATCTTATCATTGTTATATATATTTGCTTTAATGCTTTGGTACTAGCACCCCAATCATTACCCTTTAGACATCTCATTATATTTATTACTTTTTTACATCTTTCCTCAATTTTAATTTTATTTTCCTTCCAAGTTAACTTACTGTCAAAAATAACTCCCAAATATTTAAAACTCTTTACCTGTTCTATATTCTCTCCATATAATTTAAGATTAATTTCCACATTTCTTTTCTTTGTAAACACCAAGCTTTTTGTTTTATCAATTGAGAATTTAAAACCCCAATCATACGACCATTTTTCTACTTTTGATATTTCTTCTTGTAATTTCTTTTGCACATGTTTTATATTTCTTCCCCTTTTCCACAACGCTCCATCATCCGCAAATAAAGCCCTTCCAAAATCATATCCTATATTATCATATACATCATTATCATAATAGTAAACAATATTGGACTAATTATACTTCCTTGAGGTGTTCCATTTTCTACTAAATACCTTTTTGATATTTTATCTCCTATCTTTACTTTAATAGATCTATTGAATAAAATTTTTTTAACCCAATTGTGAACTCTTCCTTTTATTCCCAATCTCTTTAATTTTATTAGTAAACCTTCCTTCCAAACCATATCATAAGCTTTTTCAATATCAAAAAATACTATAACTAAACCTTCTTTATTTTTCTGCGCATTTCTAATTTCATTTTCTAAATAAACAATTGGATCCATTGTACTTCTACCTTTTCTAAAACCACTTTGATATTTTGTAATTAATTTTTTACTTTCAAGATAATAATTTATTCTCTCTGTAATCATCCTTTCCATAATTTTTCCTATATGTGATGTTAGTGCTATTGGTCTATAATTTTCCGGATTATATGATTCTTTTCCTGGTTTTAATATAGGTATAATTATTGCCTCTTTCCAATTTTTTGGTATTACTCCTTCTATCCAAACTTTATTATATAAATTCAACAAACTCATTTTCATTTTATTCCATAGATGTTTAATCATCTCATAAGTAATTTTGTCATTACTTGGTGCCGTATTTTTACTTTTCCCTAAAGCTTGTTCCAATTCATTCATATTAAAAGGAATATCTAATACTGACATTTTACTACCGTCTACATTCGCTACCTCATATTTTTCCCTAGTTTCCTCCCTTTTATTCCTTCTGTCTTCTGATAAATTATTATTACTATTTATTTTAACAAATGTCTTAGCTAAAATGTCTGCTTTTTCTTCATTTTTAATAATTATTTCATCTTTTATTTTTAAAGCTGAATAACTCCTCTCTCTGTATATTCCTTTCATTTTCTTAATCATTCCCCAAACTTCACTTACTTGTGTTGTTCTTCCGATTTTATCACAAAAAGTTCTCCAACTTTTTCTTTTAGCATTTTTAATTGTTTTCCTTACCTCTGCTTGCAATCTTTTATATTTTATTAAATGTTCATAATTGTGATTCTCTTTTAATTCTTTCATACTCTTATTTCTTTCTTTAATTACTTTTTCACATTCATCATTCCACCAAGGCACATTTTTCTTTTTCATATTCCCTTTACTTTTTGGAATTGTTTTATCTGCTGCTTCAAGAATTATTTTTCTAAATGTTTTTTCTATCATCTCTACACTATTTTCCATATTTATTTCATCTTGGTTCTGTTCACATATGCTTTTAAATTTATCCCAGTTTGCTTTTCTAAATACCCACTTTTCCTCTCTAACTTCAGTTTTTGAATCCCTAAATCCTACTATCTTAATCAAAATTGGATAATGGTCACTACCCATCAAATTTTCCTGAACCTCCCACTCACTTTTCCCAGCCAATTCACTTGAAGTTAATGTAATGTCTATTGCCGAAATGTGTCCTGTATTAACATCTAATCTTGTTCCTTTTCCATCATTCAAACAAACCAAATTTATTTCATCCATTATTTCTTCAATTACCTCACCATTTAAATCTGTTTTTATTCCTCCCCATATTGTATTGTGTGCATTAAAATCACCGCATATCAATACATTTTTATAATTATTTTCTATCATTATTTTTATGTTATTTATTTCTAATTTCTTACATGGATTATAATAATTTAATACATATAAATTTTCACTATCTGTATATATTTCTCTTCCTTCCCTATTTTTACAACTCGATAATTAGGCGTTGAATTGTTGTCAGCCAGCTCAAAAGGCCTGATTGAAAACAGGTGAGTGCAATCATCACATGCAGCAGCTCTTCACCACAGATCCTCCCTGCAACAGATGACTCACAGCAGACGCACAAACACAGAACGTCACAAAACTTACCACCCAATAATGACAGAATTTTTTTTCTGACTTATTAAAAAAGAAAAACTGAAATATCACATGGTCATAAGTATTCAGATCCTTTGTGCAGTATTGAGTAGAAATACTTGTTTAAGCTAGTACAGCCATTAGTCATGTTGGGAATAATGCAACATGTTTTTTACACCTGTATTTGGGTATCATCTGCTATTTTTCCTTACCCATCCTCTCCAGTTCTGTACAGCTGTATGGTGAACATTGGTGGACAGCTATTTTCAGGCCTCCAAAGATGCTGGGTTTAGGTCAAAGCTCTGGCTGGGCCAGTTAAAACGGTCACAGAGTTGTTCCAAAGTCACTCTGTGGTTATTTTAGCTGTGTGCTCAGCATCATTACCCTGTTGAATTGTGAACATTGGGCCCAGTCTGAGGTCCTGAGCACTCTGGAAGAGGTTTTTATCCAGGATATCTCTGTACTTGGCCAGATTAATCTTTCCTACAATTGCAACCTGCCCTGTCCCTGCAGCTGAAAAACACCCCCACCACATTCTGCTCCCACTACAATGTTTCACTGTAGGGACTGTATTGTGCAGGTGATAAGCAGTGCCTGCTTTACTCCACACATACCACTTAGAATTAACCCCAAAAAGTTCAATTTTGGTCTCATCAGACCAGCAAGTCTTATTTCTCATAGTTTGAAAGTCCTTGATGTGTTTTTTTGGCGAACTCTATGCAGGCTTTCATATGACTTGTACTGAGAAGAGGCTTCCGTCAGGCCACTCTGTCATAAAGCTCCAGTTGGTGGAGGGCTGAAGTGATAGTTGACTTGGTGGAACTTTCTCTCATCTTCCTAATGCATCTCTGGATTGCTCAGTTTGGCTAGGTGGCCAGGTCTATGAAGAGAATGATGGAGGCCACTCTGCTCTTAGGAAAATTGAGTGATGCAGAAATTCTTTTTACATCCTTGGCCAGATCTGTGCCATGCCACAATTCTGTCTTTAAGCTCCCTGGGCAATTCCTTCAACCTCATCCTTCTCATTTGCTCTGACATGCACTGTGGGCTGAAAGGTCTTATATAGACAGGTGTGTGCAAAAAAATTAGTTTCTGTCAAGATGTGGTACTGAGCGTAATAATTATAAGGATATTTTGATTTTAGCAAATGGCTTCAATGAAACAAAGAGTGAAAAATGTAAAGGGGTATGAATACTTTCAGTACCCACTTGTAATTTGAATGTATTTGCCTATTGTTATTGTGAAATCAAAATAACAGCGAAGTTATCCTTAATGGATACATTTAAAAAAGTTACCCTTAATTGATAATAAAATCAGCTATTTAAAAGGGACTAGTCCATGTCTGAGAAGTTTCTCTTTGATTATATTGCAAAAAATTTCCTTTTACTGGCATGTGTTTGGAGAGGGGCTAAAGTAGCACAGAATATGAATGTCGGCTTTTTTAACAGAAGTAGATGAAGGTGAAAGTCTGAGTGGCAGTTGAGCAGAAAGGAGCGCATGCTGCTCCGCCACACTCAGCACATGTTAGATCACCAGCTCCACCTAAGCTTGATGTCTCAGTGAAGCATGCAAAGAGGTCAAGTGAGTGCCGCCATGCTGTCACAGGTGTTGATGTTATAGAGGCGCTGTTCCTGTTTGTGTGCATGCACAGGAAAGGTTGGATGGTTCTGTTCAGGGGAATACAAAACAGGAATAGCAATAATGTCTGAAAGTAAAACATAACAAGTTTGACATTAAAAACAGGAACCAATTGAAGTTACTGGAAATTGTCTGCCCGTTCTCACACGTCTTCCTTTTTTTTAATCATATAGGTCTGTCTGGTTTGTTTCAAAGAAACCTCTTCTCTTTTCAAGTAAAGATTAGTTAGTTTATGAAAAAAGGTATGAACAGTTACTCAAAAAAACCAAAAAGATATACATAAACTTGAGGGCTTAGTGTTTGCATTTTCATAAGTGCTGCAGGGGTTCATAGAGTCTATAATTTATTTTTATGGCGCAGTTCCACTTCGGTTCAGTTAGACTCTGCAATGTAAAAAATAATTTACCTCTTGAATTCTGTTAACACTGAGCCATGTTTCAACAACAAACTTCACTGTATTTTTTGGGGACTTAATACACTTTGTTTAGGAATAGTAGGAAAAATATACTTTGTTTGAATAAAAATCTGAGCGTGTGTCATGCACTTGGATCCAGCCCCTGATTGAAAACTGTAGAAGCCATCCTTTGATGGAATAACCTCTACATAATTTAAACTATGATTCTACCAGTATTGCATATCTTTAAACATAATTTATTCATCCGTCTTGTTTGCAAATTAGCTCATGATTAGTCATACTGAATGTCTGCAGGATTGACCACAAACTTTTGAAATTTGACTCGGCTTCCATGAACAGATGCACGTGCTTTGATCAAGGCCCTTGCTTCATGTTTCACCCAAACCTTCAGCCCAGCCCCAAAATTCGGTAGCCCTTATCATGTTTTCATTCAAGTTCGCCCTCCTAAAAAATAGCATCACGGTAATGTGCAGTTTTCCTTCATACAAAACCATTTGCACCTTTTTTTCATATTGCAGGTTTTAAAGGACCAGAGTACAGAGAACTTCTAATTGAAAAAAAGTTACTTAATTGGAAAGACTTTCCTTTTTTTTTTTACTTGTCCTGTCTGGAAGTGTGGTAATCAGAATTGGTGTATGATACCAAAAACCAGCCCAACAGATTTACTTTCTCAAGCAGAGCATAGCATCTTTTGCTACTACTCCACTTGATATATATGTGTGAAAAATCTTTATTAGAGATTTCTGTGGGTTTAATTTCATGAAGTTATGGACACAGAAAAGGAAAAACAAAGGAGAAGAAAGAAAGAAGATGAAGAAGAGAGGCAGGAGAGGTAAGAGTGGAAATTGACGATACAAGAGGAAGGGGAACAAAGAGAACACAAGAAAACATCCCAGTCCTCCACATTCGCAGGACGGCAGAGGGGTGTAAATAAAAGAACAACAACCACTACAATGGTGCAACATTAACAAAACAAATCAAATAATATGAACTAAGAACTACACATTCACAACACAAAAAAGGTATATAAAGCTTATGACACCAATTGTCCTTTGTTGATAACCTCAACCCAAGAATATATCTGAAGATACCGATATCCCCACGTCTGTGTGTGTGTATGAGTACGCTGGTGTATATAAGGTTTCTCTATGTGAGTGTTTGATAGCTGGTGTGAGGAGCCGTCAATCTGTCGGCTCCTGTCGCCCCAAAACCCTACAAGAGTGGTACAATGATGGAGCAGGTGGACAGAGGAAGAAATGACTGGGAACGGAAAGCCTTCTGAGGGAGCCAGCTCCCCCACTGACCGTTCAACATGATCCATCAGGGAAGGTAGGCCTTGGCACGTCCTATTCAGGGCCCATGGCAGCAGCACCACCAAGCCCCATGGAGCTCAAGGACGTCCCCCCATCCCAGAGGGAGACCTAAACCCAATATTCATACTACTATCAAAAGACAAGACACTAGACACCCAGGTTTATTTCAGCCCTGCTAGATAGTCACCTCCTCCTGGCCAGCCAGGGAAGCTGCAAGCCAGGGAGGCCCCGAGCACCACCTACGCAGCAAGGGCCCCTGCACAAAGGTAGAAACCCACTACCACACCAGTGGACTGATGTGGTAGTGGATGTGCAGGACATGGCGTGGAGGCTGAATGACACCGGTCAGTTGCTTGACCCAGTCAAATGCTTGACCCCAGCACAAAGACCAAAACCCAGGAGCTATGTCCAGCGCCAAAAGACTGACCGGTTTCATTTGTCCAATAAGATTTTTAAAGCTTGAGTTTTCATAAACTTTCAACATTTGTGAAACAAGAGTATAGAATTCTCGAGGTGACTTCAGATTTTTCTTGAAAGTCTCATTTGTACGATTTGGAGTAATGTCTGGGTCCTGACCGATTTTCTTCAGCTCAACCAGATCAGATAATTTCCATTCCATCCATTTTCTGAACCGCTTAGTCCTCCAGGGGTCGCAGGGGGTGCTGGTTCCTATCTCCAGCTGTCAATGGGGAGAGGCGGGGTAGACCCTGAACAGGTCGCCAGTCCATCACAGGGTCACATAGAGACAGACAGGAAAAACAACCATGCACGCACACACCCACACCTAAGGACAATTTAGAGTGATCAATTAACATGACAGTCATGTCTTTGGACTGTGGGAGGAAGCCGGAGTACCCGGAGGCAACCCACATATGCACGGGGAGAACATGCAAACTCCATGCAGAAAGGCCCTGGGCCGGGATACGAACCCACAACCTTCTTGCGCCGCGGTGCAGCCCCATATCAGATAATTTAATTTTCAAATGTTATATAATCTTCACAGACTCTTCCAGGTATAATGGATTGAGTGACTTAAATTTATTTTCCACATTTGCCCTGAGAAGATTAGGGAAGTACGTGATTCTAACAAGTTTAATTCAATAGATGTCCCTTTAGGGTTTATTTTACTGTTCATCAATATTAAGATATCTTTAACTTGCATGCATAGTAATAAAAAATGTAAATTCGGCAGTCTCAGCCCCCCTGTAGCTTATGTTTTACCCTTGGTTTCTTTTCATCCAAAAGGAACTTTTTGAACATATCCTACCATTGCCTAAAGGATGTATGTCTTAAAGGCAGGGTATACGATTGTGGGAGTGCTCCTCAAGAGGGCGTTATTACAAAATAAAAAGTACCACACCTTGCTTCACGCTCTCCCCCAAGCCACACCTCAATAACACAGGCACACGCAGC
Organism: Apricaphanius iberus; assembly: GCA_028564705.1. Taxonomy (NCBI): domain Eukaryota; kingdom Metazoa; phylum Chordata; class Actinopteri; order Cyprinodontiformes; family Aphaniidae; genus Apricaphanius; species Apricaphanius iberus. The sequence goes on from JAPXFQ010000902.1 coordinate 119,318, forward strand.
CAGCCCGGTCTCATTGGGTTTCTGCCACATTCGCGTTCTCCAGCTTCACTTGGGTAACATGGCGCATTCACAGGTAAAAAAAAATAAACAAACATGTCGGCTACTGCACCTGGCGCAATCAATTTATCTGTTGGCGTGACAAGGTAGCGGAAGCTCACTTCCTGTTTACAGGCTAGAACGAACGTTGCGTGCACACGAAGGGGATGCATAGAGAGGGAGGTGCTTACAGGCCTCTTATCCTGGATGGACCATGGAAGTTGGTTTTTCCAGGGTTTCTTGCTGTAGAAAGAATGAAAATTACTCTGTCAAGTTAAGAACTGCTAACTTATAGGTTGCCACTGGTATATGTAGAGCATTTTTTGCAGTTTTAAAAAGAGTTTTAAAATGAAATCGTATACCCTCCCTTTGTAGAAGTCAAATTTAATATAGCATTCTGGGCCAGAAAACACTTTCTTCCTGGTAAGCATCAAGCATGACAAAGTCTAATCTTTTGTTTCCCAGCAAAGTTTTTTTTTTTTTTTGCCGCCAAACTACGATTAGGCCTGATAAATATAGTTGTGAGAAAAGACGAGTACTTGCCAGCCAGACTTGTGAAAGTCCAGATGTTTCTTGTCCTGTTACTGCAATGGTCCTGATGTCAGGTATAAATGGAAAGAGAAGCTGTTATGAGAAGGGAGTGAGTCTTAGACATCAAGGAAGGGTCCATCACCTATTCTGCTCAACGCAACGGTATGTGATTCGTTAACTCTTTGACAGATAATTTACTGAATATGTGAATTTTCTTGTTTGTTGAAACCAGAATAAAAATCTGGCGGTAAGCTGCATTCCAGAATTGAAGCTGTCTTGTCTGAGTTCTTAATTATAACCTTGTATTTCTATTTCACATGTAAAAATACCCACAACACTGTTAAGTATAAATTTTAATTCTGAAACAAAAATAGAAACTAAGTCAAGACATTCATTTGACTAATCCCATATTTTCAAATATGGTTAGTGGTAGACTTTTCCAACTTAATAAATCTTGCTTCAGGTTATTTTCCAGGACTTTATAGCTAAATAAATAAAGTTATTTCTATTTTTTGGGGTATTGTAATTCCAAAATATTTTACTCTATTCTGAGCCCATTCTGAGCCGACTTGCTGCTGCTTACTTGCACCAGGGATCTGGGGGAAAAAAAGGGTAGACTGCCCTCCCTGGCTGCTGTCTATTGGCCCATCACTCCCAGTCCAGAACCTGCTGTTAATATGGAATCATTCATAAGTGGTGAAACAAAAAACAAAACACAACATGCAACTGAATCCAGACACAACAGATCAAATAAATAACATGCAATAAACCCAAGTTCAACCACCTTATGACATAAGCTTATTCCAATATAACAGAAAAGTGGTCTGGCAATGAAAAAAGAGTAATCTTGCAGTTAATCTCATGAAAATAGTTAAATGAAATAGCCCAATCTGGAGGATGCTTTATGTGCATAAAAGTAAAGTGCAAAAGATCTTTTTTTGGAGTGGAGAAAATACTTTCACAGGATGACTTAAAACAGGAGACCTAAGGGAATGAACCGGAGGATTCGACGGAGAGTGATTGAATGAGATGGGTTTTAGTACTGGAAGACATGATTGCTGGATAAAGAAACAAATGGCTGATTGGAACAGGTTACAGATGTAAAGGCGAGCAGGACAAAGTAGGCAGACTTAAGCTCTGTTTACACAGAGATGAAACCATATGTTGCAGGAAAAATATTTCATCAAATAGATGTCTCATCCACAAGGAGCCTGCAATTTCGGAAACCGTAAACAATTATTTTTGAAACTGGGTCCCATAGTGGAAAAATCTCATGTCGGCTCAGTTGTCTCTGTGTTTACGAGCCCTCCGGTATTTTATCTGAGTGAATGACGTCACTCCCCTATTGCTATATTTACCTTTATGATAAAGTAAACACATGTGCCACCGTACAGTGTTGTAGTCTTAATAAAGCAAATACTGACCTTATTATGGATCCTAGAATACAGTTTACTGTCGACTATCACCAGATGGATTAGGAGAACCACAGACACCATGACCTTTTGAATGAAGCTCTCATCTGAAGCTAGATTTGTCGTGCTCGCCGAGTTGTTTTCTTGTGTTTTCTGACAGTGTCAAAATGCCACCAGCGGGCCCGGCATATGTACTGCAGCGGTTTTTATTATGGTGTTGCCGTTTTTACAGACTCTCAAAAGATACTGAGTCGAGACACAGGGAATAGAAGTTTGATTAAGCCAGAGTAAAAAGCAAATACTAACCTAAGAAAATGCACAAAAAGGGCATGTAAAGAATATTAACGTGAAGTAACACAGACTACAATAAGGTACTGTTTGTTTACTTCTGAAGGCATTTAGTTGGACTAAATTTTATTTGGGATATCAGGTTAAAAGAGGAAGACTGCAAAAAAAGTTACTCAATCTGCTGGGATTCCTTAAAGGCACTGTGTGTAATTTTCGGCCAATAGGGGGCAGTGCATACCTAAATTATCACAAGCATGCGATATCTGTGTCTTCGAGTAAGAAACTCAACATCGGAGGTCGAACTGGTGCTGTTTTCAAACGCTCAATTCCCTGAGCATTATCTATTTGCAGCAACATGACAAGCACATCAGTCTCTCTTTCATCGCTTGGAACTAGCAAAGAGGTAAAAATGTATCTAGGCTGAACCTTTTTTTGCATCTTGAGGGGAAATCAATGTTTTAATAGCGGGTGTGTTCCGTGCGCTTTGTCCGTCCGGGCTCTTGTAGAAGTAAAGACGCCATCTAATATGACTTTCCCCTGAAAAGAGGACCCGTGCCTATGTATTTTAAAACTGATTTTTACAATATCGCCAATATTTTGCAATTAATGTGCTTTACGTAATTATTATTGCATAATATTTTAATGGCTATTTCACTAGCAAGGACCATGCATCATAGATTGTGATTAAAGGTTTATTGAATGAACGGCGAGAACGGAAGTCTGGGGAGACGAGCCGATGAGGTCAGGAGGTAGACTCAGTGTGGGGGTGCAGTTTTAAGGAGTTCGTCTTTCCTGTGCCTGCTCAGGACCCCCAGAGATGGTCTTACGAATTTAACAGATGAGCGAGTGCACTCGGCGCAGATCAGGCAAGTTGTTACGAATATAGGATTCGGTATTCAGGTGAGGACCAACGGCCTAAAATCTGAATTAGATTATCTGAAATCCCTGACCGGGCGGCGGAGGTAGCTGCTCCTATGCAAAAGGATTAGACTGAATAGTGTTCTGGGGAGGTACCTGACTGAATAAGGAATTTACGTAAATGACCAGTAAACCAAAACCTTCTCCCAGATTCTGTGATGAAAAGTGGGTCGGATGGTGAAGTGTTACTGTTTAGTCAGGAACGAACGTAGTTGGAGATGGAGAGGTTCATAACGGCTGAGGTCCGAATTGAGGTGGAAAAGGTAGATAAGGCAGGATGAACCAAGCTGGTCAGTTTTGCTTCTGCGAAGGGTGTAGATAAGAGTGTCCTGGTTATGAATGGTGATATCAGAGAGACAGGTATGAATGGAATGATCAAATCTAGATGAAGTCGGGGCGAACTCTGAGCAACGCAGAAAACCAAAGTATGCGAGCAGAACAGAACGTTGAGTCGATAAATGGAGTTAAATAGCCAGAGCGAAGTGGGGAAATACAACGACTAAGGAGGTCGGATGTAAAAGGCAAACCTTGAATATCTGCGGTTGGTTCTTGCCTTCTAAGACCTTTCAGTAACATAGTCACGTGGGTTTGATTTAGGGCTGGACAAGGACTAACGGTTGCTAACTTAATAAATTGATACTGGAAAGATAGGTTTGGATGGTGGCTGTACGGATTTTTGAACGGAGTGAGAGTGAGTGACGTACTGGCAGATAAATATGGGATTGAGTGAGGGAAAAGATAAACTGTTTGATCCGTGAAAGGCCTTGAAGGCATTCCAGCCAGTTAGGTAATACGAGAGAGTACCTGGAGCGAATTGCTCCAGGTACTCTCTGTTGAGAATTGAATTCTGGGATCGATGGAGAGGTGTAAAAGTTGTGGAGTCAGTTGTAGATGGTGGCAGAAAATGCAAGAACCGGATTTGGATTGCAATCCACTGCAGGAGCCAAGGTTCTGAATTTCTGAAAAGAAAGCAAGAGAGAGAGTTAGCAATAATGTCTTTGTGTTCTGGAACGTGAGCTGTGCGAAGCAGAAACTGATGCTGGGCTGAAACGACAGTGAGTCTGCGGATAAACTGCATAATGGCAGGAGAACGGGATCAATCTTTATTTATGATATCTACTACGGCAGAGTTATCAGAGTGGATGAGAATAGACTTTTGAGGCCATTCATGACCACAAAGAAGGGCAGCAATAATTATGGGGTAGAGCTCATGGAGAGCTGAGGAAGATGAGGCGGACTGAAGCCGCGTGGAGTCGAACTCGGGGGGGCAGTTTGATGCGAACCACCTCCCACCATAATAGCCGCAAAAACCAATGGAAGGTGCGGCATCGGTGTAGAGTCTGATATCATCTAGAAGGGAGATGAAATCGTTGTAGAAGAAAAAAATACCGTTCCTAGTAGACAGAAAGTGACGCCAAAGCTGTAATTCCATACGATATGGCTCGTCGATGATGAGCTGGTCGTGAAGCGATGGTATACTTGCAGCATTGGAAAGGAGGTGAGATATGAAGGACCAGCCCTGGGGAATAATGCGAATGGCGTAGTTAAGGTGACCGAGAAATGACAAAAGCTGTTGCTTGGAGCATGAATCTGCCAGAATGAAATTTGAGATGATGAGGGAGATCCGATGGACCTTTTCGAGTGGCAATGAAGCCTGAAAGGAGGTTGAATTGAGGGTGATACCTAAGAATTCCTGTGAGGTAAGAGGGCCCACCATCTTCTCCTCTGAAAGAGGAACACCAATGTCAGAGAAAGCCTCGTAAGGGCACGGAGTCCCATACGAGGCGGTGATGAAGCGGGCGTGATGACTAAAAAGTCAATGAGCAGGTGAAGAACCTACTTGAGTAGGAGAGAGTCTACTGTTTCAGGTTCGGGGAGCGCGGACCGCAGATTGTTACAGTGGGCTGAACAATCTGGGACAACTTGTATGCCTGGATGAAACCCGTGAGTGAAACTGTGGACTAAAAATTTTACAAACTCCCTATCTGGATGGGAAGCTAATACTGTAATGAGAGCCCTCACCTTGATGGGCATGGCGAGGAACTGTGCTCCTCAATCTTGCTGGGAGGTGGGGTTGAGGGGGAATGAGCCCCGTGAATGAGCTCCACCGCAAAAAGAACAGGTGTCCAAAAATCTGCAGCTGGAGACAAAGCAGCCCAGGTCGTTGAAGTTATTACACACCATCCTGCCCCCTTGGTAGAGCAGAAGACGTCCGCGTTTATCAACACCCGTGGGGACGGAAGGTGGACCTGGGCTTGGTTGAAAGAGGTTTTGGTATGACCGGAAGTGGGGAGGCAGCAACAGACAGGAGGTCAGCTGAGCTGCGGGCGGTGGAAACCCGAGGACGGGTTGGAGCAATGAAAGTACAGGCGGTGGCGTGGTGGGAAGGAACACCACATAAACTGCAGGGCAAGGACGCACGGGCTGCGAAGACTCGGCAATATAGTTACAAATGGTGTCTCTATAAAAAGAGAAGGCAAGGGCAAACTCGGTTGGGGTGAGATCCTTAGAGCGGGGGCTGAGGGTAGAGCCCAACAGCATGGTCCCCATGCTAGTCTGAAGTTCTCTAGGCTGACCAGAGAGGCCTAGAGAAGGTGGGGTTGGAATGGGGAAGATGAGGAGACGAGCAGGTAGAAGATTGACTTAAAAATGCAGGAACAACATGCTGGCCAGCTGAAGTGCTTGGCACAGCAAAATAACGGAGTTGGGATTAGAAATAGAAGGGGGGAATGGAACGGAGCTTGAGGAAAGGGTAAAAGAAGGAATGGAGAAATGAGAGCTTGAGGGAGGTATGCTCTGCCTTGATAAGGTTGAAAAGAAACTGGACATATAAACTGCAAAATCTGAAAAAGAGGGAGCAGATATAGGTGGACATGATGTTTGGCCCCCGGCATAGGGCGATGTGGGCGCTGGAACTAAGGAATGTTGGTAAGGATCCGCCCCCAAAAACAGAGGGGACCCCAAAGGGACCAGGAAGTATTCGATGGGAGACGGAGAGCTGAGGAGGAGACGGAAAAATGAGAATGAGAAAATGAGCATGAGAATGCTGCGGTGATGCTTCGAGCCGTAGTGAAAAGTCCCGAGACGGGGAGGGACAATAGGGAGGAGGATGCTGTACACACAGGTAAGAGGATTTAGGTGAACGCAAGCAAGCACGTAAGGTGGGAGAGAGTCTGGCTAACTTGTGAACGAACGTGACAGACGTTGAACGTGAAGCGTGCCTGGCTTATATAGATCGCTGATTGATTAGTGAGGTGCGAGATAGCTGGGAAGCCAGGTGAATTGAATTAATGTTGATTGCTGCATACGATGAGAGTTGATGCGTGGTCCCGCTCCTGAATCTAAGATGTTAACTCAATTTTCAAAGATGTACTGCAAAAACTACACAGTGTCACTTTGAATAGAAAACTTTTATCTTGATTGGAACGTTTGTATGATTATGTTGAAATTACTAGTAATGTACCTTTAGATGACATCTGTCATGAATAGGCGCTCTATAAAGAAACATAACTGTATTAAAAACAATTTCTGATTTCTCTTTCACTTTACACTTATCTGCTCCTTTTTGTCACCTTTTCGAGGCATTGTATACAGAAATATGTTTACAATATATTGTAATCATTTTACACAGAGAAAATGAAGTCAAGATGCCCAGTACGGAGGACAGATTTCAAACTTGATCAATAAGAGACACCACTTATTGAATAAAATTATTGTAACTATGCTTGCTTTCTCAAAATGACAGATTTTCAGGGTTCTGAAAGTTGTTTTCAGAAGTTATTTAATTATTAAACAGACATTTTAATGAATATCCTTCATGCTTAAAATAGAGATCCAAAAATCAAATATTTTGTTTTCAAATGTAATATGTGATGCAAATGTTATACAAGTGCATGTTTTTTTGATTTAAACTACACATTTCAAATAGACCTTTGGATATATGGCTGTTTTGAATGATTTGTGAATGGTGACCCAGTGCAACTAGTAAATATATTTGTCAGGCCAGATTAAAGACGTGCACATAAAAGTGAAAGAAACTTGTCTTTCTGATGAGAAGCAGAAGCTTAAACCCACATGTTGACTGGTTTCACAACTCTATAGAAACTGTCTGGAAAAAGTCCAGTCAATTACAAAAAAGTCAGCCAAGTTCATTGACGAAAGCTCTGATCTCTCACTGTCTCTGGGTCATTTTGAATTGATGAAGAACTTCAATGTAGCCAGTCACTAACCTGGAAGAATGGTACTCTGCTGCAGTAATCTTTTGCAGGACCTTCATCTTGCTTTGTCACGGTATAACAGCAAACCTCATAGTGTTTATTGGGGGTTTTATGTGACAGACCAATAAAAAGTGATACATAATTACAAACTCAAAGTTAAATTGGCTACATGCTACATACATCAGACTCCTTTATTTGAATACCCTTAAGAGCTCTATATTCAGGTCAGAAATATAGCCTATAGGCTTAAAAAGTGTTTTGCCAAAAACATGATAAATTAAATATTAGTAATATTTAAAAGATATGGATACAGACACCGTAATAAATGGATGGAAGAATGGATGGATGGATTGATGGATGGAATTGATCTGAAGATAGAAGATTGCGGGTGAGAAAACTTTTTTCTGTATTGCAGACTTTCAGAAACTAGGCAATTGTAGGTGCTTCAGGTGAAAGGGGAATACAAGAAAATCAGCAATAAAACAACAATAAAAACATAAAACTCAACAAAGAAGATGAAAAAATTATCCAAGGTAATCAAAGGTAGCTCTAAACAGATGGGTTTTTAGCCTTGATTTAAAGGAACACATCTGTTCTGGAACTTATCTGTTCCAGATAAGAGGACCATAGACACTAAAGGTTGCTTCCGCATGTTTGGTTCTGCCAGCCAGACCCTGCAATGTGGAGTCCTACTGCATCGTGCAGTGATTGGTAGACTAGAGTTGGAGGACCTGAGTGGTTGGGGCATTGATATACTGACAACATACTTTAGTGCTAAGCCATTTAATGACTAATAGAGTAATACAAGTGTTTTGAAGTTTATTCTCTGAGCTACATGGAGGCAGTGTTAGGACTTTAGAACTGAGGTATGTGCTCTACTTTCCTAGTTCTCAGGCAGACCTGTGAGTAACTGTTACAGTAATCAATCCAAATAAAATTGCGTGACACAGTATGGAGGGAAGGGATTGAGATTTACAGTAGGGAGATCCTTTATTGTTGGAACCCTTTCAGCAATATCCCACCAGCAGAGGGTGCTGTTGTATAGCTCAACAGCACACTTTCTAGTAGCTTTAGGCGGTTCACTGAGGTCAAATAAGCCCAGCCACACATAAATCATGTTCAGTTTGAATAACCGCCTGCAGGAGCCTCTGGCTTCCTCTGCATGTGTGCATGTAGAACAGAGACAGAAGCTCCCAGCTGCACCTGCACCAACTGAGAAAAGATTATTTTAGTCAAAGATAACACTTAGAATATTCTGTCTTGGCAATAAAATAACAACAAAATGCATGTGCAGATGAAGCTGAACTACGCAGAAATTTAAAAAAAGCTTTAACTCCTTTCAAAAAGCGACAAACTCTTTTAAATTCAGCAGGCAAAATCACTAACCTTTGTGTGCGTTTGCCTTTGTGAACACAGCAGAGTCAAAGGGTTAAATTTTTGTCATGTGATTCTCTCGCTTCTTATTTCAGTGGCTGTGAATGTGTTTGGTTTTGAAAAAGTGCCTTTGAAGCTGTCTCCCCACAGCTTCCGTTAAACATGTGGCAAACATAGCATGTGAAATTCTCAGGCACAACAGACATGACGTTTTTTGAAGCACCACAGGTTTCAAAACAAGTTTTCGTTGAAAAGGTTCTGCACTGCTTCTACGAAATACAATCTAATTAATAAAATATATATTATGAAAAATATTTCACTTCAACTCTTAAATATAATCACCGAACGATCTGTTGGTTTATCTTTCAAAAAACTCTTTCTCTGCAACCCTTCTAATTAACTATGACAAAAGTAATAACACAATACAGTGCAAAATCTGCATACACCATATGATTGTAACTGAAAGAAGGAAATAATTCCTACATTCTACCTATTGAGTAAGACTTTTAATATCATTGTATCTAATGATAGTTTTGATTATCAAACCAGCACTACAGGGTGTGACAAGCATTTTTTCAGGGCAAAGTAAATCTCCCGCCATGCATTATATAATACATTCTTGCATGTGGATATATATGGGTCCTTTATGTCTTGTATCTGCATCTGGAATTGCAGTTCAGCCACAGAGAGATTGCGACAAAAAAAGGCCAAAAATGGTTAAATTGGGCTGCTCCCCCTTCGGTTGCAAGGCTGCAGCTTGTTTCCTTGGTAACAATGGAGTTTGGCTGCCAGCCAGACCCTGCAATGTGGAGTGCATCCACTGCATCGAAGTCAGCCTAAATGTACACACATTTCTGTCACAGCGATCGACTCAATACACAGTCAGCTGCAGTTATCATTTACTACAAGGGCGTGTCCATATAGGGAGGTAAAATCATGACTGCAGCATCTAGACACTGCATACAACACACACACACACACACTGCTGTCTAGACATATATCAGGCTGTGTTTGCAGCCTGACTCTTTATCCCTCCTGCCATTCAGTCACTTTAACCTAATCTGTGCTTCCATCGTTACCAAGCTCATCATGCAGGTGAATGATGTAAAGTACTGTGGTGAGAAGAGAAAAAAAGAATGCTGATGTATGTGTTTGTGGGTCTTTGTGTGTGTCATAGTTACAGCACCATGACAACACGTCCATCTGGAAGAGCGTTTCCAGATGCTCATATGTTCTGAGGACCAAATGGTAATGCAGTTAAAAAGCGTTGGTTCAGTGGGTGCAGAGGGGGAAAACGCCAAATATCTGGTGGAGATTATTTTTGGCCTGCAGGGATCAATTGCTTTGGTAGCTGTTTCAATCTTGAACAGCTGTCTCCCAACTTTTTTCTGCATCAGAACTCCATCCATCCATCCATCCATCCATCTATCCATCCATCAATCCATCCAATTGCTCTCCACTCATCAGAGAATGGACTATGGGAGTTACAGGACCAGGTGTCAGGAAGTCATCAGCGCCAACTCAGACCAGCCGGGTCTGATGAGCTCCCTGACAATATCTCTCCTCTCCTCAGTATAAAAGATCCTTCCACTCACCTTCACTTCGCTCAGTCATCAGTTATCCTATATCCAGAGCTCCTGATCCATTCCTACGTATCAACCAGTCAACCAGACAAGTTCCGACTTCAGTTGCCCGCTCATCAGCTTGTTCCACGACCCTGAATTGTCGATCCACCCCATTTCCCATCCAACTTTGTAAAGCCAGTTTTGGTACCCAAGGCAACATTATTTGTTAGTCAATTAGACGTAGCATTAAAAGGGAATTTTGCTTTATTTTAATCAAGTTAACCTAAGAAAATCAGACTCTGTACATACAATAAGAGTAGAGCTTCAACATAGATCTCAGAGAACAACCTAAGTTCACAAATGTTTCAGGTAGAAAACACAAAAATTGAAACAGACCTGTCAGAAGCCATAGATGTATTGAGTTTGTTGGAAACAGTGACGTTTATGAAGTCTAACAGCTGCTAGGGAGAAGGATATTTGGTAATGCTCTTATTTGAACCTAGGGTGCATGGGAGACACTGTCCGACAGGGGTGTTGCTCTAAGGGAGTGTTCTTCTGTCACCCACCACTGGGTGGAGGGTGCATCCAAGGACAGAGTTGGCCTTCCTGATCAGTTTACCTTACTTGCTTATTCTCAGCTGTATATCTGCTGCTGCTCTATGATACACCATAGAAGATTGCTAAAATTATCTATCTTAACTCTAACTTGAGAAGATTAGCAGTCATTCCCAGACCCTCTGCAGATTTCTTCAGACATTAACAAAATAATTCAGACATTTCTATACCTACTTTATATAGGTAGACTGATCATGGTACATTTATGTAAGTAGCTTATGATCACCTTGAGAATGAAACACCAAGATTCTTCAAATCTTCCGTTAGAGGCAGGGACTGACATTTAACCCCTGAAGAAGCAATTGATCTTTTTCAGATTGAGACAGTTTATTAATCCGAATATTTTTCACTGAACATTTTCTTTTGAGAAAAGCATTAACTCACTTTGATCTTACATACCTTTATAGAGAAATATGTTGTCAGAAGGTCTGCAGCATTCATTAAAGGTCTCTGTTTATTTTTAAACAGTTCTGGAGTCTGAACAAGTATTTATAGAGAGAATAATCGGGAATCCTCAGTACATTCAATCAGGTGACAGGTTAGCAACTCGAACACACCCTAACATGTCCTTCAAAGGAAGATGTTAGGGTCTTTAAAACTGGACAACTCAAAGCCATCAGAGCCATCCATAGGATTCAGGATACTGAAACTGCTTATTTCCAAAAAATACTGAATTGTCCTCGGGTAATACTTTTCAAAAAGTCAGAAATGCATCCCTCCACAAAGTTATGAGACTATACCATGCTAGTTCAATTAAATGTTTAGTTTAATAGAGGTAGAAACATTAACCTTCTGGTTCTTTTTATCAATTGTTCATCTTATTATGCATCTTTTTTTCACAACACTAGGTGTATTTTGACTCACTGTTTAATTGATGATCTCAATGTGAAACACGGCAAATAAATAGTGATTTTTCAAAACAGATTATATTTCGTCATAATAAAATGACAGGAATCTGACATTTTAGAGGATGGGCCAGACGGAAACAAAATGGTGGCAGCTAGTGCATCTCAGCACACTGGACCTTTATGTTCCTGTCCTTTAATTCTTATGAAATGTAATCGTTTTTAAACACTTATGAGTTGCTATCAATTTGACACATTTCACATCACAATGAACTATTTAAATGGTGAATCAACACACCCCTACTCAACATACAGAATAAAAAAAAACTATTACAATCAGGTATGTGAGGTAGATGTAGCATCAAACAAAGAGATTAAAGATTAAGGATTTTAATTTTAAATCAAACAATGGAAGTAATTTGTGGAAATTATACCAACTCCACATCAATAGAGTATCAATATACTATATATATACATATATATATATATATATATATATAATATAGTGATATGGTTAACCACAGAGTGCAATGTATAGAGGAACTTTTGCATTTTTTTCTCCTTTAGTTTATCCATTTTGTATTTTCTGACCTTTTCTTGAAGAGCATAATAGACTTAATTTTCTTTACTATGTACTGTGAGAGTTTAGTGCAAAATATTGTACAATTCTCATCTTTCAGGCCACCGAAGGCTAAACTTAGCCAACAAAAGATTGCAGTCACTTTTTATGGATTAAAACAATTGCATTTACCTTAATTAACGATAGACTGTTGATTTGCAAATACATACAAATTAACACGGTCTAAAATCACTGATCTGCTTGGAAGGACATTGGGACTGCTCCAATCATATACTGGAGGATATTCAACACATTGGATTGCCCCAATATCACAGTGTGTATGGTATTTAGAGAGGACAAGTATGCCACCTATTGAATGTGACATTTAGCCAATCAGAAAGTGAGGTAACAGGGCACTGATATGCCTTGGAAGAGTCTATTATTATTTCCAAGTGTCAGCTCACTTTCTAGCAGTCCACAAATGCATAGAAACAGCTCAGTCAGAGCAAGGCGTGAAAAGACATTTACCAGAGAAAAAGACAAACAAAACAAACAATAATTCACCTCCATATATATATATATATATATATATATATATATATATATATATATATATATATGCATTCCTATAAAAAAAGCAAAACAAAAATGTGCATTTTATTGCTGCAACGAGTACAGAAAAGAAAAAAAAAGTAGAACATTTTAAATGTTCTTCATTCTGTATTTGTGTGGTTTTCTATTTTTTAAGGGAAATGGCAATACATTATATGGACTGATATAAGACAACTCTAATATTAGGCAACATGGGATAAATTTCCATAGTTACGCAGATGATACACAGCTATATCTATCTAGAAATCCTGATGAATCCAGTCAGTTAGGTAGACTACAGGCATGTCTGGAAGACATAACAATTTGGATCACTCTAAACTTCTTGCTTCTGAATTCTGATAAAACAGAAGTTGTCGTCTTTGGACCAGAAGCTCTGAAAAAGAAACTACTTAGTCAACCCCTTCACCTGGACGGCATTAAATTAGCCTCCAGTAATAAAGCAAATAACCTCGGAGATCTAATTGACCAAGATATGTAATTTAGATCTCATATTAAAGAAGTCTCTAGGATTTCTTTTTTTCACTTTAGGAATATTGCAAAAATTCAATTCAATTCAGTTTATTTATATAGCGCCATTTCACAACAGATGTCATCTCAAGACACTTTACAAGAAAAGTTATTACAATACAATGTTTAATTTAGGAATTAGAGAACCACAGAAGATTGTGTCATGACGTCTCAGCAATCCCTCACACTGAGCAAGCATGAAGTGACAGTGGAGAGTAAAAACTTCCTTATACCCGCCCGGGAACGGGCTTTCTCAGTTTGTGCTCCCAAGCTCTGGAACCAACCCTGACGGTCCTACTTGCCCCGTCCCTCCCCATTTGTAAAGTTAATCTTAAGACACATTTTTATTCCCAAGCCTTCTCGGCTGAGTCGGTTTAACCCCTGTGAGATCTTGTCTTTTTGTTTTTACCGTTTTTACTTGTTTTAGCTATTGTATGCTGCTGTATATTCTTTGGCGTTTTATTGTCTTATGAAGCACTTTGGTTGGCGTCGCTGTTTAAATGTGCTTTATAAATAAAGGATGGTGATGATGATGATGATGACTTTTGTTTCTGATTTTTTTTCCTGTACCTGTCCAATAGAAATGCCCACGTTATACGCTTGTATTTTCATTTGCAGTTTCATTGCATGCTGGTTGGTTGAATTATTTTACAATATTTTGTCTGGCATCAGGGTTCAGCAACATTTTTAAAATCTGATAGCAACATTTGCTCTGCCTGATAAATGTAAAAAATTCTAGCTCTGCCTAAGCCTACTAAAATATGGGATATCTGTAAAACATATTGTAGTGGTGCTGATTTAAAAAATATGAAAACATTTTCAAAGAACACAGCTTTATTACAAAAATACAGTTGTGGTTTGTAATTCATAGAATTTGTAGCATGTATAGATTATAGTAGTGAAACATCTTAAATCAACAGAATTAAATGTATAGCCTTTAGGATGGAATAATATGTAGCGTAATGCCAAATTTTTAACAGCAATAACACCACAAAACATATTTTGTTACACACAGGTACTAGTGGAGAGACGCCTGTAATGATCTGTAATGTATACAGTAATAATGTTGAATTTATCTTGCTCCACTTTCAATAAATAGCCTATGCACAGCTAGAATCTCAACTGTATTTATTCCATTATAGAAAATCACAAAAGATTCAAGGAGTCGATCTTAGACATCCAGGCCCGATCCATGAGAGATAATCTTGTATTTTCTGGGATACCAGAGCAGGCTGAGGAAGACGCTGAAACAACCGTCCGACAGCTCATCCAACATCAGCTGAAACTGCCGCCCGCGACCAATTGTTGCCAAATTTGAACATTTTAAACAAAAAGAAAACGTCAAAGGAAGTGGGAGAGAGCTGCGGGGGACGAATTACAGCGTTAATGATCAATTTCCGAAAGAAATCCTGGACAGAAGACGCGTGTTATTTCCAATTAGAAAGAAGCATATTAGTGAGGGCTGTAAGGCTACAGTTACTGTAGATAAACTGTATGTTAACCGTCAGCTGTTTATGGACCCTTAGGTTACTCCTTGGCTGTATTAGTCACATTTAACAGAGTCTAGATAGAAGTTGTTTTATCAGACAACTATAATTTAAGGAAGCACAGCTCAGCAGGTTGTTTATATTTGTAAATGTGGGCAGGGGTAGGGCTGTGCACTACATTGACTGCTTTCTTTTTTCTTTTTTTTTTCACATTCGTGTCACCAAATCTCTTCATCACTTTTCTTCCTTTTTCTTTCACACACACAGACTTTTTTCATGGCATATTCATGTTTTTCCATCATGCTATCATTCTTTACACACCTGTATGGTACGTTATTTCCCTCTCTTTATCTCTGCTTCTGGATTTTCAATCAGGCAACTCCTTGGACAAACCACGACTACACCTATATTCATCCTTGTCTAATGTGAATCCTGTAAAATTTCTAACATGGAATATTCACGGATCTGGCTCCAGAGATAAAAGGATTAAGATTTTCAACCATTTTAACAGATTGAAGGCAGATGTCGTCTTACTACAGGAGACTCATAAATCAAGCTCAACTGCTAATGATTTAAAAACACTGGAGTATCCTAATATATTTTCTTCATAACTCTAGACAACGAGGAGTAGCAATATCAATAAAAAAATATACTAATTTTAAAGTAATAGACACAGTTACAGATCCAGAGGGTAGATTTATAATTTCAAAACTATTTATACACAACCAAAAGTTATGTATAGTTAGTGTATATGGTCCAAATGTTGACGACCCCTCATTCTTTCATACCTTCTTCTGGGTTTTGGCTAATCACCTGGATTGCTCACTTGTTCTTTGGGGAGATTTCAACTTCGGATTAAATGAAGAAATAGACAGGCTCTGTACAGCAGGGACTCAGCGCAGCTGGCAATCCATAGATATAGTTAAACAGTACATGAGTGACTATGGACTTTACTAAGCATGGCGATCGCTTCATCCCAACGACAGAAAATTCATTTTTTACTCAAATGTCCATCATTCTTATTCTAGATTGGACTATTTGTTAGTCAGCAGCTCACTTTTGAATGACGTTTCAGACACTCTCGAAAACAGCATTTATTTCTTCAGCGCTGTGCTGGTATCATCCATTGTTAAAGCGCGTCTTGTTTGTTTGCTTTTATAAGCTGTATAACTGCTGCGTGCTGAAGATAGAGGACATAACATTTCTCTTGGCGGATAGGACTGGGGAGAACTACTGCACCCTACAGGTTTGCCACGTCTATGAATGTGCTGAAAAACGCATTTTTCCGGTTACGTGTGGATGGAGATTTTTTTTTCAAGGAGCAGAGGAAAATCTTCGTTTAAAAAAAAAACGGGCTACGTGTGGACATGGCCTGAAATACATCCTATAGATCACGCTCCTCTTTCTTTATATTTAGCAAATAGAATAGCAACCCTTCAATATAAAAATTGGAGATTTATTACATCATTACTTAAGGATAGAGAATTTATTAAATATTTTGAAAAAGAATGGGCTTCATACATGGAATTTAATGATCTCCCTGGTATATCGCCATCCACTCTCTGGGATGCAGGGAAAGCTGTGATTAGAGGTAAAATAATTTCATTCTCATCAAATATAAAGAGAACAGAAAATAAACATGTTCAGGAATTAGAAGAAACTATCAAATCATTAGAAGCTTCCCTGGATAAAGAGAGCTTAAGCAAAATACGGAAAGCAAAATTAGAATTAAATGAAATTATTAATAAACGGACGCAGTTCTTAATCCAAAGACTTCGAATAGAAAACTTTGAACATAGTAATAAATCAGGAAGCTTCTTAGCTAATCAGTTGATAATAAATACAGGAAAAAATACTATATCTGCAATCAAAGACAAAATTGGGAATATATGATCCTGAAAGAATAGAAAACACATTCAAAGAATTTTATGAGACTTTATACACAACGGAGATAAACCGATTGTCACGCTGTGCTGCATGGAGGACGAAGGACCCAGGCGCAGAAGCAGAGTTCAAAGGTGAGGTGATCATTTATTTATGGTGCAGCAAACATAAGGTGAGACGATACACAATGTACGACAGATACAACATACGACAATGATCCAGTCAGGAATGAAGCGCTCGCTGGATCTTAAATAGGGGGAGCGAAGGAGGAACAGGTGAAGACAATAGGAAGTGAACACAGGTGCGAAAGAATAGGAGGTGAGGAGGTTCAGACAGGACAACACAGGTGGAGATGATGATGAGGGAGTGACAGGAGCTGATTGTAATCATGACACCCATCAAATAATGAAACTGAACAATTTCTGGATAAAATAACTTTTCCTAAACTTTCAGACAGTCAAGCAAATGCCCTGGATTCACCGCTAACAGTGTCTGAACTCCAGGAAGCCCTCCAATCCATGCCTAATAATAAAGCTCCAGGCCCAGATGGATTTCCAGTAGAGTTCTATAAAGAATTCTGGAATATTCTGGCACCAACATTTTACAAAATGTTACAGGAAACAAAGGAAAATGGTCGATTACTACCAAACATGAACTCTGCTTACATCAATCTTCTATTAAAACCAGGAAAAAAAACCATGTCTCCTACTAGTTATCGGCCCATTTCTCTTATCAATGTTGATCTTAAAATAAGGATTGAGAAATTAACACCTCTAATAATCCATCCTGATAAAACAGGTTTTATAAAAGGTAGGCTCTCTTCCATAAATTCACGTAGATTAATAGATTTAATAGATTATTCCTACTGTAAAAACGTCCAAACCAGCAAGAAGCAGAAAAAGCATTTGATAGAGTTAACTGGAAATTTTTTTTTGCAACCTTACATAAATTCGGGTTCAGTAATTCTTTTGTAAACTGGTTAAAATATTATACAGCTCACCAACAGCATGTATTAGGGCTAATAATCAAACATCATCAAGGTTTTTCTTTCAGAGAGGTACCAGGCAGGGATGTCCCTATTTTTATTGAACCATTAGCAGCAGCAATCAGACAAAACTAATAATGTTAAAGGTATACAATGCAACAAAATAGAACATAAAATTAGTCTGGATGCAGATGATGTACTACACTTTCTACAGCATTCACAAACTTCTTTATCTCAGGTAATTGAGTTGATAAAATCTTATTATAGAGTTTCAGACTATTCCATAAATTGATTAAAATCTACAGTCCTTCCAATTAACTGTTCTTTCCAGGGTCCCGTTGCTGTGCAACTCTGGTCGGGAAATATTACATATCTAGGTATCCATATCTCACCAAGACTGGCAGACATATCAAAGCTAAACTACGTCCCACTTTTAAAAAAAGTGGAAGATGATCTGGCAAGATGGAAATCCCTTCCAATATCACTTATTGGAAGGGTAGCTACAATAAAAATGACGGTTTTGCCTAGAATCAATTATTTATTCTCAATGATCCCAAGCAAACCATCACCTGATTGGTTTAGATTTCTGGACTCTTCTGTTTCTAAATTTCTTTGGAAAGATCAACCCCCACGTATCAGGTTAAAAACACTACTGAAGTCCAAAGATGAAGGAGGTGTAGACCTACCAAACTTTCGTCATTATTTATTAGCGAACAGACTCCAATACACATCAAGATGGGTAAAACACAGTTATATTGATGAGTGCTGGGTAGATGTTGAACAGACACTATGCAATAAGATACAACTTTCAGATCTACCATTTATTAGCTCACATATAAAAAAATTATCCATCCATCCATCATCTTCCGCTTATCCGGGGTCGGGTCGCGAGGGCAGTAGCCTAAGCAGAAAGGCCCAGACTTCCCTCTCCCCGGCTACTTGGGCCAGCTCCTCGGGAGGAATCCCGAGGCGTTCCCAGGTCAGCTGGGAGACATAATCTCTCCAGTGGGTCCTCGGTCTTCCCCTTGGTCTCCTCCCGTTGGGACGTGCCCAGAACACCTCACCAGGGAGGCGTCCCGGAGGCATCCTGACCAGATGCCCGAGCCACCTCAACTGGCTCCTCTCGATGTGGAGGAGCAGCGGCTCTACTCTGATGACCGAGCTTCTCACCCTATCTCTAAGGGAGAGCCCAGCCACCCTACGGATGAAACTCATTTCAGCCGCCTGTATCCGCGATCTCGTTCTTTCGGTCACCACCCATTGTTCGTGACCATAGATGAGGGTAGGAACGTAGATCGACCGGTAAATTGAGAGCTTTGCCTTTCGGCTCAGCTCTTTCTTCACCACGACAGACCGGTAGAGCGCCCGCATAACTGCAGACGCCTTACCAATCCGTCCATCGATCTCCCGCTCCATTTTTCCCTCATTCGTGAACAAGACCCCCAGATACCTAAACTCCCCCACTTGAGGAAGGACCTCATCCCCGACCCGGAGAAGGCACTCTACCCTTTTCCGGCTCAAGACCATGGTCTCGGATTTGGAGGTGCTGATCCTCATCCCAGCCACTTTACACTCGGCTGCGAACCTCTTCAACGAGAGCTGTAGATCACGTTCAGATGAAGCCAACAAGACCACATCATCTGCGAAAAGCAGAGACCCAATCCTGAGGTCACCAAAACGGATCGCCTCAACACCTTGGCTGCGCCTAGAAATCCTGTCCATAAACGTTATGAACAGGACCGGTGACAAAGGGCAACCTTGGCGGAGTATAGCTCTCACTGGAAATGAGTCCGACTTACTGCCGGCAATGCGAACCAGACTCTGACACCGTTCATATAGGGACCTAACAGCCCGTATCAAAGTGCCTGGTACGCCATACTCCCGGAGTACCCCCCACAGGACACCCCGAGGGACACGGTCAAACGCCTTCTCCAAGTCCACAAAGGACATGTAGACCGGTTGGGCGAACTCCCACGCACCCTCCAGGACCCTGCCTAGGGTGTAGAGCTGGTCCAGTGTTCCACGGCCAGGACGAAAACCACATTGTTCCTCCTGAATCCGAGGTTCGACTATCCGTCGGACCCTCCTCTCCAGAACCCCTGAATAGACCTTACCAGGGAGGCTCAGAAAAATATGAATCTTTTAAAAGTATTAGTATCAGCACCTCTCTGACCGCTTGGTGGGAATTTCTTAAAATGACAGAGACTTTACTAGTCCCATGCAGGCGTACACCCATCTGGAATAACCCGGATATGTTACAAAAAAAAAATGCATGATCAACTTTCCAAACTGGAGTTGTAAAGGAAATAAATACCTGGAGCATATATATGATGGAACAGACTTTATCCCATTTAATACATTGGTTACACAATACGGAATTAACAAGAATAAATTGTTAGCCTCCGGGTCCTGTTCCGGGCCCGCCCTGGCGTAGCCGGTTTCCGGCGGAGCCTGTGGGCTCGTCCCTGCGATCTCTCTGGCCCCAGCTTTGCGGCTGGTGGGTGTTCCCCTGGGGCATCCATCTGTTCCTCTCTTGGTGGGTGATCGGCCCTGCGCTGGTCCGCCTGTGGCTCCTGCTCTGTGGGACCCTGGACGCATACGTCTCCTGCCTTTTTCATGTCTGTGTCGATTCCTGTAGGACGGATTGACGGTTTCTTACACCAGCTATCAATCACTTGCAAGGGGAAACCTTATTCAGACCTGCATGCTCGCACACACACATTGGTGTGGGGACATTGGTGTGGATGGACATATCTTGAGCTGAGGTTATCGTCATTAGTTAGTTGTTACCAGGAGCTTAACAGAAACATTAGTATTGTGTTCATTAATCAATGCTTGTGTGCAGTGAATGTGTAATTCTTAGTTTATATTACTGGATCTGAACTATTGGTGTGGTTCTGTTCAGTTTGTTGTTTTTTTGTTTTACCGCTTCTCTGCCGTCCGGCAGAGGTGGAGGACTGGGATGTTTTCTTGTGTTCTTTGTTTACCTCCCTGTCTTGTGTCGCCGGTTTTTCGCCTCTGCTGGTCCTGTTACGTTTCTTCACCTTCTTCGCTGTAATACTCTGCTTGGGAAAGTAAATCTGTTTGGCTTGTACTTGGTACTCAGACACCAATTCTGGGAAGCAAGCTGCTAGACTGAACACGTAAAAAAAAAAAGAGAAAAAAAAGGAAATCAAAACACACACCAACATGTAACATACTGTGTTACTATATTTAAACAACACAACCTCATTCCCAACTCCTCATATATGGACGCATGGTCAGACTCCCTCCGCGTCACTTAATGACGCATTGGGGAACCTCCCTCGCATCATTTTTTTTACCTGCTGCGTGCTCCTGTTGAATTTTATAGAAATCCCTAGACTTCGGCAACTGACAACATGGGGAGGAAAAGGAATCCATTTATTTGAGTGCTTCTTTAAAATACTATATTTTTGTCCTTCATGGACCTTAAGGTTAGAACATAAAACGTGTAGGTTGGTTAAAATTGGTTAACTCAACTTAACTCAACTTAATGACTCGAGGGGGGGTACAGACCCAGAAAATAACAACATACTTTAAACTTGCCGACACGAGGTCACGTGGTTCATGGAGCCCTCAGTAGTTCCAAACATCCCAGCGCCGTCATTGATTTCTAGCAGTAAAAATAATAATAACAATAAGTTTAAATAATTAGGAGGAAAACATGAGTGTAGATGTTTGATGTGGGAAACAACAGTTTTTTTCTGGTTATTCTATGATTCAGCATTTCATTTTGGTTTTTCCTCAGATCTGAGAAAATCTATCTGCAACCCACTTGATTGTCCTTCTTGCCAGAAACTTGTAAAACATTTAATTGATAAAAAAACTATATTTAATTCAAATTGTTTCAGTTAAATACATATTAAGGGGTAAAGAAAAAAATCACAAATAACATTAGTAAAATATATTTAAATATTACCTATGAATAGATATAAAGCTCTCATCCAGTGACAGACTGACCACTTGGCAGTGTAGGCAGATGCCACTGCGGCCGCCTGGTATAAACGGCTGCGCCACCAGCTGCTCGGACTTGCTGCTCATCATTGCTTGTGGTCGCATCACAAATAAATAAAAACATCATCATAAAGAAATAAAAAGTCTAAATAAATAAAGCAGAGCGGAGTGGCT
Organism: Apricaphanius iberus; assembly: GCA_028564705.1. Lineage (NCBI taxonomy): Eukaryota > Metazoa > Chordata > Actinopteri > Cyprinodontiformes > Aphaniidae > Apricaphanius > Apricaphanius iberus. The sequence goes on from JAPXFQ010000902.1 coordinate 141,302, forward strand.
GCAACAATAGTCGGCCCCAAATGGGCTAAAAAATGGCCCATAAAGAAGCTGTGTCAATAGGCAGCCGCAAAACAAATATGAATAAAGACAATAATAATAACCTAAATTGAGCGGATTTGTAGGTGGCTCCACAGCCAGCTGTAGCAGTGTTTCCAGCCGTGAGGCTGTCAGCAGGAGGACATGATGACATTTTTATATGAAAAACCGAGAGAGAAAACTTGAAACCATGAAAACACGTCGCGAGGACAGAAAAAGATGACAGAATGTGTGGCCAGACTGCTGTGTCTTCCTCCAAACCACATGCTGTTGTTTCATTCATTCTTTTTTGTCCTCTCCTCTTGTTATTGTGTTCCGTGGTGAGCGGAGCTAAAGCGGTGCTCGTGTAGAACCGGTGCCAAATAGTCACGTGACTCTCCATAAAGTTGCCCCAACAAAACAAAACTATGATTTGTGTATTAATGTGTTTTCCCAAAATAAAAGTAACGAGCACAATGCCACTGTAGGAGGAGAAGTATCGTTTTTCCTTAAGTATTATTGAGTAAAAGTAAAAATTACGGCATATTAAAATTACTGTAAAAAATAGGCTACAATTTATGTTAAAGTTTACTCAAGTAAATGTAACTCTTTAGACACTCTCTCTAAACACATTATCACACTCACACAGCAGGCACACAATTTGATTGTTGACCCCTGGTTTAGACTACTGAGAGCAGAAAATTAACATCACTGCTCCTCCCCGTGGACCACACAGACATTGCAGCTGGATTTCAGTCAGGCTCCTTGGGGGCGGGGCCTCACTGAGACGTCATAGCGGGGGTATTACATTACCACCACGGACCTGTCATGGACCTGTGAAGGACCAGCAAAGGGCCAGTCAAGGACCCATCTTGGAAACAGGAGAGCTTTTAAACCGCTACTGTATATAGGCTACATTTTCTAGTGCATATTGATGGACAAGATTAAAGCAATGCTTTGGGAAGCTCTTGACGGCTTCTCTTCTTTATGGCCTTAGATTTGAAATGCCACTCAGATGGAGAGACAAAAGTCTGCTCCCCACAAGACATCAAACTAAGTTAATGGCCCTCATCACATGCCTTCAAATTCACTCTGACCCCAATTTCATCATGCCCTTCCAGCTCTTTTTGGGAGCCGTGCGTCAGCAATAATGGGTTGTGACGGATGTTTAAGAGCGATACTGTGGGAGAACGGGGCGCGGTGTGGTATTGTGTTTGCACACACCATGGGAAAAGGATTGGTGTCCAGCTTACAACAAGCCCTCCAAACCACTCCCACCCTCTTGGCCTCACACTCACAAGCATGCATACTTCATCTTTTCCACCTTATTTTTATACACGTTTCTAAGTAATTCCCTCGCCTTAACCCTGTTAGATTAGGGGAACACAATCCTAAAGTATCCCCATCTAGATAAACCTCCTCCTGTGCAATGTGTTTCTTCTCAGATCTGCTGGAGTTTAAGCCATGGAATGCTGTTGGCAGCCCCTCCTCCTATCACATTCTCATGCTGGGTCATTGTAGGGAAGAACCGATCGGGCTGGGGTCACAGCCAAGGAAATGAACTCGGAAGTTTAACAAGAGTTTTACATCTTCCACATGCAGCCCAAACGCTGTGCAAGAATTCATTGATATAAAAGCTCATCTTCTTTGTTCGAAAAGGCAGTTCAAAGTTTTCTCTTCAAAGATGTTTTGTAAAACATTACTTTGGCTAAAACAAGTTTGATTTCATGCAAACATTTTTAACTTTAGTTAAGAATTGAGGTTCCATTTACATGTAATGTCAGGTACAACTGAAAGATTGTATCATAATTGTTTTTTTATATGGATCTCATATATATATATATATATATATATATATATATTGCAGAAAACAATGTTGCAGATAACATTTTAGAGTTGCCAAACTCATATGTAAAACTGTCTCCTGTCATTTTTATGCTTTAATCTACTACTAAAGATTTTTCTTAAATTTGGCTGGCCTAACATACATGTTAATTTATTGTAATTTGAGGGTAATTAAGCCTAATTGTAATTGCATTCCTTCAGATGTGATGGAATTTGTATTGAGTTCCAAATCAGTCAGTTTCTGCTTCGTTTGGTGGTCATACTCCTTTTTTAAATTTAATGTGGGAGGACAAAGCAATGGGTTGCACAAGGAGGGGGTGCAGACACACCACACACACATTAGGGAGCAGGGGGCAGCGTCTGAGGCTCCTGCAACTGACTCGTGTGAAAAGATCTGTGTGTGGCGGTCGCTGGCATTCTTGGCCCTTTCTCTTCAGGAACCTTTATGTCCCATCCTAAGACAGCCAGATGACAAAGAGACTGGAAAAAGGAGGGAATGTGAGGTGGATGGTTCTCTTTTTCTGGCCTTTCTGCCTAATGCTTCTTTCTTTTCAAGACTTCAAAGGCCTGAGTGCTTGAATGCTTGTCAAGACTCAAATCAAGGCGGTTTGACCATAGCTTAAACTAGCCAAGCGGGAAGACAAGTGTTACAGGGGGATAGGGTTGTCAGTATACTTAGAACAAGAGTTCTATACAAATTGCCAACCTCAAATGTTTCCCATAAATAAATCTGTATTTGTCCACTTCACTATTTCATAATCTGGCAGCACATGAGTGAAGAATAATACTCAAGCAACTGTTACAGTTTCTTCTTTTACCATGTGTGTAGCTGGATATACAAGTGATTGTTCCCGAGTGCAAATACCAGCAGGGGGCATTAATAAATTAATACACACATTGTGAGAAATTAAAGGGAATTGTGTAATTTTTTTCATATTTAAAGATAAACTTACAGTGGGGAAATAATTAGCCAAATAATTTAGAAGATCGGTCAGTTGTCTTATTTTTGGTTTTGGATTCAAGCATTTGGTATGATGAGGTGAGGGAACCTTCATTATTGCAGACAGCATGGCATAAAAGTGATGCTATTATTTGATTTTTGCGGCATATTTGAGTGACAGTTTGACTTATTCTGTAATGTTGAAAGACTTGTGGGATATGCATGGTGTTTGGCAGCTGCTGTGTTCAATCTCTAATCTCCCATTCATCAATAAAATTATTGAAAAAGCTGTATTCTCAACAATTGAATATATTCCTTACAATGAACGACTCAGATAATTTTAGGCCTATCAAAGCACTGGGATGCCCTCGTCGGGTTTTCAATGACATCCGCATAAATACAGACTGCGGCAGAACCACACTTCTGGTTCTGTTGGACCTCAGTGCAGCATCACATGTGGGGTTCCTAAGGGCTCCATCCTAGGACCCCTCCTGTTCAAAATTGATATGCTCCCACTAACCAAGATTACCACCAGGTGACTCTGATTCTATCCAGACCTTAAATTAATGCATTAAACAAATCAATGACTGGATGTATCACAACTTTATCCAGCTAAACAGAAAAAAAGGAAGTAATTATCTTGGGACACAAGGAGGAACGATTAAGAGTCAGCACACAGCTTCAGCTAATACAACTAGAACCTACTGATCAGGCGCGTAATCTAGGTGTAATAATGGACTCAGACCTGAACCTCCAGGGTCACATAAAGGCAATAACAAGGTCAGCTTTCTATCATCTGAAGAACATTTCTAGGATTAAAGGACTAATGTCACAGAAGGACCTTGAAAAAATGATCCATGCGTTCATCTTTAGTCGGATTGATTACTGCAACAGCATCCTCACAGGCCTACCTAAAAAGTCAATCAGACAGCTGCAGCTGATCCAGAACGCTGCTGCCCATGTCCTAACAAAAACTAGGAAAGTAGAGCACATCACCCCAGTTCTTAAGTCCTTACACTGGCTCCCTGTAGCTCAGAAAATAGTTTAAAATACTCCTACCAGTTTATAAATCACTGAACGGTTTAGCACCAAAGTATGTTGGAGATATGTTGTCACTATACCAACCCAGCAGACCACTCAGGTCCTCCAACTCTACCTTACTAAACACTCCTTGAATTACAACTAAACAGGGAGAGGCAGCTTTCAGCTTCTATGCTCTACAAATCTGGAACAAACTTCCACAAGAATGCAAAAATGCTGAATCATTAGGCAATTTTAAATCAAAGATTAAAACTCTACTATTCAGATCTGCCTTTGAGTCCTAAATTGTCTTTTATTTATCACTATTTGATTCTCATGGTTTAATTTTTAATCCTATATTTTAACTGATTCTGTTTTTATCTGTTTTTAATCTATATTCTTATGTATAAATTTGTTCTTTATACCTTCTCTTTTTATTGTTGGATTCTTCTGTTTTATGTGTTTGTAAATTACATTTTATTTTATTACTTTTTATTTTATACTTCAGTTACTACATACATTTCTTTGGTGATGATCTGTTTTGATTTTCATGTTTTCAGAGATCGTCTGGGTTTGGAGAAGGCAGCAGAGACACAGAAAGAGCAACAGAACTGATGCAGAAGCTGGTAGTAGGACGTGGAGAACGTTCCTCCACTGGAATGCCATCTTAGTCAGGGTCGTCAAGCAGGGCAGGTCAGGAGGACCTACTGTAGGAAGAGACTAAGAGAAAACAGGTTAGCGCTTGAATTGACAGCACATCATGCAGTTGGGGAGAAGTAGGAGAGAAAGTAGGAACTGACTCTAATAATGTCCTCCAACAGCCTAGCCCAAAGCAGCATAGCAACTAACATTAACCTGTCTCCTAGCTACTAGGAGACCTAGCTACTAACACTCTCTACCTGACTTACATTTATCTATCTCTACCTAGCTACTCTACCTCTTCCTATCTCTTCCTAGCTTTTGACACTACCTGACTACTAACATTAACCTGTCTCTTCCTAGCTACCTGTCTAATCTTTCTTTAACTACCTATTAACCTGTCTCTAACTATAAGCTTTGTCAAAAGGAAGGTTTTTGGCCTAGTTTTAAAGATAGACATGTTGTCTGCTTCACGAAAAACCCTGGGAGCTGGTTCGATAGGAACTATCCTTGCCTGATAACTGAAAGATCTGCCACCCATTCTACTTTCAGAAATCCTAGGAACTACCAGTAGACCTGCAGTCTGAGAGCGAAGGGCTCTGTTAGGAACATATGGAACAATCAGCTCTCTTATGTATGATGGAGCTTGATTAATTATCAAGAATAATACTGATAACATCACTTTACACTTATATGATATCACTTCAGGGTCAAAAGCAGTAAATAAGACAGGAGGACAGGATTGTGTAGTTATAATTTGTGCAGTATAACTACACAAAGCATTCCTTGAATTGCCTTGTGTTGAAAGTGTGCTATATAAATAAAATTTCCTTTCCTTTCCTTGCAGCATAATTTTTCTGTTCAAATCAGATTAAATTGTGCAATGTTAACATGAGTTAAGGTAATGCCAGTGCACACTTATTTTCCTCATGCAATTTGTCTCCTTATACCACTGAAACAAATGTTGTATAGTTGGTGTTATGTATATATTCCCTTGAAGCATTAAACTAATGGCTTTTGATTCTCTTATTAGACACTTTTAGCTATTAAACCTGGAATCAAAGAATTAAAAAACTTCCAGACTGAAAGGCTTTTGGAAATAATACCTGTAGTGGGGTCTTTTTCAAACAGTGCAATCAAAGTGTCTGTCTAGCAGTAGTTGATTTTAGATGAGAGGCAACATATGAAGATCATTTATAAAGTAAAATCATCCAATCAGCTTCTCAGTTCATCCCTTTCTCCTATCCAGTTACTTTGAAAATAAATATCTCCTTCCCACTCTGGTAAAAAAAATCTACTAAGACTCAGCCCATCTACTAATGCTCCATTTGGCTTTCCAAGAAAGCAGGCAATCTTGGAATAGAAACATCAGGAGGATCGGTTTGTGTTTGCATTACTGTCCGGCTGAGGGGTGTAAGTGTCTCTTATCGAGTATGATCCCATTAGTAGAGTAGCAGCGGCTAGAATCATATCCTTCACTTACACATTTACGCATGGACTCTCACACAAACATCCACATTTCTAAGGACTGAGGATGGGTATATATATGAGAGGACCAACACAGGCTCGAAACCAAAGTGCTTCCACGTGTGCTCACATAACAGTGCCACTATGAAGCTCAAGAGCTGCTTTGTCCGGCACGTTCTACTATTAAGTGGTTTTGAGATGGGAAGCATTTCCTTCCTGTCTTTTCCTCTCCACAGTGTTCCATTAAGACCTAATCAATCATTGGATCCCAAGCTAAAACACTTTCTGTCATGTCTCGTGGTTCGAGACACCACTCACAAAGATTAAGGGTCGATTTTTTTAAAAGGTGGAATGAAGATTGTGTTGAGTGTGACTACTTTTTAAAATATTTTTTTGCATAAGCTTGATGACTACGATTAGTTTGCCCTCAAAGTCTTAATTCGTTTGTTTCTAAGTAAAGAAGATAAATAACCCTGAAACAGGGGAGCATTAAGAACCTGCTCCTTGATGATCAATTCAAATTTCAGACCAAATTTTAGAAAACGTTTCTCAGCTTTGCCTCTACAGTATGTCTTCCAACCCTTCAAAAAGTATACAAGCCCACACATATCCACTTTACACAGTCTTCACAGTTACATAACACTAGAAAATTAACACTGCTTATCTGTGACTTTGGTAGTTTTTGCAATTAGGAAACCTCCATGAATCACATTAGAAAGGTGCTGTGGGTTATGAGGAATATTTCCATATGTTTCCATTTATAAACATGCTTTAATGCGGACTGATGATTTATTTTATTCATTGGTACATATTGTAAAACCTTTCTTCATTTGAAGATCTTAAAAAATAGAAAAAAAACAACAACAAAGAAAAACAGAAAAACCTTAGAGTTAGCAAAACATAGCTAACAAAACTTCAGAATGTGTAAAGACAGGATAATGCATAAAATAAGGTCATGAAAACAAGGCATTTTTTTTTAATTCATTTTACCTATACAGCACCAGTTCACAACACAATTCATCACAAGGCACTTTACAAGAAAAACATTTTAATTCAATGATGTACATACCTATTGATCGCTTATTCTGGACCAACAAACACTGTGAAAAACCCAACTTCAATTTGTTTGGCCTGAAAAAATATTTAAAGTTTAGAAAACACAAAAAAATTAAGTTTTAATCATGTGAGACAATAACACAAGTTAGTCCAACAAACCAAGGAAGTTGTATGCTTCAACTGATTTTTTTGAGTGAGCAGTACTTAAATATGTGAGTTGTGCTTCATTACAACCAAGGAAAGTTATTTAAAAGTTAAAGATATTTTTTTGTGATATGCACGAAATCCAACTTCCATATTGTCTTCACAGTGTAAAAAAGACAGCTTCCCTTTTTTAGTATATGAAAATGTTTTCATCTGTGAAAACTTGAAAAACTAGGTTTGATAGATTAGGGGCAGTAATTTAAATCAGACAGAACAACTGAGGTAGTTCTATTCTTTAACATTATTTAGTGAGTTATCAGTACTTGTGTCTCTATGTTTTATTTTTTTGCAAAAATAAAAAGTTGTGTTAAGTTTCATACTTACACATACGCAGAGTTAGGTTTTGATTGTATTTAATTACTTTAAAATGATTTGCGAACTCTTGTGAGCATAACTCATTGAATATTATGGTAAACAAAACTGGGAAAAAAATTTAAACAGTAGAATATGAGCTTTATCTTAAGTTCCTAGCTAAGTTGCCATTAAAGATCTAAAGTTGACTGTGTCTCAGTGGGTAGAGTACTGGCTTGAAAATGGAAGGTGCTTGGTTCAGTTCCAGCTTCTGCCTGTCTGCTATTCACTTAACATCAGATGGTCTGAAGAATGAGCAAACTTTAAAAAATAAGGCAACCAGCTGCAGAGAATTATTGAGTAAACTAGATAAACAGGCTTGTGTTGAGTCAATCTACATTAAGAGGGTAAATCAAAGTTGAAATACTGTGTTGGGCAACCTTAAAACGTCTTTTTAGACTTATTCACAAAGTTAAATCAAGCCAATTTGTGAGAACAAGTTGGCTTAACTTTACCAAATATATTTTCAACTTAACTATAAGTTGTGTCAGCTCAAACACATGAATACACCAGACTAAATATCTTCAGTTTGTTGACGATTCCACACAAAATTTGTCGAGTTTACTAAAAAAAGCTTTGCAGATGGTTGCCTTATTTTTTTAAGTTCAGTCAACTTTTGTTTTTTAGAGTGTAGCAACAGCACTCAGTTGCCAGCTTTGTGTTGTTTACTTCACAGCAGTCCCTTAAAATGACTGTGGTGACAGTCAAAAAGAAAAACTCCCGTTTAACAGAGACAAACCTCTAACAAAACCAGGCTCATGTAAGGTCATCTGCCATGGCTGGCTGAATGCTTGAGAAGAAAGAGGAGAGTCACAAAAAAAGATCTGATCTAGGAGTGCTTTCTGCAAATTTTAAGTGATATTTAATATTAAGGTAATGATTCAATCCAGGTTATAGTAGTCTGTACATTAGTTTTTGTGGGTAAATCTAAAAAGACACAACTACCGAAAGAAGGAGCGCCTCCTACCTCCGTGACCAATTGCGGGAGGACAAAAAGCCAGTCGGGTACCTGCGTAAGGTGAGTTCATCGCCAGGGATGAGTTTTTTAGCTGCCTGCATTGGGCACCCATAAAATAGGGTCATTATTTTTGGCTCCTCAGTTCCTCGTTTCTCTGCTGGGTCTACTTGGCTGGTTTGTTCTGTTAGGTGTTGGGTACAGGACCCAGGCGCAGAGAGACATTTTTTGTTATAATAACTCATTTTATTGAAGACAGTCCAAATTCAGAAGGGGTGACTGGATGTGGACACAATGATGACTGACGTATGCCCTTTGACACAGAGGGACATATATACTCAATGATTGGTAGACAGGGAAACAATCAGGTGAACTACGAACGGCTCAGGACAGTTAAGGGCAAAGAGAAAGACAAAGCCAAGGAGAGAAAGTCTACATTGTGACAGGGATATTTTAATAAAAGATTTTCTATTGAATAAACCCCAAGGGCTAAGGATGATAGTAGTCAACTGGACCTCGTAAAAATGCTGATTAAACATTAATGAGGTGTAGTCCACCATCAAAATTATAAAACTCCAGCTCCTTCAATAGTCATTTACATCGTGATTAAAAAATAACTGTATTATTAATTATATATTTTTCTTTAAAATAAGAAGAAATTTAGAAAGCTAAATCATCATAACCCTCTGAATAGCTTTGGATCTCCCTTATTGTAAAATAAGCAAGACAACAAACCATAATAAAAGTGCCCACAATAAAAGTGCTGGGGGCTGCTGTACGCCTAACCGCTCCTTGAACTTTCCTTTCTTTTGTTTGCACGTATAATTTTTTTCTCTCTTCAGTCTTTCTCTTTATGTGTCACTTAAGTGTCTAAATCTATCCATCTCACTCCTTTTCAAGTTTCTCCTATAGCGTTCACTTCCCTGAATCCCAGAATTCGCGCCACTTTTCCACTTTAGTATGCAGATCCTGAGGGCCACTCGGGGGGAGCCAAATGGTGAATTGGAGAAGCCTGCTTGGTGGGAGACAGCACACAGTAAGAATAGAGCAAAGAAGCTGATATTTGAAAAGGTGTGACATTATAGTACTTTTACACTTCAAAGGATACTAATCCTCTGTTGATTTTATCCCATTTAGAAAATAAATGTCAATATTAATTTGCCTCTTTGATTTTCAATAAATAAAACTAACAAGCAAGACTTTAATGTAGAGATTGTAAAAAAGAGCATTGAATTTGTTCTTAAATCAAAATTTCTTAAATTTCAATTGTGCTGTAATTAGGAGAGATATTTATCTTTATGTGAAGGTCACCCAGTCCTGGATCATGTGCCAAGAAAAAACCCATAAAATAATGTATTGTTCTTCTTTTTATAAAAGGAAGCAGGTTTTCTATAAGACTCTACATTTGTTGGATATTATAAATAATTGCAAGTACTCCTAATAAGCTAATAAAGCACATACTTAATCTGCACAACATGCTTTTAGACCTCCTGCTCCATGTCCACAGTTGAGTTTATGTGAACATTGGAAATCTCTATAAGCTCCTGAGACACAAAATGTTGACAGCAATGATATAAACTGATTAAGTCATCCATCAAATTAGTTGTTAAAGTTAGCTGTGCTTTGTTTTACTGAACCATAGCACTTGTTTTTCGGGGACCTAAATGTCCTCCACCATGCAGGATTCCAAAAGAACAGTTTTTCATGATCTTGCCACCCACCATCAGCAGCAGCAAAACGTGAGACATTAAAAGAGGTCATTGATCATTCAAGTGACCACATTAACTTTTAACAATACGTGAGTGAAGTTGTTCATCCAGATGCTTGCTATCTGCTATTGTGGCAAGTGACATAAATCAAACCTATGGAGGAGGTTGTTGACAGAGAGACTGGCCCCAGAGCCATCACTTCAGGGTCAATAGCAGTAAATAAGACAGGATGACCCCTGAAGGGGAGAAGCTGAGTAACCAGTAGAGAGGAGATAGTTGGGTCTTCTGTAGAAAAACATTTGGAATAAGAAATGGAAAAAGTGGAAATATAGAGGTGGAGCAGTGTGGAAAATGACAGAGATTAGGCGTGGTGGTTGGTGTGAAAGAATGAGAGGGGTCATCAGAGACTGGGAAACCTTTGAAAAAAGGGCAGGGGGCACAAATAAACCTGGGAGTGACCTTACTATAATATAGGGCACAGTTTGCCACACGATTTTTCCAGTTGTGCAGAAGTAAAGCACTGGTAGTAAAAGTATGTTCAGTCATACTAGCCCTACATTATTAACTGCTACTTGGCAAGTGGCAAAAATAAATTCTGTCTGAGCCTCTTTCTTACCTTGACAGAGATGTTGACCATGAAGAGTTTTTTGTTCAATCATTCAAACAATTGGTTTTACTCTGGTTGAACATATAAATTGGAATTATTTAATTACAAGATGGAGAAAAAAACTGGGATGACCTGAAAAGGTGGAAGTCGTGAGCTTGACGTGAGGTTGTGTCAGGAACATGCAGACTCCAACCACAGCAATCCTTCAGTAATACCTCATACTGAACAAGCATGTAGTGACAGTGAAAAGGAAACAACTCCCTTTCAACAGGAAGAAACCTCCTGCAGAACCTGGCTCAGTCCAAGAGGTCAAGGTTAACAATTGAAAAAACAGCAAAAAATACATCTGATAAGTAGTAGAAGAGAATAGTAGAAGAGTGAAGAAAAGCGGTCAGTCTGTCCTCCAACAGTCTAAGCCTATAGCAGTATAACTACAAAAATAACTCTGGATAAGCTAAGCCATTCTAACTATAAGCTTTATCAAAAAGGAAGGTTTTAAGCCTAGTCTCAAAAATAGACAGAGCATCTGACTCACGGTCTAAAACTGGGAGCTGGTTCCACAGGAGAGGAGCCTGATAACTAAAATATCTTCCTCCCATTCGACTTTCAAAAATCCTTGGAACTACCAGTAAATTTGCAGTCTGACAGTGAAGTGCTCTTCTAGGAACATATTGCATATACAGATCTCTGATGTATGATGGAGCTTCATTGTTAAGGGATTTATATGTAAGGAGGAACATTTTAAACTCTATTTTGGACTTAACATGAAGCCAGTGGAGAGAAGTCTAGCCTTGAAGTAACAAATGCATGGACTAGTTTCTCAGCATACTCCTGGAGTTCCCCCAACAGGACACCCCGAGGGACACGGTCGAACGCCTTCTCCCAGTCCACAAAGCACATGTAGACCGGTTGGGCGAACTCCCATGCACCCTCCAGGACACTTCCGAGGGTGTAGAGCTGGTCCAGTTTTGCCGCCGTGACAGGCACCACCTACCTTGCGGCCACAACTACGGTCAGCCCCCGGGACGTGTTTGAAGTTCTGCCGGAGGTGAGAGTTGAAACCCTTTCTGACAGGAGACTCCGACAGATGTTCCCAGCAGACCCTCACAACACGTTTGGGCCTGCCAGGTCTGTGCGGCGTCCTTTGCCCACCACCGGAGCCGAATCCAATCCAATCGGGTTCCAGAGCCTGAGCAATGCGTTGAGGCAAGGCCGACGATGTCCAGTCGGAACCTCTCAACCTCGCACACTAGCTCCGGCTCCTTCCACACCAGAGAGGTGACTTTCCACGTCCCAAGAGCCAGTTTCTGCAGCCGAGGATCGGACCGCTTAGGTCCCCGCCTTCGGCTACCGCCCATCTTGCACTGCACCCGGCCCCTATGGCCCCGCCCACAGGTGATGAGCTCATTCGAAGGGGGGCCCATGTTGCCTCTTCAGGCTAAGCCCGGCCGGGCCCCAAGGGAAAAGGCCTGGCCCCCAGGTGCTCGCCAACGTGCCCCACCTCCAGGCCTGGCTCCAGAGTGGGGCCCCAGTGACCCAAGTCCGGGCGAGGGAACACTGACTCCAATACTATCACTCATCATAGGGGTCTTCGGGCTGCGCTTTGTCTTACTAGTAGCAAAGTGTGTCAATAGCATCATTGAGATCCAACAAGACCAGAACAGTCACAAAGGCCATTAGAATATCATTAGTAACTTTCACCAGTGCTGTTTCAGTGCAGTGATGAGCTCTAAAATCTGATTGAAATTCTTCACACAGGTCATTGCTGTTTAAATGGTCACATACCTGATTCCCAGCTATCTTTTTAAGAAGTTTTGATAAGAAAGGAAGGTTAGATACAGGTCTGTAATTAGCTAAGTCATCTTGATAAAGGGAGGGTTTCTTAAGTAAAGGTTTTATTTCAGTAAACTTAATTTCCTGTGATATGTATTCATTTATTAAGGATTGGTTCATCATATATAAAATAGGATCACTAACCAGAGGTAACTCTTAGCAACTTACTTCACAGCAATACTGATAGTTTGTACAGTTTTTGCTGGACACTTTTCAAAATGATGGCAACCAATTTGGATTTTGAGCATTTGGATTTCTCTTTACGTTTGCTTCTGAGGTCTTAAAATACATTATACTACTTCCTTTAAGTAAGCAGATGTGGTTCTAATGGTCTAACATGTTCTAATGGAAATACTTGTTAAACTTACTATTTAAACAAATGGTAGGCCAGTTTCATATAGAAAGTTCCAGCATGGTTAATATAGGTTTCATTAACAGAATCTATCACTGATAATGGATGACGATATATATTACACTGTAAAAAAATATATTATTAGAACGCATATTTGATTTACAAGTAGCTTTTCTTTCAAGCCAAGAGAAAATAAAATTCTTAAATGGAAAAAATATTTTTTTAGGAATAGAGGAGGGCCTAATTTGTGAATTTGAGAACACAACATTTACAGCATTCTCCTCAGAAATACAATATTTTTTATATGATACTCCAGCACCCCCTCAATGACGACCACAGAAATCCAACAACACTCACAGTGGGCAATAAACTGAACATTTATCAATACCAAAAGTTATTGCAATAACCAACGTCAATTTGCCCATGTTGATATTTTCGGCATTAAAAAAAAAGTAAAGACGTGTGTAGTCTGGTTATGCTTAGCTGCTTTATAGTATATTTAGCCAGTGTTTAGACCCCTCTTGTGACTTTTTCCGAAAAGCAAAGTAGCAACAAATTTCGCAACTCTTTTGATGTTTTTGGTACTGAGCCCAGTAGGAGGTCCCTGAGAACACTGAAAACCAAGTTCAACCAATCACAGCTGCTCCTCGAAGGTAACCAGCTCTCTCATTGGTTAGACAGCCACATTTGAGTGGAGCTTGGGGACATGGTGGAAAAAATATTTCAAAAAAATTTTATGGATTTTGCGAGATCTTGAGATTCTTTTGCGTTATCTTTAGAAAGTTTTGTGTTATCTTGAGAAATGTTTGCGTTATCTTGAGAAACTTTTGCGATATCTTGAGAATGTTTCGAAAAGCCATTCCTGCATTTACAGTGTTACCTACTCAGTTTGCTGCAGCCTTGTGCACTGCTATGATGGAAGACACTCACAGACGGGAGAGCTTAATAGAGTTTTATTTTGAGATTGGCCTCAAATATCAGGACATAAAGTCAGTGCTTAGCTCTAGACATGGTTTTCATATGAGTGAAAGACATTGCCCACAGGATTTTGCGCACAAAAGGACTGTCGCGTCGTAAACAGCTTTTGAACTAATGGATCTGATTGAGTTCATTAGCCACCAGTTGCAATACTCTGGACAATTACATGGCTATCGTTGGATGTGTGCAAAATGCAGAGAAAATTAACAATGTGTGAGAAAAGAGGACGTATGGCTGGTGTTGAAGGAGTCGGATATTCTCAAGATAACGCAAAACTTTCTCGAGATAACGCAAAAGTTTCTCAAGATCTCCCAAAATCCATTTATTTTTATTTTTTTCTCACCTTAAAATATTTTCTCCACCATGTCCCCTGCGGGGCTTAGTACTTTGGAGACTCTGACAGGAAACATGTTATTTTTCTCCCCCGTCCCAGAGTGCTAGCAGACAGTCCACTGTTAATCATAATGCATCTGGAGTTACCGCTGGCTGATCAAACCCATGCTTAGATGTAAATGTTAAACAAATTGTGTCTAAAATAAATGACAGCACACTAAGTAATTCACAGATTTCAATATCATAACCTCATTCACTCACCTAGTCCACTGTTGTTAATTATCTGTGATGGTCGATAGCCAATCATCATATCTCAGCCCAAACTGGACTTTCAGAAATACAGAAAGGAGAGTTAATCGAACCCTGAAATAAAAGGCTGGTTGAAGCCGTTTACTAGAGACATGACACGTATGGAGGACTACGGGGGTCATTGGAAAAGCAATACAGCATTTTGACGATAACTGCTTAATTGTGAATTAAAAATATAGATTGCTAATAATAATATAATTTCAAATTCAACAATTAATCCATACAAAAAAAGACAAATTTGAAAAACATTTTGTAATTACACATTTTAAATTTAAAATACTAAAGAGGAATTGCAAATTGTATTTATTATTTGATTATTAAATACTGTGATTTGAAAATGTTTTTTCAAATCCTATTTCAAAATGGAGTATTAAATAACACAATTAATAAATGACATTGTAAATATCTTTCCTTTTCATACATTTAAAAAAGTTATTCCCTTTTCTAAATCCGTTTTCTCTTTCCAGGTCTCATTTTCAAATCCTTTTTGCAATCGCATTTCCTAAATGGTTTACCCTCTCCTTTTAGCATTCGTGTGACCCTCCTGGTCCCTACACTGCAATTTGAAATTGTATTTTTAAATCCGATTTCAAAATGGAAAATTAAATAACATAATTAATAAATGAGATTGTAAATATCTTTCCTTTTCACACATTTAAAAAACGTATTCCCTTTTCTACATCCGTTTTCTATTTCCAGTTCTCATTTTCAAATCCTTTTTGCAATCGCATTTCCTAAATGGTTTACCCTCCCCTTTTAGCATTCGTGTGACCCTCCTGGTCCCTGAGAACACTGAAAACCAAGTTCAACCAATCACAGCTGCTCCTCGAAGGTAACCAGCTCTCTCATTGGTTAGACAGCCACATTTGAGTGGAGCTTGCCGAGCTGTGCGCGCCAAATGGTTTTGATTGGTCATCAAACCTTGCTATGTGCAGACGGTTTGAAGGAGACATATCATAGCTAAAACTCGAAAATGGAGAACGAAGCAGCTGGCAACATCTGGAGCCGCACTATAAATGATTTAATCACTTTGGCAATGTATGTCGACAGTGCAGATGCCGATAATGCAAGTACTTTAAGGAGACTGAAGCAGATAAGGCGAAACTTTGAAGCAGTTACAACTCTGTTTGCACTGGCGCGCGCACAGCTCGGCAAGCTCCACTCAAATGTGGCTGTCTAACCAATGAGAGAGCTGGTTACATTCGAGGAGCAGCTGTGATTGGTTGAACTTGGTTTTCAGTGTTCTCAGGGACCAGGAGGGTCACACGAATGCTAAAAGGGGAGGGTAAACCATTTAGGAAATGCGATTGCAAAAAGGATTTGAAAATGAGAGATGGAAAGAGAAAACGGATTTAGAAAAGGGAATAACTTTTTTAAATGTATGAAAAGGAAAGATATTTACAATGTCATTTATTAATTGTGTTATTTAATTCTCCATTTTGAAATAGGATTTGAAAAACATTTTCAAATCACAGTATTTAATAATCAAATAATAAATACAATTTGCAATTCCTCTTTAGTATTTAAATTTAAAATGTGTAATTACAAAATGTTTTTCAAATTTGTCTTTTTTTTGTATGGATTAATTGTTGAATTTGAAATTATATTTAGCAATCTATATTTTTAATTCACAATTAAGCAGTTATCGTCAAAATGCTGTATTGCTTTTCCAATGACCCCCGTAGTCCTCCATAGACACGGGCCTACTGCCCGTATAGCTGATTTTTAAACCTAAACTAGTTATATAAATGTAAAAAAATAAATAAAAAAAGCTTATAACAGTTCTGCCCCAATCACACTGTCATGTTGTTAAAAAATGATTCTGCAAATATTCTAATTTACATATATATATATATTCCCTTCTACAACATTAAGCGACTTCTAATGACTTTTGGGACAGCCAAAACCTACTTTACATGCTGAGGAGTTGACACCACTGCTGGATGAGAAAGACAAAGCATAAGAAGGTGGATTCATATATTAAAGCTTGAGGAGGAAGAGGAGAAGCCATGGGTGATTCTAGGATCACCCAGAAAGCTTCTCGTTAGTAAGCAAGCTGACAGGATTTGTGTGTTAAAATGTCTCACACAGATAATGTGTCAAAATTATCTTAGCATGTAGTCCCTGATCATACTGAGGATGTGTTAAAAATTAACACGTCATTTTTGACAAAACTGTTTTTGAAGTGTACAAGGTGCGTTTTTCTGAAATTTTAATTTACTAATACAAAATGAAATTAATAAATACCAAAGCATTGTTTTTAAAAATGTTATGTGCCTATCTAAGAACCAGGAATTCAAACATTTCCTGTATGTTTCATTAGCATGGACCACGCTTACAGAGATTAGATTTGTTTTGATTAGCTCATTTATTGACAAAGGTTAGATAGATGGTGTGTCTGGAAGGATGCCCTGATGGATGCTTGTTGACTCTGTGTGGGGGTGCAGTCTTCGGAAGTCGGTCTTCTTCTCGAGCCTGCTCAGGGCAACCCCAGACAAAGAACCTGAAAGAAACGGATATTAGTGCTGGAACTTTGAAAAAAGCAGATAAGGGGATGAAGGGATGAGGGAGGGGATGAAGGGATGAGGGAGGGGATGAATGGATGATGGGGATGAGGAAGGGGATGAAGGGATGAGGGGATGAGGAAGGGGATGAAGGGATGAGGAAGGGGATGAAGGGATGAGGGGATGAGGAAAGGGATGAAGGGATGAGGGGATGAGGGAGGAAACGAAGGGGATGAGGAAGGGGATGAGGGGATGTAAGGAATGAGGAAATGAAGGGATGAAAGAATGGGAAAATGGGGATGTAATACCGATACAAAGAAAAGGATCAAGGGGAGGGAGGGTGGGGTTTACGAGATCAGAGTCTGAGCGACGCTGATGGCTAGGTTCTCAGGGTTTAAATAGATCATGGAGTAATTAGGGATGAAATTCAGGTGTGAGATGCCAGGTGAGTCAAATCCGAGTTGATTACTGAGAGGATACTGAATATGGGGCGTGGTCCAGCTCACGAACCTAAGTTAAAATATTAACTTACATTTTGTGAAATTCAAATATATAAATTTTTTCGTATGTATCTGGTTAATTCAGAATTGCTTAACGTGATATATTGGCATGTATTAACTAATCATTTAGCAAACATTATCTGCATGCAGCAGCACAACTAAGCTTAAACAGTTTGTTTAGTTAAAAACTGCAAAGTTTTTGGCCGTCTGCTGGTTTGCTGAAACACAGCTCTCTGCAGCAGACACCCACCAGCGGAGAGTCAACAGACGCACATACGTGTATGACGCATTTAAAAACAGTTTGTAAAAACACATTATTGCATAAAACAGATTAATGTTTATTTATATACTTTCTTTTTTTTAAATGCATAAAATAATAAAATAAATTATGCTCCAACTTTAGGGAGAGGTTTGCCTCAGTTTGGGGGCTGCTTTAGCAACCCCATAAATGGGGTAGAAATTCCAATGGGAGAAGCGAAGGCCCCATCTAAATAAAAATCAAAAGTATATTTGGCGTCGGTGTACTTATCAATATCAAAGTAAACTGCTCAAATATTGAGATATTAAGTTGAGGCTATTTTGTCCAGCCCTAAGATTTAGTGTTAGTATTGTAATTCAGCTCTGTTTAAATACTAGCATTCAACAGAACACATTGTACTTTCCCATCTCACAATGGACAATAAATCCAATTAGGACATCTGAAGTGATAACACATTTTGAGGTTAAATGTGTAAAAAGATGTCACAGCCACTCACTCACTCTAATTAGTGAGTGTTAATGTGTGCTCATGTAAACTGGCAATCTGTGATATAAAATTCACATGCTTGTGTTCCGCTCGCCTAAATGAAGTGTTAATGGTGCTGCTGCAGTGTGTATTTTTTTTTTGTAGCTGCAATGCATTCAAGACCTACACTCTATAATGCAGTCCTACGACAGTTAAACCTCGTGTGGTAATGAGCTGAAAGACGGAGGGAATGGATTGAGGGGGTTCAGCACGTGCAGTGTGCGTGTGTTTATACGTGCATCTGTGTATTTGCATTTGCATTTTGCTTCCTGAAAAGAAGATGGGCAATTAGCAGGGTGGAGGAAGGAGAGGAGAAGGTGTGGCTGGGGAGAGGTAATGAAGAGGAAGAAGAGCCTGCTTCGGCACTGACTCTGGTGGAGCTCGTCTCTGTTGTATAATTGGCACAGAGGAGCAGCTTACGCAGCACCTGCACTGTCTGACTTTTTAAACAAAATATACACTTTGCAGAGCATCCTCCGTAGCTTGCAGTTTAGTTGATGCTTGATTAACGTATTAGCTATAAGTCTGCATGCTTTCACAAAATGCTGTTGCTGACCACACCCAGTAAAAAACACATGCTGGCATATGCAGTTGAGGGATACACCCTCAAATATCTTCCAGCCTGACCAACCCCCCACATCTCTGCCCCCAAGGCCAGTAAACCACTCAAATCAACCCCCCCGCTTGCTCCCCTCCTTTACATGCACTCATTGAACCCGCGAATGTCTGCACAGGACCCGCCTTCTCAATGGCTGTGACAATCTGGGGAGAGCACCCGGGGGGGATATTTGAGACGGCAGGGGCCTTTGTGTCTCCTTGTGTGCGTGAGGGCACAAATATAGACAAAGACAGAGACTAACATTTACTTATATTAGATAAATAATAATAAAGAATTCTTGAGTGCAAAGTTCTTTGATCTTGTCGGTTTTTTGCGGACACTTTAAATAGCAACACAGATATTCATACTACAGATTTTTTCTACGGTCACTCTATCTGTATTTTTTTATTATTAAATATTATTTGTCAAAAATCTAAATAAAACAATCATAAATCTTTTTTGTGACATCACTTTTCATTTATCTGAAAAACTTGCATGAGTTGAAAATATTATTTTATCATTTTGGTTTGAAATGGCAAATTAGGTCAAGACATTTTAAGCTGTTCCTTATTAAAGTCAGCTATTGATATGAAATAACTGGGTAAAAAACTCAGTGAAAAAAATAAATTTTTTTTTGAAAGTGTAAAATTTTGCCATAATTAAACTTCTCTAGAAAATGTCCAGCCTGCTGTTGCTGTTTTTCCTTTTCTATTAGTCTTTTATCAACTATCATATTTACCTGTCCTGCAGCTACAGAATTGTTATTATTCATACATTAAGCCTTATTTTAGACTGTATTGGTTATTGTCTCAATTAATACTTCAATTAATATATTCTTCCAAAAAATATTATAAATGGTCAAAACTTAACCTCAGTCTTAATTGCAATACTCGTTATTTAGTAGTCATATTGTCGGAAATGAATAGATTCTGCATTGTAGAAAATGTAGCTTTCATATCCAAATAAATTAATTTGTCGAAAGGATTGATGTACAGTTTCAGTATCAGGTCTTCATAATCACCTTTTATTGATATAAAGGAGTTATTCTCCCAAGTTTAATGCGCTGTAGACAAGAATTAGCTTAAATATTAATAAGGGAAACACGTTTTCAGGATGTTATTTGATTTAATTATTTTATTTTTGTCAAATGAGAAAACGGTGTAATTCAACCTCCATCTTAGCCAGTTTGCCACAGCCTAGTCCTTATCAAAGGTTAATGCAATAACCCAATTTACCTCAACCTGAGTGTACACGATACCAGACTGTCTGGACACATGAAGATTCACACACATGCTGAATTCTTAAACAGCTTCAACTATTGAGTCTGTTTCATGATTAACCCTTTAAAAATGTATATTTATCACTATATGATCACATAGATGAAATCTGCCCCAAAACCACAATGAACTAAACAGGACAGATTAGCATTTTTGCGTCTAAAGTCATTTTGAATTTGTGATTTGAATTTTGTGATGTTTAAATAGAGATGCAGTAAGAGTCAAAACAAGTTAGAAATAATAATAATAATAATGATAATAATAACATTAATAATAATAATAATAATAATAATAATAATAATAAAAAATATATGTTATAATAATAATAATTATTATTATTATTGTTATTATTATTTTTTTTTGGAACAGCTGCAGTTTTAACCATCCATCTGTACGTCTATACATCCCACCAACCATCCATGCATGCATGGGAAGAATATGGAAACTTCATGTTGAAAGACCTCAGCCTGGCATTTTTTGCCACCTCAGAGCCCAACTTACTTCATTAAAAGAAAACAAAGTGTTTCTTTGGGAAAACGGTCTCATCTCTTGGGGAAAAAAAGAGTAGCTTCAGTTTGTCAGTTGGAGTTTGAAATTGCTCTTAAGTCTGTATGCGGACAGGGTTCATTCATTTCTCCACAATGAGTCTGTTAATGTATGTGCATGTGTATCTGGAACCACAAGTCAAGTTGTGGTCATGTCAGTGAATGAACAAAGATAACCTTTGAATCCATCACTTTTTTGCATGTGACCTGAGACTTGGGCTGACTTTACTCTTTTACTACAGCTCAGTTTACACCAGCCTTGTATATGAAACAGTATGCTCTTCTCTGCATACTGAATAAGTGGTAGTGCTGCTAATCAGCTAATTGTGACAGGCCTGTAAGCAGCCACAGTTCCTTTCTTTTGACTGAAGGTTATTTCTTGTAGGCTCACGTGGGTTTACTGCTGATCTAACCATACGTCCAGGCTTCTGCTCTGCGTTTGTAAGACCTGCCTTGTTGTAGGAGACCAGCGGCTACTGAAGACATTTGGGTTTCTCCTTTTGCTTCCAAACTCAAGTAATGTGACTCTTGATAACCTTTTTCAAATAACCCTGGCTGCAGGGGGAAATAACTGGTAAGGCAAGGCAAGGCTGGTCTATCTTTAAAACTAGTCTTAAAACCTTCCTCTTTGACTAAGCTTACAGTTAGAGATAGGTTAGACAGATAGCTAGGAAGAGACAGGTTAATGTTAGTAATCAGGTAGAGTCTCAAAAACTAGGAAGAGATAGGAAGAGGTAGAGTAGCTAGGTAGATATAGATGAATGTAAGCCAGGTAGAGAGTGTTAATAGCTAGGTCTCCTAGTAGCTAGGAGACAGGTTAATGTTAGTAGCTATGCTGCTTTAGGCTAGGCTGTTGGAGGACATTATTAGAGTCAGTTCCTACTTTCTCTCCTACTTCTCCCCAACTGCATGATGTGATGTCAATTCAAGCGCTAACCTGTATTTTCTTAGTCTCTTCTTATAGTAGGTGCGCCTGACGACCCTGACTAAGATGGCATTCCTGTGGAGGAACCTTCTCCACGTCCTGCTACCAACTTCTGCTTCTGCATCAGTTCTGTTGCTCTTTCTGTGTCTCTGCTGCCTTCTCCAAACCCCAGACGGTCTCGGCAGATGACCGCTTATGCTGAGCCTGGTTCTGCTGGAGGTTTCTTGCTGTTAAAAGGGAGTTTTTCCTCTCCACTGTCGCTTCATGCTTGCTCAGTGTGAGGGATTGCTGAGAAGTCACGACGCAATCGTCTGTGGTTCTCTAATTCCTAAATTAAACATTGTATTGTAATAACTTTTCTTGTAAAGTGCCTTGAGATGACATCTGTTGGAAATGGCGCTATATAAATAAACTGAATTGAACTGAATTGAAGGCTGGCAAGTCATTTTTATTTGTATAACACACTTTCAACAGAAGATAATTCAAGGTGCTTTGCATGATTCGGTGGTAAAGAAACCAAATATATGATAAAAAGCCAAAAAAGTAAAAACAGCAAAAACATATGATAAAATCCTAGAAAGAGGTAATACAAAATAATTTCTATGAAAATTGAAACAGCAATTAGGTATAAAACATGATAATCAATAAAAAAATATTTAATACCCACTGTATTACATTTAAATATCCCCAAAGTTATATATGGAAAATCTATTCTATTTTTTGTTAGACTGAGTAAATCTGTTGTTTGCTAAAGCTGTGTAGGTTTATACCTTCCCATAGGCTAATACAGCTGTTTGCATATCTTTATTGAGTCATAAGTGAAAGAAGCCACCTGTTAGACTTTCTGTGAAGGAAAACACAAGAAAACAGTAATGTTAACACACACCTGGCTACATTCTGCCATCACCACCTGCAATACAAACCCAGCTCATATTAGGCTTATCTCACTCTTATAAAATGTGTTAACAGACAAAGGACACACTTAGATTAGAGATGCAATTGATTAGTTTGGTCTAAACTCACATTAGAGGCACTAATTACTGTAGTGTTTTATACATGTATAAACATATACAGTATTTAAACAGCGCTTGTATAGTATGTAATCAACTTCTGTTGTATTTTTTTTATTAACTTTTAGTTCTTTAGACCACAGTTACATAACATACAGCTCACTGCTAAGATATTATACACCATGCTTTTAGAACATGTTTACAAGTGCAAACCTACCAAGACATGACCATCCACCTAGATGCTGTACAAGCTTTATGCTGTACAAGCAGAACATTAATCACCAGAACATGAATCAAAGAATCAGACAGGAGACCAGTGGGGCTAGAGAGATTCACACCTCAGATGGGAGGACATCTAATCCCATTACTAAGTCATATGCTCCTTATATCTGGGCTTTATGGAAGCAATGCAAAAAGAAAGTCACTTTTAAAAGAAAGTAATCAGAAGTCCTGTTTGAGGTATGTCAGATATTGTGTAGGAGAAACAGGAATCATATGGCTCACACCATCCCCACAGTAAAACATGATGTTTGCAGCATCATGCTGCAGGAATGCTTTTCTTCAGTGTCAGCGAAGATGCTGGTTAGAGTTGATCGAAATAAATTAAGAAGTGAAAACAGTGCAAATGTGTTACAGGCTGCCTTTGACTTCCATCAGCACAAAAGTCCTAAACACAGATCCACAGCTACAATGACGTGTGCCAATCAATGTCTGTTCATTCAGAAAGCCAGGACATTAAATTCAATTGAGAATTTGTGGCAAATACTGAAAACACATCTTCACAGATTTGTTGCACAGTGGTGCAGTTGATTGCCTTGCAGGAAGGTTGCGGGTTTGAATGCTGGCCTAAGGGTCTTACTGGATGGATTTTGCATATTCTCTTTAAAAACTAAACTTATGGAATACTGCATATGTGTGTGTCTGTGTTGTAACCTGTGTACACTTATGAGTCAATGCCCTCTGGAGATTGGCACCAACTCCCCTAAAACACTGCACAGAAAAGCAGGGAGAACAAAAAGTTTAATGCATGGATGCTCACAGACAGATCCTGTGTAGCATACCTGAACATTAGCTGTTTTTCAAAGAATAATAGGCAGAGACCGGTAAAGCAGGTGGAGGCATTTCCTTAGAGACTTTGAGCTGAAAATACAGACTCTGGATAACTGAGATTTAATGTCAAACCTTTCTAATTTTTTAAAATTAAAATGGATCCATTGTTTTCATATCATTTCACAGTTTTCCTTAACTTTGTTAGACAAATTGTGGAAAAGTTCAAGATTTATTACTGTTTTTAGGCCGATTTGGTTGAGGTTAACATGAAAAAGCCAGAGGTGATATAATTTCAAATTATTTTATGAAGCATTAAAGTGTAATTCTTTTGAGAATTAAGATTCATAAAATATAAATATTTGACTGTAATAGAAAATTTCTCTTTTTCCTCAACAGTTTCAGCTGAGGGGCATCTCGCTTGTTCTCCCACATTCACGATCCCTTTAAGGGCAGATGTTCTCCTGCTTAAATACCCTGTATGACAGGATACATTCAGACCATTTCATTATCTAAATTATCAACAACAAAGATGCCTCTCTCTGAGCATTGACAACCATGACAAATCTTTCGTCACGTTTCAACTCCTGCTGCCCTGCATGTGCTCTGATGAACATGTGATGGAAGGACTGTGTGTGTAGTGTTTGTGGGCTTTAGGAGGCATTTCATAACAGGGACATTTGTTCTGCATGTTTTTTTGCAGATTGTACATCAATGTGAGGTCACCTGTTTCAAACTGTTGATGTGACCTCTCATGTCCATGAAATTCTGCTGTGTTCAACTTTGACCTCTGATCCCAGGATGCAACAGAGCATATCAGAGAGATATACCCTCCTCTGCAACCTAATGTAAATCATAAAATAATATTTGATATGAAAATATAGTTGGTCACAGACTTAAATCATTGACCTCTGTATGTTCAACATAGTACTGACTGCAGATTCAGCTTTCTCCTGACTAGAGGTCATGTTATTCTTTTGTTGGCTGTCATTTTGACTGATGGTCAAAACTATGGCTGGAGCCCCACGTAAGCTGTAGTTTTGAAATTAGGGAATATTTGTCCAATTAAAGTGATAAGAATATGGAAAACTCTAAAAAAAGAGCTTTTCTATGTGACATAGCATACATTTTTCTCCCCTGCATACTACCATTTCAGTTATACAATTGGAATTCTCCTGTGATTAGTGATCTCCTGGGAAGAGCTGGGTGGAATGTGCTTGCAAGTGATAAACTCACCCAGAAGGAAGTGACGCACTGCTGAATTTGCAAGCAAAACGTGTCTATTATGTTATGTGCTGCTTACACGTTAGGTGGAAAGCAGGGGTAAGCCTATAGAAGCACTAACGAGATAGCTCAGGATGTCACTCTAATTATAAGGTTTATCAAAAAAGGAACATTTTAAGTTTGGTCTTAAAAGTAGACAGGGTGTCTCCCTCACAGACTAAAACTGGGAGTTTGTTCCATAGGAGAGGAGTCTGATAACTAAAAGATCTTCATCCCATTCAATTTTCAGAAATCCTATTAACCACAAGTAAAATTGCAATCAATGCTCTCTCAGGAACATGTAGAACAATCAAATATTTGATCCATGTTGAAGCTTTAATATTAAGAGCTTTATATGTAACGAGGAGAATCTTAAATTCTATACTAGATTCTACTAGATTTGACAATGATGAACTAAAACAAGAGAAATGTGATCAGAACCCATGCAGTGTTTTGGATCAACTGAAGGCATTTAATTGGATTTTGTGGACTTCCTAATCCTAAAGATTTATACTATTCCAGTCTAGAAGAAACAAATGCATTGAGTAGTTTTTGAGCATCACTCCTGGGTAAGATAGGTCTAATTTTACCAATATTTTGGAGTTTAAAGATGGAAAACCTAGAAACCTGTTTAATATGCAATTGGAATTAATGTATTCATCAAAAATAACAAGGATCTTTATGCTACTACTGGAGGCCAATTTAATGACATTTAGATTAAATGATTGACAAAGCAGTTTGTTTTTAAGAACTTCTGGTCCAAATACAACCATTTCTCATCTAGAATTAAAAAGCAGACAGTTCAGAGTCAGACAGGTTTTATGTCTATGATTGGATTCATCGGGACTTATGTCATTGTCATTGGTATAGCAGTGGGAACTTATGCCATGGTGTCTAAGGATTTGACTATATATATATATATATATATATATATATATATATATATAAAGGGTTTAATGACAAACCTAAATTCCAGTGGTGCATGGCACATGTCCATTTAGTAAGAAATGCATCAAAGATAACACTTACTCGATTGATTTGGTTGGGATAGGATCCAACATGCAAGTTGAAGGTCTAGATGAAGCTAATATCTTTGATAAATATGAAAGCTCAACTGAATCAAAACAGTTCTAACACAAATGGGTTTCTACTGTTCACACCTTCCTTACTTACTGAGAGAAAAGTTTTTCGGGAGTACGGCTATTACTTTATTTTTATTCGAATTTATTTTGTGCATGACTGATCCCATAAAGTCATCACTACTGAGACCCTGGAGAATAGTTGGCTCAAAAGAATTGACTGCATTAGTTTGGCAGGTGTTCTAAGGGGAAACCACTAGGATTGTTTTTATCAACCCCTATTATTGATAAAAAATATGTTGTCCTAGCTTGTCAAAGAGCCTTTTTATACAGGTAGACTATGTTTCCAGGTTAATTAGGAATTCTCTAGGTGTGTAGGGTGCCATTTTTTCTACAGTTTCCTGGTATTCTACTTTAAAGTATGCAACTCTGCATTAAACCAGGGAGCCAACCTCCTATGGCTAATTACCTTCTTTAAGGGAAGTAATGCTATGAACCAGACGATACATTATTAAAGGCTTAGAGATGGAACTGCTGCCTTTCACTGCCTTATTCTGAGACACTGAGGGAAGTAAGAAGTTTCTTTAAAAGTTGTTACAGATAAAGTTCTACTAAAATGAATTGTTTTTTAGATTTGGGAAGGTCAGTTAAATTAAATGGTCAGATAGGACTGGCTAATGTGGGAAGATTATTATTTCCTTCACTCAATGTATGTCAATACAAGGTCCAAAGAGTGCTAACCTTAGTAGGTGCATCCCTGCACAACCTGCCAATTGAGCCTTACCCCTACTTTCCATCGGATGCGTACGCAGTGCATTTTGTCAGTGAAGCGTAATGCGCGGCTAATAGCCGCTATTAAAGTCAATGGGACCGTTTCCATGGGACGCAAAGCAGCGCAAATCGGATGCATCTTAGAAGCATTGTGTAGCGACTCTCTCCTTAGATTATGGACAGTTATATTTTTTTACAGGCTACACTTCTAAAACCTATCAAGCTCAGCAGTTTAGTTCAGATCAGACAGGAAATCAGGCATTGGAGCAAAGTAAAATACTCGAAAGTTTCAAAATAAAGATTTCAGATTGCTTGACTACAAACAGAGTAAAACTTATTTACCTGCGACACCAGGGTTGAAGTCAGTCAACCCTGGTGAGTCTGTGGGTCTAATTTTTGTTTTTTATCGAGGATACTAATGCTACATACAGACCACAGGCTTTGTCAGCGTCAAGCAAAGCACACAAAGCATCTAGTTTGATACTTCTCTGTTGAAGCTTGAAAAGCTTGCCAATTTTGAGCAAAAAAAGAGCGTGTGGGCGGGGCTTCTTCTGTTGACGAACATTCTGAACTATGATGGATCTTATTGAGAGAGTGGCTTGGCTTCATTTGCTTAAAGCTACAACATTGACTTCTGCTACATTAGAGCTGTTTGTGGATACACCCCATTCTTCAGATGTGTTCTGAGTTTGGGGAGTTTAACCATTTGCTCCAGGAGCTGTGTATGGATGAAGTTTGCTCCCAACGAGAGAGGCAAGGTTAGAACAATTACTGAACGATGAGTGATAAGTGCAGGAGTCTTCAAACTGACACTAATGTCCTGACCTGTTTACCTATTGCTCAGTTGTTTATTCTGAGAAAACTGTCATATCAGTGTCATGTTCTCCCGACAATTGTGTGTCAGAGCAGCTCATACAATGCAAGTTTCGCGATGCTCTGTTTCAATATTTGGAACAGTAAATGCGTGCGGTAACCCAGGAGACGATGTGCTCTGCATGCCCTGAACCACAACGTGCTGACAGCATGATTAAACAGAAGGCAAACATCAGGAATTAATAACATTCACTACAATATTTGGGATGCTGCGAGTCAAACACGTGGGTTAAATATTCTGAATCATTTGATAAAAAGGCGCACGTATTGTGGAGTTGGTTCGGATTGAGACTCGTTTGTATTCAGACCTGAAGCGAAGCGAACCTCTGTCCGTTTGGAACCGGACTAAGACCAGGGTCTGGTGGACAATACGAAACCACAAATAAATTTGGTTTTAATGCTTTGCAATTTGAATGAGGCAAGGATTAGATGATCAAAACAACTGCAGCTATGAAGTGGTCTGGGATTAATTAGTAAATATGGATGAAAACTGGTTATATGCCTTCTCCTGGCCCAGTTCTTCTAGGAATGTGAAAATTTGAATAATTGGAAGGAGCTGACTCATTTATATGACATAATCCTCCTGCAGCCAGGTTATTGCAAGACAAAACAAATTAATTTGATAATCACAAATCAAGTCATATACAAACAGTCTTTGAGGAGCCCGATCTTATTTTCAATAAGCCACAGTTGTTTTACATCCTCAGACAATTATTGTGTTTTATTACATTTTACATAATCCTTTACAAGATATTTTATTCAGGTTTTTCATATTTATGTTACTAAGATTTTTCAGTATTCAGATTATACCAAGAATCCATACATAATGTCCAAATATTCTAGAAAAACACACAGGCTTTTTAAGGTTGGACATAATTAAGATGTTATCCATTGGGGTGACTGTGCCTCCATAGGTAGAATAACAGGCCGGTACTCTGAGGATTGAAGATTAGATTCCAGCTTCCTCCTATCACATGTTGATGTGCCCCTGGGCAAGGCACTTAACCCCAAGTTGCCTACTGATCTCCAAATGAATTTGTGCATGAATGGTCAAACGTGGCTCTAGCATTTTGAGTGGTTAGCATAACTAGAAAAGTGCTATCTACGTAAGTTTAGTCCATTTGTCATCCAAATGTGTTTGGTTAAGATGAATGAATTTACATACAGTGCATATTACCACCCAACAAGTACATGAAACTGAGCTTATCTAATAAATCTAATTAAATGAAATAAAGGGTAACAGAACCATGATACACTGAACCTTAATGAGCCATTACACTTTAATAGATTCACCCTTTGCACATCCCTGCTGTATGTTTTGCACAATACACATTCAGTATAATGCCAGAACTATTCTAAATACGACCTGCATGGACATTTATCTAAAAAACTACCATAAACCACATTACCAAGCCATCTTTTTTGCATGTACAAAAAAACAGAAGCAAATTTAAAATGCTCAGTGTTTACTACCTCATTTCAGTTAGTCCTCAACTTGCACTAATACGAAGCACACTCCATAAAATTGATGGTGAGGGCCGCTAAATTTATATTACATAACAACATAATGTTCTTATTGTGGTTGTACAGTTAAATATGTGAAAGATGGAAAATCGAGCCTGCAAATCCCCAAACCACTGGCAGCAGAGCTTCTGTCTTAGTATTATTTTTGTGTTTGTGTAATATTTGAGGGTTTTTTGTGGGAACTAAACTATATTCATTTTAAGAAAAAGGATTGTTAAATGGTTTTAAAAATAGGTAAACCAGCAGGCAACTTTCCTTTGTGTTATTTTTAAAGCATATTCTCATAAACCTGTCAAAATTTGTCTGACTTCCTTTAGCTGTTAGCTGTGCTGCATTGCTAACACTATAGCATGAACAGAATTATTTATTTCAGTGTCTAAAAATCACACATGTCAAAATTTGACCCACAATTTTAACATGGGGAAGGCCTCAATCAGTCAAGCTGGAGACATGGCTCAGTTGTTAAAAACAAATGATTAGTGTGTGGGTAAAGACCTAATCTGATTCCAGTGTCAAATGCATTTGCGAATTGATTACAAATTTAACAACATACATGTGTTGCAAACAGCCAACAGAAAAGAGAGGATGGGGCATAGAGATGTGCTCATGGAACTGTCATGGCATTTATAATAACTTCTTTGTTGTTTACAGAGAAACAGATTAGTGATTTAATGCATTCAGTTGGCTTTTGCTGGTTTAACAAACCATTGTAGTCATATTCAGGAAATCTTCAAGAGAAAGCCTATAGCCAGCACATCAGCACAAACAAATCACACTCAGCTTTTATGTATGTTGATGGAAGGGTGAAGATTTTGGGACTGTTTTGCCCTACGCTTATAATTATTGATTGAGACAAAGGCTCATGAGGCTGTCTGTTCTAAAGCTTAGCCTGAAATGATTAAGCTGCAACACAAACTACAACATGGAAAATAATAAAGTTGTTCAAATATCCCAAACTCCAGACCTCAGCCTGAGTGAAATACCTTGCTAGGACCCTGAGACAAGAAGATTGGGTCATAAATTTTTCAATAATGATGCAAAAAGACTGATAGTCTTACAAAAAATACTTTATGTTGGTGCTTTCAAAGATGGTCCAGCAAGCCCCTGAATTATTGGCTTCACTTGAATTTTCCCATGACTATACTATCATTCAAAGACATTTTCCCATTACTGTATATCATTTAGCCAACACCAGGTGGGAGGGGGAGAGGTTTGAAGTTTCAGTAGCAGCTTTGCTTTGTTGAAAATGTGTTTACTCAAGTTAATTTACCTTACTCATTAACAAGGCATGTCAAGCTCGGAATGACCTCTAAAATCCTCTTCAAATTTATTACTCCCTTATTTTGGTTAAGAATGACATTTTTTCCATTTGCTACAATATATTGTAGCATATTTTTTTGTTGTATTTATTCATTCATTTCAGGCATTACTTTTCCACAGTAGAACACAAAGAAGGTGAGCATACATAGTTTATCTAAGAACAACAACAAAAGAAGTATAACCAGCTCTGTGATAAGCAAAATAAATTTCAACATGCCTGAAACAGAGTGGGAAGAAGAAAACTTGTTAAATCCCAACCCCATTTCCCGTTTATTTGAAAAACAAGACTCACACTTCCCTCAAATTTAAAAAGAATGATAAATTATAGGCCTTAGTTTAAACAAGTAAACAATAGCATATAGAACAATAGTCACTAACTCAGTAGCTGAAGTTAACTTAAGTTTTAAGTTCATTGGGATATTACAATAGGTGACATAAATATTACACAGCAAACAACGATTTCATACCAACAATGGTATCGGACAGGACATACAGTTTTAACAACAATGTTAATGGATGAAATATCGACAACGGTAAGGAAACAAAAAAAACAACTCATACTAATCCATCCATCCATTTTGTGAACCGCATAGTCCTCCAGGGTCACGGGGGGGCTGGTGCCTATCTCCAGCTGTCAATGGGCGAGAGGTGAGGTAGGGCCACATAGAGACAGACAGGACAAACAACCATGCACGCAAACACAATTTAGAGTGATCAATTAACCTGAACACATGTTTTTGGACCGTGGGAAGAAGCTGGAGTACCCTGAGGGAACCCATGCATGCACGGGGAGAACATGCAACATGCATCCTGGGCCAGGACACGAACCCACAACCTTCTTGCCAGCAAGGCAACAGTGCTAATCACTGTGCCACCGTGCAGCCCAACTCATACTAATATTAATCTAAATTCAAGACCCATTCTCTACATATTGTGACCCAACCCTATATTTTGTTAACAGTTTAAATCTTTGAATATTTGGGCATTTCTTGTGTTGAGTATCCAGGCTGTTCCAGAGTTTCACTCCGCATACAGACAGACAACAACTTTTCCGGGTAGTTCGGACTTTAGGTAGTGTAAAATCTCCGTATCCCCTGAAATTATGAGCTTTCTTTAAATTTAAAAAAATACTGTAGGCTAGGTGGTAATAATGTGTTGAATGCTTTGTATAAGGTTATTAATGTATTATATTTAAGTAGATATTTCAATTTAAGCAGCTTTGATTGAATAAACAAATCCCCAGCTATGCCTCGAATTCCACATTGCTCCAATTTATTAAGGAGAATAGAGTGATTGATTGTGTCAAATGCTTTAAGATCAATAAAGACACCAACTGCAATATATAATAATGAACCACAATAAGAAGATGTGCAGACATCAGTACATGTCAACTTCAGCACTGTCAAAGCATCAGTTAGATATTACTTTTTACGTTCTAAGCAGAAACTTCAGTTCCTCTGACATTTTGGTTCACATTGCCATGCCAGCATTACTGAGTTCTAGCAGATCTTTAACCGCCCATCCCTGATGCAAATGTTCCACTCCACAACATCTTAAAGGTGGTCTACTGGACTGAGATCTGATGACTGTGGAGTCCATCACAGTACACTGAAGTTATTGTAACATACAAGAAACAAGTCTCCTGCTAGAGGTAGCAATCAGAAGATGGGTGTGTTTTGGTCATTAATGGATGGTCTACGTAAAGGAAAATCATCTTGTAGGCTGGGGCACTTACAATTCCTCAACTCAGAGTAGGGGGAAATAATTTGCCATGAAAATATTTCCCACACCATTACAGACCAAGATGGATGGACCAATGCTTTCCGTGCAGCTGTAATCAATATTTATTTGACAAGGCAACCTTTTTGTAGCCTGTTATTGTCCGTTTTGGTGAGCCTGTGTAAATTGCAGCCTTGGTTCCATGATTTTAGCTGACCTAACCACCAATAGATGCACCCAGTACAGTCTTCGGCTATTGTAGCCATCTACTTCCAGGTTTAACTTGTGATTTCAGAGATGATATTATTTATATCTAGTTGTATTGGTAATCTGTTTCTTCTCTTCTGATCTGACATAAGCAAGAAATTTTACTCCACGCCCGTTTACAAGAGAGGTTGGTTGTGAAACAATAGGTGTCTTTTGGCTATGAATAAATATGCATAATTGCATCCATTATGGGATTTAAGAAAGTAATATTAGCCAGATAGTTCATTTTCTGTTCATTTTTGTGATTATCTGCCTGATAAAGCTGAAGTAATTAAACAATAGATAAAGGAACCAGTTATTTCCATTCTTTGAATAGCAGATTACTACATGTATGTGTAAATAATAACAAATTAAATTCCAAAATACAACACAAATAATTAAACTTTCCAGTCAAAATACTTTAAAGAACTCACTAACCTAAGAACACAAACCACAAAATACTAATTAAAAGAAGAAATAATAATAAACCCAAGCAGCAAAAGTAAAACAATAAAGTTGACAAATATGCAAAGAAGTAGACAAATTTTTAATAAATTGATTTTGATGTCACAGTCCAGTATAGCGATGTATGCTTAAAGGCCAAGGGTTGTATTGAACAGTTTTGGGAATTATACTAAGTTAGTTTTTTAAACTAATTGCCATTAGTTTAAGACTAAATAGTACCTTCTGGTTTATGTTCAAACTTCAAGTTACATTGCGAAGCAGAAGTAAAGTCAAAACATTATTCGGAGGGGGAATGTTCCATTAAATAATTGGTTGAATTAGAATCTGTCAGGATCTGTTTGCGATGAGTGTGCTTGTAGAAGGTCTGTTTGTTTTCCCTGAACAGGTTAGGCAGGTGGGCGAGTTCAGGCCTCCACATTCCACACAGCTGTGCAGGATG
This sequence comes from Apricaphanius iberus, assembly GCA_028564705.1. Classification (NCBI taxonomy): domain Eukaryota; kingdom Metazoa; phylum Chordata; class Actinopteri; order Cyprinodontiformes; family Aphaniidae; genus Apricaphanius; species Apricaphanius iberus. Next base: position 174,804 of record JAPXFQ010000902.1, read on the forward strand.
CCCTCATCAGGCTGAGGGGTTAAAAAGAAGTTCCAGCACAATACAACTCCTCTCTGCCTAATGCTCCAACATAGTTGGTCAAGTTTAGCCATGGGCTTCTGTCTCAAATTCTGACCAAGTTTTCCTAGAGTTGCATTTAAGCTAGTAGTGCTCTGCAGTCAGTAACCTTGTGCCCTTGCCTTCTACGGGTAACAGGGGATTCAAGCTTCAAGCTCTGTTACTAACCTCTCTGAAGAGCCCCCTGTGTCAGTCCCACAGGTGCTGGCTATGGCTCCTTTCCCTCACACCTGACCCCCCACCTGCCCGCTCTCCAACAATCACCTTCATCCACCTGCTCCCTCCAGATTCAGACTCACTTCCTCTGCTGCCATCTGCAAACTCATCTCCAGATCTGATGGAAGCCTTAAGTCGTCCATACCTTTTGAGATCAGAAAGCCCTATTGACTTTCCTCACCTGCAATTCTGCACATTCATCCTCCTGGCTGAAGCCATCCCAGTTTCCCCATTTCATATGTGTGTTGGTGGTCAATCCTCCCCCTGGCTCATATCCCACTTTGATCCCTTACCAAATAATTCACCCATTCGTTTACTCTGTGTCAGCTTGTTGTTTCTGCATGTGGGTCAGAAAACTCCAGCCTGCCAAGACAGAATCAGCTTTATTAAACTATACTTTATGGATCAGTCACCATAGTGGTTGATCTAATTTTACTATTTTTATTATACTAAAAAGTAGGGATGTTTGGATCAGGTTTTTTTTACACTTGAGTCTGATTCAGAGTCATTTGATTTTGAGTGTCTGCCAATATCTAGTCCCAGTCTGATGCTGCTAATACAAAAAAAAAGAAGAGCAAAGAAACAGAGAAAGCATGTTCCTTTTCCCCCCACCTTATTTTAACATTTAACAATTGTTAACTTTCTAACTTAACTTCTGTGCGGTAGCTTGAACAATAAAGTAGTACATAACACAGATTATTCACTTTTTGACTTGCAACATTCGCCTAAACAAAAAAGGCTTATATAAAAACAAATAGCACATCCCATTAAATAAATTTAATGAGACCATACAGATATTAGGGGTCACGTTAACTGAATATTTTTCAGATTTTACCAGTTTATTAGAACTGTTAGGGACAAATCTGAAGGCTGACAGTCATTTTTACAGATTACTGTTCACACTGACTATGTGTTGCAACGTTTAAGCACGGATTCCAAGTAAATAAATCAACTAAACAAAAGATGCCCAGACACTTTGCTCAAAGAACGCTGACCAGGAGCTCAATGCATGTTGCAAAGTTTCTGAGACACACGTCAGTGCACGACTGCCTTTGTGGTTGGTTAGACACGCTACAATGTTTGCCAAAAACATTGGTGCCAAACACTTGCTGCTACTTCTTTCCTCCGGCGGGCTTTCCTGTCGATGAAGCACTGTTTGAGCAGAAATGGTTTGTGTGTCTTTTAGATTTCTGATCAGTTTTTATGGAGAAATGTTTCCTCATTTTTTAATGTTTTCTCTCACTGAAACGATGTGTAATTCCAGTGATTGGATCGCGACATCCCTGTTAAAAAGGGTGATTTCAAAACAGCTTATATGATTAATTTCCAGTTTTTAAAAGCCGCTCTGTATTTTGAATATCGTAAATACCAATGTTTGTGGATGATGGCGGTCTACAAAAGTAGGCCAAACCCTAGAGAAGTTATAGGCACATATCCCTTATTAGAACAACCGTGCAGAGCTAATGCATGTAGCGCAGCTGGGAGCCACTCTTTTAGTTTAGCACCACAGAACAAAGGAAGAACTCCAGTCGAATGGAGTAACTTGTGTTGGAAAATTAAGACTATTCTTTCGATCAGTCAAAAACATTTGAAAACACTGTTTATACCCCAATAATTGAAGAATTTTTTTTTTATAAATACAACAAAAACACAGTGAAATAGATCTTAAAAACAATCCTTACATTATCCTAAGCTAGTTTATCTCTACCTTGACAAAATCTTACTTGAGCGATTCTGAGCTGGCCTTCAAATGATTGAATCATCAGCAGGCAGTATTGGTATTTTCGATCAAGTGAGTTTGTTCCAGAAACTCACTCCCCCCTTGCCAGCGAAATAAGTTTAAAACATGCAGATCTCTCTGCAAAAACTCCTCCTCTTCCTGTTGAAACCATCCAGTTGTAACTGAAGTGCATTGTGGGATTAGTTACTATGGCTGGAGGTCTGTATTTGGGCCTGTCATTGTGGCTGTGGCGCAACATGGTTGCACGTGAAAAGCCCTATAAATCAGCAGTTACTGCAATATGCTGACAAGCCCATTTGGAACCCATGTCCGAGACATTTTGGAATAATTAGTTAAACATGATTTGACTGATAAAATAGTATTTATCTGCACATTAATAGAATTTAAGGGTTTTATTTATATGGTCCTCTAGAGTTTATAGGGCCTCATAAATGGCCATGGCGGGCCGGATCTTACCCGTAGGCCTTGAGTTTGACACATTTGATATAGGTCGATTGTGACAGTTAAAAAAATTGACCTGTGTGAGCGTTTTATGGGGTTATGCGCCGAGACCAGCTAACAGCAGCGCATGCACAACACACATTATAAAGTTTGCCTGATGTCCAAAAACACTTTCTGCCTCCGTATGTTTAAAATGCATTTGTTTTTTTATTCTTTATTCTTCATTTATTCCTCTTTCTTTTACGTTTTACTGCTGTATGCTTTTTGTAATAAAAACCATCCAGCAGCAGATGTGTTTACATTGAATTGGGAGACAGAAGTGGGGGGAGACATGCAGTAAAGGTCCACCGAGCAGAAATCTAACTCGAGAAGACTACGTATAGAGCTGCGGCTTCCGTACATGCGGGTGCCTTTGCTAACCACTGTGCTACGCGACATGGCTCAAATCGCGGCTGATTTGCAGCTGCTGCTCGCAAATGTTAAGCAGATGGATCCCTTGGGTTTAGGCACTGGTTCCTGAATAGAAGAATTAGGAGGTCAGGTTACGGTTAGGTAATGCTAGGTAATGCTCCTCGAATGTTAGGATTAGAAAATAATTTAGGGCTAGGCAATTATTCTCGAATTTTAGGATTAGTAAGAAATCAACCAGTCAGTCATACCGCCATACCAACAAAACACCGGCAACTGAGAAGACGCAGCTGCAATGCCCCATGGGAATTGTTGTCCGAGGGCCATTTGTTCTTTTACAGCTGACTTTTTAGAACACCAGGGGTCACATACGGTATGTTGGGTTGTTTTTAGAGATTGCACTATCGACCAATGTGGTCGTATTTCACTGAAGGTTGGTCTGTTGGAACCAACGGTAAAGGCAATTGAAACCTAAATCCTATTTCCTCACCATTCTAATGCTCAGCTTGAACTTCAGCAAGTCATCTTCCTTACGGCTATGTGCTTAAATTCACTGAGTTGCTGCCATGTGATTTGGGTTACCAAATGACTGAAAAGGTTTTCTCAAAAAAGTGGCAAGTAAATGTGTATCTGAGTACTCCCTAAAGACATGGCAACTATTCCAACACACCATTCTCTAAAGGGGGAAATGTGAGAAAGCTTTTCTTTTATGAAACAAAATTAGATTTTCTACTGATAGATGATGGATTATTTTCACTTTTAACTGAAGTGAAAACCCTTCAATGTCTTGTCAGACAGTCATACTGTAAATGTGGCCCTTAAAATAGAATCTGAGGAGCAGCTGACTGTGTACATAATCTCATTGATGGTCAATCCTCTGTCAGCTGATGGGAAGTCGCCATGACCAGACATACAAACATATCACTGTGATCACCAGCCCTAAAAAGAGCCACTTGGAGCCAGAATGTCTCACATGATCCTATCAGAACTGACAGGATCCACGTGTCTCTCACATTGTTCACCATCATTCCTCACATTCCTTGCCTAACATTTGCAGCAAGGCCATACCATTAGCTCTTAGTAGTGCCACACAGAACCATGGCTCTCCCACACACTCAGAGCCATGCTGTCGGTCTTGTGACTCTTTCTGGGAAGTTGGCGATAATGAGACCTTTAGAAGAGACGGAGGCTGGCCTACACTGCCTGTACATAAAGAGCCAATAAAGAAGAGGTACAATGTTCACACAGAGTGAATAAGAGCACGCTGGCCTTTTTAGTGGGGCAGCATGACACTGATGTCATCCATAACTGTTGACCATGGAATAACCGCCAGGGCTCCCTGCCAGTGCGGCTGCTTCACCATATAAGGACATCACCATACATGTTCAGTTATTATTAGTAAGCTTGCACTGTAGTTGGATTTCAAGTTGCAGGACCCACAAAGTGCACATGAATTATTATCATCATCTCTCTTTTTGAAAGAAGCAATGAAAAGAAAAACACATGAAAAGTAGTATTAATAAATGTCAGTGACATATGGGCAGTATTAATGCAATACTGGGTTTCCTACTGTATTTCAGTGCAGGAAAATTAATTGTCTTTTGATCACCTTTTTAAAGCAATAAAACAACATACATTTCTCACTGATCAGATACTAAGTGACTTTTTTTATTATGTCCTTAGTGACTGTCAAAAAATCCTTGTGATAGCAGCATAACCAATGACCTTGATTGATGGTATTTGATCAGAGCTTCTGACACCTTCATCCATCCTAGATTTTGTCTAGAGGACACAAATCATGTTAAAGGTCATTGTGCCCTTTCTTTCCACCACTACTGTGTGGATTCCCTCTAAGCACACACATGCTCAATATCCCACATGAGCTGGAGACACCTCCCATTAAGGCTTTTTCTGTCCACTAGGGGCTCTCTCTTGCTAGACTTGCAGCGATCACAGGCAAATTTAGACACATACATGCGTAGTGAAATCTGACCTTTAAGGTTTGGACTTAACAGCTGTTAGCTGAAGTGGATCTTCTTACCCTGAGACGGTATAACTGTGCATCGGTGTTAAGCCTAAGATATCTCTAATAATAACCCAGTGGTGGGAATTTTGCTTTTAGCATATCCCAAGCTCTACCTATGAGAATGTCAAACTGGGTAAAAATCTCCAAAAACTGTGATGAGTGCAGAGATGAGTCAGATCATCTCATGGCGCAACCTGGGGGATGTGACACATCCAAATCTAGCTTTGCTGTGAATAATTTACTGATAGCTTGTGACAAAAAAAATTAATAAATGTGCTAAGATGTCAAACTGAGGGATTCCCTGCGTCTGTCCGTACGTGTCTATATGTGGGTGGCTGACTTAGCGAGCATGAGACGTGCTAAGCAGGGGAAGCCCCCCTCCCCTCGCTCCTTTGCCTCTGCAGTGAGCCTCACCCATGCAACAGCCAATCATATCACAGCTCAAAGAGGGGAAGAACGACAGGGGGGAAAGCCATGCTGAGGATGGAGATTTCCCGCAGTTCTGGGCGTAGGTGTGTGGGCATGTGTAAGTTGATACTTTAAAGCCACATTTATGCTTCCATGTAGGTGAGAGGTTGCTTTTTTTTGCCATTTCTATTGTTTTCATTAATTTTCTTTAAGTAGAGATGTTGATAGGAGAGCAAACATGCTCCTTAAATTTGATTCATGATGTAGGATAAATCCTCATGGTTAAATTATGGAACTTTGCATCTTCGATGATATCAAAATGTATCTGGAAACCTCACCTTACATATGTTAGCTGCATTCTAAAGTAAAATGTGGTATTTAAACCCATTGAACTCTTTAAAATTTTACATCCTGGCATTTTATGTAGACCAGCACAAAGTATATCATAATTTTAAGGTGCAAGGAAAATTAGAAGTGCATATTCAATATAATTTTCCAGATTATAATCAAACATCTGAATGTATATAGATTAAGAAATTTACAGGGGGCAACCTCACTTCAATAACTTGATACAATCTGCTGGGATTCCTTAAATAGAAAACTTTCTAACTGATCGGAATGTTTGTATAATTGCATTGAAATTAATTTTCTTTTAAAGTGCTTTGAGCTGTGCCTGTTGGGAATTGGCACTACGTAAACAAACAGAATTTAATTTGATGAATTGTTAAGTGGCCCATGGTAACTCTGGAGGAGCTACAGAAATCCACAACTCAATTAATATTACTATTGAACTAGACAAAACTGACCTTATGGAAGGCCATAGAAAGTCACATTTGAAGCCACAAATTCAACATGTTGAAGAAACTACGAGAGTCAGATGAAAAAAGGTAAATTTTGTCCTACATGATGTGTGTTGGTTGAAACCTAACAATGTTTGATACCCTGAACACACCACCCAAATGATAAAACATGGCAGTTGCAGCATCATGCTGTGAGAATGTATTTCTTTGCCAGGAACTGGGTAGCTGTTCAGACTGATTGGAAAGAAAGATGAAGCTTAATATGTGGCAATGCTAAAGGAAACTTTTAGAAACAGCTAATAATTGTAGCTTGAGTGGAGGTTCTACATTTAGCAAGAAAACAATCTTAAACATAGAACCAGAGATATAATGGAAGGGGTTTGATCAACATATATTACGGCACTGAAATGGACCAGTCAAAGTATGAACCCAAATCCATCCATCCATCTCCAGTGGTCATAGGGTACATCCTGGAAAGGTCAGCAGTCCATCGCAGGGCAAAACTAAAACCAGAGATTCTTTTGGTAAGTCAGGTTAAAAATTGAGGCAAATGATGTATTGGGCATTTATGTCACCAATTTCTTCAGTCATCAATTGAAAACCTACACATTTTTGGGAAGCCGTGAAATGGTGATGAAGTAAACATGGGTGACTTCTGCCTGATAGAGAAGACTTGATTTTATTTTTAAACCCCATGATCACAGAGTCACAAGATAATGATCAAAAGATAGGAAATTAAAGTCAAGACTCAAGGACATGACCAGATTGAGTAAAACAAACTGTCACTTTAAGTATGCCCTACTTCATTACTGCCTAGGCTCTTATTGCCAGCATTTAGACATTCCCTGCAGTGTTGAAATACACTAGCATGAAAAGGCTAAAAATAAATCAAAACTAAGAGAAACTGAGGTCAGCTCAAACTTCACTCATCGTCTCCCCCCTTGTGATTTATGGTTTTAAAGGTCAAATAGATTGAACTTGAGCACAGCAAGATGCTAATACAACTAATTACCTTTTAAAACAAATCAAATTGGAAATAGTTTGTGTTAAGCTGGAAAGAAAAACTATGAAGTCTTTGGAACACCTTTGGAAAGATGAGCCAAGACAAAAGATGTTTGACTTTTTGACAGTGTCATTTTTAAAGACATTGAAACATCAGCACCACTTGCCAAGTATAGTGGTAAAAAGTTAATAATTTCTGTTCCAACCGTCTAACCTGGGGACTTTGCAGTCATTGAGTTGATCTTGAACTCATTTTCATACCAAATAATTTTGGAGACAAATGTGAAGCCACAAATGTGACAGTTGAAGCTTGCCTGGAAATGGGTTATGTGAGGAGTGGAACAGTTTTCTATAAAAAAAGAGCAGACCAACGTTTCTTCACAACAACATGAGAGACTGAAAAAGTCCCACAGAAAACAAATACTTCAAGTTATTCCAATGAGTTCTCAGTTTTTTCTCCCAATTATTTTATTTCATGTAAAGCTTTTATAATTCTGTTGGCAGCTCAAATTTGTATTCAGATAAGCAATTTAAATAAAAAACAAATAACGAAATTGGTGCCAAATTCAACAAAAATGGTAAAAAGCTGCACTACACAACTTTTGATTTACATAAATGGGAATTAAGTTCAAGTGATGTAACACATTATGAAAGACAGTTATAGAAGACAATCTTAATCCAAAAGTCTTGAGGGAAATCTCGAGGTAATCAGTGAATTTTAGACCAGCAGAGTTCTGCCACTCCTCATATGGTCTCCTGAGACCACGACATGTTGGAGTGTGTTGGTGTATCAGTCGTAAACCTGAGTGTGTGAGGCAGTGATCATGGGGGTGGGGTCAGCAAACAATTAAATACTTATAATTTCCTCCTGAAGCAAATTAAGAAAATTACTTAAGTACGCTGTGAGGAGACCTGGGCATGACCCGCAGGCAGTTCAGAATCGGAGGTCAAAGGTCAGGGGTCGTTCTGGTGACCTGCCGGGCGCCTGTTTAAAGGATGGCCCTTTCTTTAGCATTCATATCACATTAAGATCTTGATGTTAAAGATAGTGTGTGGGTTAGCGTAGTGTCATGATCAAAAATGACATGCTCGTGTTATGTCATTAAATCACATATTTCATCTGGAATTTGATCAATGGATAAAGTGTTTTTTATCCAAAAAAATCTACAGATGAGAGAATAATGTTTTCATGCATGGCAGTAGTCGATTCTTTCTGTAGATGTTAATTAAGTGTAAAATATTGAAGATTGTGAACATCAACAGAGATAAAACGTGAATTTTCCACATAAGATGACGCTTGTCTTGCCATGTAAGGCAATGTAAATTCTGAGGTGTTATATTACCGATAACAGTAAGTTGGTATAGCAAAAAAAACAACAACCCAGTTTCAGACGCTTGCACGTGAACTGCATCAGTTGGAACCCTCCATTGCTGACTGAAAAAGTATTTGCTCCTTACAGATTTCCTGTAATAACTTGTAGGGCACTCCTTGCCACAGGTGGAAATTAGCATCTCTTTTACATCCTGGTATCAATGTATCTATCCTTTATGGTCAATTTTAAACTGTACATTGTCCCTGTACTAATGAACTCATACCATACTTAATTTACCTCTGGGTAACATCCTTTCTGACCTACAGTATATGCAGAACAACCAAAAGGGAGATCAGTTGTAAAATGAAATAAAGTTTTACTGAGATAATAATGATGGTCACTCCAACAAGTAAATGCTGCCTGGAGGAGTGGAGGACGGAGGAACTGCAGGAAGGGAGGATCACAGTTAAGTGTTGATCTTTGATTGATCCACATAGTTTGATTGTACTCAGGAAAGTCTAACTTGTAGGTGATGGAGAGGATGCCTTGGGGAGAGAGCTAGAGTCAGGGATGCCTGTGAGATCTTTCAATGATTTTTCTGTGACACACAGAGGAGGTGGAGTAAATTTTGGCCAGCCAGCCATTCCTGGGAAGGTTCACCACTGTGTCATGTTTTCTCCATTTGTGGAGTATCAGAATCAAATACTCCACAGAATCTGAATCTGATTCTGAGTAACTTCAGTCCTTTTGTTGTAAAATGCCTTGAGATGCGGTTTGGTGTGAATTGGTGCTATATAAATAAAAGTGAATTGAATTGAAAGCCTTAGAGAAGGTTATCAAGACTTTAGAGCAAGGGTGTTAAACTCAAGGCCTGAGGGCCAAATCCGGCCCACCATAGGCATTTATGTGGCCTTCTAAACTCTAGAAGACCATATAATTAGAAGATTTAAGTTCTATTTATGTGCACAGAAATACTATTTTATCAGTAAAATCAGTGTTATTTAGTGTTATATCATTGTGAAAAGATGTTCAGATTGTTTGATTCTGAGTAGTATTTTATAGTATTTGTCAAACTTTAAGAAGTACTTGTTGAGACAGATATTTATTAATAATATTAGTGGTGTGTTAAAGATAGTTTTATAAATGCTTCCTGTCACAACCGGCCCTTTTAAGAACATTCTTTATCTTGATTAGGCCAAAAATGAAAATGGGTTTGACATCCCTGCTGTAGAAAGTGTTAGAAATCACTGATTATGTTGCTCATCTGTACTTGAATTAGTTCAGATTGAAGGATGATTTGATGCTTTCTGAGATCTTTTCACCTGCTTCATGTTGTCAAATGGGTTCTTTCTTCTTGATTCTACGGGTCAGGCAGTAATCGGGCCTAGGTGTGGCTATTAAAACTGCTCAAAAACGATACAAATTTTTGAATTCATGATTTAACAATGCGTGAAATTGTATTTTCACATAGAGCTAAGTTGGCTTGGATAGTTTTCTTCTGTGACATCAAGATTTGGAAACATCTTTTAGAATTATTCAGGTTATCTTTGTTTGGTATTAACATTAGTTTGATGATTCTTAAACACTTGCGTGTCTATACCACAAAAGACACGCTTAACGCTTCCTCTGGCGTTCCATGTCCCTAAAGTAGTTCAGCCAAACCTCCCACTGGAATATATCACAAAGGGGCAAAATAATTTTCACAGATCTTTAGTTGGATTTAAAAAAATATTGGACAAAACATTTCTCAGTTTCATTGGCTTCAAATCTATATCCTGCCAATTCAAAAGGACTAACACTTTATCGCCTTAATGTCAGTTACATCACTTTCAATGGCTGAAAATTGTTTCGCAGGCCCACGGTCCATCTCCATCTATGCTTTGATTCATTGCCTCATTCTGGCTACGGAGAATGCCCTGGAATCCTGGGTAAGGGATATAATGTCACAGGGAGCATTTTCAAGCAGGGTGGGGTCTGGTCGGGAGGGGATTTGCACGGCAGGCACTAAATCCATAGGAAACAAACTCGGTGACCCCATCTTGATGGATGCTGTACATCACTGTCAGCTTGTAATGATTTATTAATAGGGCCATTAGGAGCTGTTACTAATCTTGAGTAACTGAGGGTTTTTTTTTTTTGTGTCTGGGTGGAGATAATACAATAAATCTGTTTTAGCTGCCTTTTTGGCATTTAAGATAAAACAAAAAAGTACCTGCTTGTACAAGACACATATTTAAACAGTTATTCCAGCAGTTTCTTGAATGCTGCTTTTTAATTTCTCGTTCTCACTGCAGACAATTTCTGACAAACACAGGACCTTGAATCTGAATAAAAAGCACATTCGCATTTACTGAGAGCAGTGGAGGGAGTTGCCTGCGTCATCATCTCCTCACAAAGCCAACAGCAGCTTCAAAACTTAATCTTTTACTCTCCCTCACTTGTTTCCACCATCATTCTACCCTCATAGTCTTTACCTGTGTTTCACTCCCTCTGATCTCAGAGTCACTACAAAGGGGAAAAAAAGGGAAAAAAAAACCTGCATCTGCATCAGCAGCTCTCTCTCTGACGTCAGCACAAGCCCTTCTGTGCGTAATCAGCCACGGTCAGTAGGACTAGGAAAGCAATTGCACACAAATCCTCTCGTCATCATTTGTAGCTCAATTGCAGCAGTTGTAAGCAGTATGCCCCAAGCAATTCCAGTGAACTGTGGTTTTGTAACACTGGAATTGATTAATTTTGCATGCATGGCTGCAGCAGACCACCAACCCCTCCTCCTCTAGTATAGCCGATGCAACATGACAACAGTTTTATCAGTATCTTTCAGAAACATATTTAATACTAAAACAACTTTCCTAAAACATGTTAAGTACTGAGGTAGTTTGCTTACATGTTTATGGCACTATATGGATTCATATAGGGGAAGGTGCAACATGTGTCAAACTCCAGTCCTAGATTGCAGGTGTCCTGCAGCTTTTTGACATATACAGTTAGGTCCATAAATATTTGGACATCGACACAATGCTAACATTTTTGGCTCTATACACCACCACAATGGATATCAAATGAAACAAACGAGATGTGCTTTAACTGCAGACTGTCAGCTTTTATTTGAGGGTATTTAAATCCAAATCAGGTGAATGTGTAGGAATTACAACAGTTTGCATATGTGCCTCCCACTTGCTTAAATTACATGTAATTTTTTTGTATGACATATTCAACTTTAATCAATACTTTTAATCCTTGACTGAATTAGTTAAAGAGATGCTTTATTCTACTGTATTCTAGTACAGTATCTGCTGTATCACTTATTGATTTGGAAATGACAATATTCCAGTCAAATGTCTTTTTTTCCAAGAATGCCCTGCCTGGTAAGAACCTGAAGCTTTCTATGAAATAAAAATATGAATAACAAACTTAAACATTGGTTGAGAACAAAAAACAAGAAAAACAAAAGAAGGCAACACACCATTAGTGAAGGGTTGGATACACTGACAGCCCTTTACTAATGCATGAACTCTATTAGTTGTTACAGGAGGAGGGAGTATAAAAGGAACAGGGCAGGATTTCTACAAAAAAATAAAAACGCATGCCCCAATAGCCCATGCTATTGGGCTATTGGGATGAAGCGTCCCATATATCCACCCACATATCGTTCCATTCTCTCGAACAACATGTGTGATGCAAAATGTGCTGTAGTTTAGGCCCAAATTTCTCGTGCTGTCTCACTGTGGAATGTCTATTGACACTGCTTGTGTGTTGTTGCTTTAAAACAGAAAGAAGATGGTCGCAGTTGATTTAACTGTTGGAATGGATTTTCCCGCAACCGGCAACTAACACCACTCAAAGTGGCAATAAGAAGAAGTTTTTATCAGTGGCATCTTGTGAGTCAAAAGGAAAATAAAATGATAAAAGTCGAGCAGGCACCCATATTTAGTATATCTGATACGATTGATGAATTGAGGCTGCTTCAACTTGATTTAGGATTGAAAACAGATGGCTCATTTCCTAGTGACCAGGTACGAAATATTACTGGTCGTGTTTAGAGCTTGACCTTACTGCTGACTTGAGAGACCTAACATGCAGTAGCATCAGCTGTAACCATGGCAATAGTTGCTGTGTACTGCTGATTGTTTAGAGACCGGACATTTTACAAACCGAGCAAGCCCTGAGTTTGTTAGAATTATGTCATATGGGACCTACAGCCAAACCTGTAAGCAGGGATACTACTTTAGCAAGTAAAGCTATTGTTTTTGTTTGTGTAGTAACAAGCTGCATGTGATTTGGTTCCCCATTGGAATGTCTGTTCCCCCTGTGAAATCTGTCTGCCCACAAAATCTGTGGAGGCGTTTCTGCCCTCCTTGACCAAAGGAACATTTTACTTACTTCATCGCTCAACATGGTGCTTGTCTTCATAATACCAATATATGCGCAGTGGTCTGGCAGTATGTCACTGTGTTTTTTAATTTTTTTTGTGAAGAGCTCGTACACGCTCCCATGCCGATTGCTGCAGTTATTCCTAGATCTAGTTATTCGCTAGATCTAGTTTCTTTCTTCATCATGCCCCATGCAGGACTATGTGAAGTTTGAAAGTTTTTTGCATGCGAGTGCCCCCGCAGGCCAAACACGTAACTGCAGCGTGAATGGTAAACCCTTGTATTAGGCTCACACATGCTGTATAAGAGCTCACTCACGAATGAACAGAAACTATAGCTGAGTCAGTCCCATCCTGGACAGTTTACAGATCTGCAGCCATTACTTCAACCGTGGCAAGAAATGTTACTGTTGTGTTGTGCCATGTACACACTTTGCAGGGCTTTTAAAGAAAACAAAGATTTTACTCCGCTCCTTGAAGAAAAACCTCCATCCACACTTAAGGGGATAAATTAGTTTTTCAGCACGTTCATAGACGTGGCAAACCTGTAGGGGGAAGTAGTTCTCCCAAATCCTATCCGCTCAGAGTAACTTCCTATCCTCTAACATCAGCCTGCAGCAGTGATAAAGATTGCTCTGAGGGCATAAATGCTGCTTTTGAGAGTAAACACAGGTAGCACAAGTGATGTTTGAGCATTTTTTTGTTGCGGATAGTGATGTTGCGGCTCTTAAAACTCTGTTTTCATTCGTCCACACGCAGAAACTGAAAACGTAGAAAACGCAGATCTTCAGTTTGGCTGGAGTTTTAAAAAGATTTGTTTTTTGTGCCGTTAATCTGCGTGGTTGTTTATGATGGAAGTAGCGAACTGCACCTGAGTGTGAATGTGCTTGATGCCATTACGCATTATGCTGTCCCTGGAACGCACTCGAGAAATCTGCTTGTTTGATCCAAGCACTCTGTGCTTAAATGAATTTACAGACATTTAGAGGCAACCGCAGTGAAATGGCCAGGGCTCATTCTGCTGACCAAAAATATTGTTGGAGCATTTATATGTACATGTATATTTATTTGTGGTTAAACTTATGTACAGTCCCTCTAAATAACCCTCCATTGGGTTTTATACAGCTTTTCCTAAGTGAATCATCTCATGGTCTTGAAAAGCCATTTAAATCTGATGACACACTAAAAAAATCAGATTTTTTTCTTTTATGGTTCATGTTATGAACCCTCTCAAAATACATGTACTTGCAAACTATTAACATTAAAACATTTATCTTGTATACAGCGACATGAAACTCATGTGAGAAAAGGGGAAACGAGATGCATCACAATGAGATTTACATGTAGAAACAGCTTGCATACGCAACCGTTTTTTTGTTGTACTCAGTCATGGAACACCTTACCAGTTCATGTTTAAAACACCCTCAAAGAGTATTTAAAGCGGAATCAGCACTGTACGGATACCTAAATTAGCTTTATTGTGAATGTGAGGTGTTCCGTTTTTTGTGATCATAATGTGTTGTATTTGGTTAGTTTGTACTCTGTGTAATAGGTCTTTTGGATGCTATGTATTATTGTGTTTGCATTACCTGCCTTATGACTACGGATGAAATTTAGCTGTGCTAATTCGGCTAAATTTACATTGAGGCTTATTGCTGATTTGTTGATAAATTTGCTATCTCCTAACTCAAATAAATTAATTCAAATCAAATCAAACCCTAAGAAGAGCTCTGCAAGTCAATGCTGCACACCTTGCGACATACCGACCACCTGGAAGCTACAGGACCCCAGCAGTTGTGTGTTTCTTTGTGTGCGCAAAGGTTCTCACCAAAGCATCAGTTAAACACCAGCCCAAGATAGGAAGAAAAGCTGTAAATCTAGCTGTACTCACAGGATGTTCCCAGCTTGCCTGGGGTTCCCCAGAGGTTGTACAAGAGAGTCTTCCATCCTTTTCAATATTTAATTAGGAATCATAACCGGATGTACCGAATAAATATAAAATTTTACCTAAAAGAAGATGTTAAAAATTACCATTATCACAAACTCTGGTACACATTGTTCTAGCTCACAAATTTTTCCAAAGTGAATTATCAGAACTACACAAACTCCTACACAAATGCCCACCCCACACAGTTTTCCCATTATGGAAACATATTTTTTTTTTTACGGCAGTTTTGTATTATGCTTTCAAAGTGCACAACTAATTTACTGTAGATTCGGAGAGCGTTAAGAACTGATGACAATTTTTAACCTGCTAAGATTTGAAATTTCACTAAAGGTAGCTAGAAGCAGAGGAAACAGAAAAAGATAAAGTGAACACGTGAAAATTGTAAAGAGTTGATATGTACAGTGGATTTAAGAATTGTACACATATCTATCTATCTATCTATCTATCTATCTATCTATCTATCTATCTATCTATCTATCTATCTATCTATCTATCTATCTATCTATCTATCTATCTATCTATCTATCGCCTGTGTATATAGCCTATATATAGCCTGTGTTGCTCACAAAGGTATAACACACAGACTGAATAGGGGTATTGAATGTGTTTCACCGTGGCCTGCAATCACACCACATGATCCCACCGTCACAATGTGCTAAGGAACCACCTACTAGTTATGTGACTTTCACGAATGTCTCGAGTCTTTTCAACAACTTTTCACAGTGAACGATATGAACCAATTCATTTTAGAAAGCTAGTGTCATCAAGAAGGCTTGTGTTTGAGCAGTGTGCACTACGCAAGCCTGCTTTAAAACTACTAGTTTTATTTTATGGCAAAAAAAAACAAGCCACAGAGAAATGATTGAGCAGGAGTGGGCAGCAATGCACAATCTAACGTGAATTGTGCCTGAAATTTATTAGAAGAAGAAGACGGAGTGGGAGAGGAGTATAGGAGGATGGGTCAGCAGCCAGCCAGCGAATAATCAGTGGTTCATCATAAATAAATAAATCTGGAAAAAAAAAAGATAGTCCCAGAGCACTGCCACCACCATGTTACATCGTGTGTATGAGGTCCTTTTGATAATGTGTAGTGGTGTTTTTGTGCCAAGGATACCTTTAGCACTGATGGCTCTGTAATGTTTGGTTGGGGAAAGGTGTAAGTCAGGCAACAAATCCAGACAGTCGCAAACAGTTTATAAGATTGCTGAAGGTAGGTACAGGAATCGTCGCTGGAACTCAGGAATGCAAGTTAAACTGGAGGGAGACAGGTGAGTGGGGAGTCTTTTCTTAAGATGGAGATCTAGACATCAAAGAGTTGGTGATGTTTGCTTACGTGGATATGGAATCTGTGGAGGCTGATAGGGTGAGTGGGAGCAGGAGACTGTGATTGGCTGGTTATTGAGTGGTTGATGAATTATGATCCAGTTGTCTTTTTTTATTGCAAGTGTTGGTTGTTGGAGGGTGAACGGACAGACGACTTACGGCGGAGATCAGGTAAGTGAATTGTTCTGTTTTGAAGGTTGAAGATTTTAACCTGACCAGGATGTTTTCATTGGAAGCAAAAGCTTTTGTGCTCGCATTTATTGAGTCAAGGCATATAGAGTCATACAACCAGTACTCCACAGAAATGTTGTAGATTGTTCAGTATCGCCTGTATCCTCATGGCAGCCTACATGTGCTGTTTCTGTCATCTTTTTCTATAACACCTTTGGCATTTTGTATGTCACTAGTACGGAAGCACATTATACAGAATCATGACCAAAATCATAACATCAATATCAATGTATACAGCATTGGAATCCCAGAGGTTTGTGTTGGACTGTTATGGAAATCATGTAGGTTTAGACAAAAAAAGCAAATGGCATATATTTTCAAAGAGGGTTGTGCATATTTCGGATCTGTTGTGGGTGGGGTGTTAAGAAACAGGAGAAGTTCCTTACACAAAATGAGAGGGCTGGATAGAGTTAAAGGTTGAGAGAGTACATAAAGACTTAAGAGAAGGTCAATACAACCACAAGGCTTCTGAGAGGCACACATATACAATGCCGACTCAGCAGGGACAGGGAGTGAAAGATGCTTCTCTATCTAATAGGCAGTAACTGGGGACACAGGATGTACAGTAACCACAGAACAGAGAAATGGATGCAGAGAGGGAAGTTTCTGAATAAGGAATGAAATGAATAGAAGGGTCAAGGGAACAGCACTAGGCTGGTGGCAATAGTATATGTCCAACGGATTCCAGTTTGTTAATGTAAATGATAGGTTACTTGTGGCGTACCACAGGGTTATATGCTTGGACCGATTCTCTTTATGATTCTCTTTATGTTCATGCTTCGAATTGGTAAAATAATTAGAAAGCATGGGGAATTTCCACATTTATGCTGATGATCTACGACGCTATGTATCCATAAATAATGATGTATCTAATCAGCTAGATAGATTACAGTGGGTGACTGTGGCTCAGTGGTAGAGTAGTTGGCTTGCTAGGTTCGTTTCTAGCTTACTCCAGTCACATGTTGATGTGCCTACTGAGCTGTGGTGTGTGAATGGGTGAATGTGGCTTCAATGTAAAGTGCTTTGAGTGGTCAGTATGACTATAAAAATACTATATAAGTTCAGTCCATTTAATGTTTCAAAGACATAAAAACCTGTCTAAACTTTGTACTTTTAAAATCAGACAAGACAGGTTGCTGTCTTTGGACCAGAAGCTTTAAATAGGAAACTGCCAAGTCAATCACTTTATCTGGATGGCATTAACTTGAACCTTGGTGTAATTTTTGACCAAGACATGACATTAATATCCCATATCTTAACTCTTCTACTTTTCTCTTCTACTGCTCGTCTGATGTATTTTTTTGCTGTTATTTCAATTGTTAACCTTCTTTTCTCTTAGTTTTTCTCTCCATAGAAGCTCTACCTGGTCTGGTATCCTGTTCAGCTACAATGCCGTGCTGGATAGGGAGCACTGGTTCGGATGATGCATCCGGTGACCGAGCATCCTCCATGTCCTGTTGTCAATTTTTAACTTTCTTCAAAATATAAAGTCCTCTTACATCAGTTATTTTGTTCTTTTGGTGTTTCTTCTCTGTCTTCTCAAACCCCCAGACGGTCGTGGCCATTGACTGCTTGTACTGAACCAGGTTCTGCTGGAGGTTTTTTCCTACAGGGGAGTTTTTCCTCTCCACTGTCACAACATGCTTGCTCAGTATGAGGGATTACTTGGGGATTGTGGCTGGAATCTGCAAGTTCTGGACACAACGTCACATCAAAGACTCAACGCAATCTACTGAGATTCATTACATTGAAAACTTTTAACTGATTGGAATGTTTGTATAGATGTATTGAAATGACTTTTCTTGTAAAGTGCCTTGAGATTAAATCTGTTGTGAATTGGCACTATATAAATAAACTGAAATGAAACTGAATTGAATTGGAGTGCCCCAGGTGAGGATAAATGGTTTTTGAAGTCTCATCCATTATTACTGCTGATATTGGTGGGGCAGGCTGAAGTTAAAACGGAATCATGAAATAAATAGATTTCCAATAGATAATTATATTTTTTAATTGTATGCATATGACACTAAACCAGCAAATAAATTAGCTTGAATCTAAAGATGATTGACATGTTAATGTAGTGTTTTACTTTTTCTCATTGTGTCACATTATAACAAAACTTCCACACCAAAACACAAAGCCCTGTATAATTGTGGAGTGGAACGATAATAATCATTACATTTTGTTGACTATTTTTAATGTATTTTGCCAACAAACCTAAAAATTACAATGTTACATTTGTTATCTAGTCATCTTTAATCCATAGAAAGGTTGAAGCTGTCTGTTCTACATAAATTAATTCAGCCACACTGGAGGAAGAGCATCTTTGATTCTCAGTTACTCTGTTGTAGTTCATCCTATATGTTTAGGCATTGTTATGCTGCTGGAAGGTGAAGCTGTGACCCAGTCAAAAGCCTTTTACATTTTCTTCCAGAACTAACCTTTTGTTTATGACATACATTTTTAGTATTAATTTCTAATCATATTTTTGGGGGGTTTTCCTTTATGTATGTGTCTCGTGTTTAAAGAACCTATTTTAGGGCTTCCGTTATAGAATTTCAATGTTCTGTTATTGTTGAGCTCCGCAAGAGGTACAGAATATTTTTTGGTGCCCATCTGTCTGCTTATCTGCAATGTTTATCTGTCTGTCTGTTAGCGAGATTACTCTATAAGTTCCCGGACGTATTTCAATGAAGTTTCAGGTAATGTCCGCATTGGGACCACGAACGTCTGGTTAAATTTTGGGGTTGAATGCGTATCCACCCACTCTCCTGCTGTGCTATCTTGGTCTCCTCTCCCGTATCAGAGAGCTCACAGAGAGCTGAGTGCATGCATCAGCCTTGCTACAGTTGGACCGTATGCACAGCAAATTAATTGCGCATGCATGAATGCCCTCTCCCTGCTGGAACAGCACAGCAACAGCACAAACAGAGATGAATGTCTCATTAACAGACACTTTATTGAAAAAGTACCGAAAGCAAGAATTAGATCACAACATGGGGATGCCTTCATAATAATAAAAAATAATTAATTCTTCTGTAGTTATGCAGTCCTCATTATAGTATTAATGACAAATTGCTGTGCAGATTATTTCAATTTACAGTAGTGTTCTGGAGGAAGGGAGAGATGTGTTTCTTGTGCACATATTCTTATATGGGATGGATGGTCATTAAGCAGAGCCTCGTGGGCACAGTAAAGTATCATTATGTCCCTCTGTAAGTAATTTGTGTATTTCTTTATGAAACATCAACATAGTTCAGCTAAACTGAATAATAGGCTCTTGTGATTAAAGATGCATATGTTGAGTTTTTTAACGGAATAAGTGTCTTAATTTTATTTATTTATTCACCCATTCTAACCAATCTCTTTGATGTCTTTATTAATCAATGTATTTTTTATTTTTGTAACATTATAGAAGAGTGTAATGAGTCTTTGTGATGTAACCTCTAAAATTTCTTGGAAGGAAGACAAATAAAGAGACGCGTGCAGCAGTGCGTTTACATGCAGCAGGAGGAAGCCGAATTATTGCCTTAGTATGACAGAAATAGGACTTTTGAAAAGCAACCTAGTCCGACCGAAGTCGAAGCAAATTGGATTTCCTGAATCTGACTAATCCACCCAGATAATGTCATTAGTAAGCCAAATTTCTTTGCTTGTAAACCTCAACCCTGGTTTAGCCAACCTTTGTTAGAGGAAGCGACAACAATGTGGAAGCGGGAGTAACACACCGGTACACAACAACACGCTTCAGTGCTCTCAAGTCTCACGCAATGAGCTTGAGAATCACGCATTTCACCGACTTCCCACGCTCACACACCACACATGCCATTTCTCAAGCTGATAAATAACTAGCTTTGCCGCATTACTATGAAAGTCAATGCCCACCACAGCTGTGCGCTTGTACCGCAGTTAGCAAATCAGAAAATAGAATTTCTAAACCAATTAGAAAACAGAATGTTTTGTTGCTAGCCGGGTAAGATCCAAAATAGGCAGTGTTGTCGCTGGCTGACGAAACTTGACGAAGCTTGACGAAGACAGACCTGACACCCATTTTATTTGTATAGCACACTTTCAACGCAATCTAATCAAGGTGCTTTACATGATTCGTTGGTAAAGAAACCAAACATATAATCAAAGCCTGAGAGGTAAAAACGGCAATAGTATAAAGATTAAAAACAGAAAACATGAGAATAAATAAAAGGAAACATTTAGCATTTGATTAAAAACAGCATTTTAGGAGAAGCATAAAAAGAAAAGAAAACATTTAACATTTGATTAAAAACAAATAAAATAAAAAACAATTTAGGACTCAATAGCCCCTCTAAACATCCATCCATCCATCCATTTTCTGAACCGCTTATTCCTCGAGGGGTCGCGGGGGGCTGGTGCCTATCTCCAGCTGTCAACGGGCGAGAGGCGGGGTACACCCTGGACAGGTTGTCAGTCCATCACAGCCCCTCTAAACAGTAGAGTTTTAATCTTTCATTTGATCTTTGATTCCAGATTTGAGGTGCATAGAAGATGAAAACGGCTTCTCCATGTCTGGTTCTAATACTAGGGATTTTTACTAAACTAGGTTGGAGGACCTAAGTCAGCCTTATCACTAAAATAAAATCATTGTTTATTTGAACAGTCCTAAATCACATCATTTTTTAAAGATGTTAAGTATTATTACATTTTAAGACATACTTTTGGAATGCGGAGGCTGATTTTAATGGTTTATTTGAGTTTTATCAATACTTTCTGCCACAACCGGCCCTTTAAGGATATTCATCAGCTTGATGTGGCCCAAAATGGAGATGAGTTTGACGTCGCTTACCTAAGTGTTGGTAAAGCAACAACAGGTCTTCAAAATACTTTGGTACTAAACCATTTAGTGATGTGCTCTATTTTCCTGGTTCTAGTGAGGACGTGCGCAGCAGTG
Organism: Apricaphanius iberus; assembly: GCA_028564705.1. Taxonomy (NCBI): domain Eukaryota; kingdom Metazoa; phylum Chordata; class Actinopteri; order Cyprinodontiformes; family Aphaniidae; genus Apricaphanius; species Apricaphanius iberus. Next base: position 196,014 of record JAPXFQ010000902.1, read on the forward strand.
TTCTGGATCAGCTGCAGCTGTCTAATTGACTTTCTAGGTAGACTTGTGAGGGCGCTGATGCAGTAATCAATTCAACTAAAGACGAAAGCAGGGATGAGTTTTTCAAAGGTCCTGTTGTAACATCATACTTTAATCCTAGAAATGTTCTTCAGGTGATAGAAAGCTGACTTGTTATTGCCTTTATATGACCCTGGAGCTTCAGGTCTGTGTACCAATGCTATACTATGTCAGGTTAACGTTCATTTTACTAAAATTTAAATTAAACACAAACACAAATTAAACAGTTAATAAAACGCCTTAAATGTTAAAAAGTAATGTAACTTGAGATACAATAAAATAAAAACGAACTCAAAACAGTAACCTGAGTGCAAATGGTTTAAGAACAATAGAAAATAAGACAGATTGAAGTTTCTTTAAGTATACAAAATAAAATAAATTCAAACAGTAACCAGAATAATGATGCAAATGGCTGGTTTAGGTAAAATCTTGACTTCAAGTATCAAAGAAAAATCACCACAACGTAAAGAACACTACCAAATGGTTATAAATAAAATAAAATATGTATAAAAATAGTGCAGTCAAAGATTGACCACCAATTTTAAGTGTAAAATATGAGTGAGCTGGATCCCAGTAGTTCTGATTGTGTTGGGTCCTTCCTTCAGTCAAGTATTGGCTGCAGGTGGCCACACAGGTGGCTAATCTTAATTTTCATTTATTTATTTATTTATTTTTTACGTCGTTTTTTAAAAGAAATTTTTCGGCCAATGGCTCTAATTGCGAGGCGAAAATTGTTGTCTTGATTCTACATGTCGATCTAGAACTGCTCCCATATAAAAAGCATCTGAAAAAAGTGGGGCCCATCTGGTATAATTTGGATAATATGAGATGATTGGAGGACGCACCAGTAAGTATCCTTCCACCTACCACCTAGTATTTGTCTTTAACCAATCAGACTAATGACTCTTATGAGTGGTGAAAGTTGGTAAATCAAGCTTTTGCCGAAGCAGTAGAAAAGCACACACATCTTTACCATCAAGAAAAGCACAAAGTGCTTCCCGTTGCTCATTTTTTCAATGAAGAAATAGTCTTTAGTTTTCCTTAAACAGATTAAATAGCCGCTTGTACATGTACGTCCACTGGTGCAGCCCTGTTTGTTTTGCTTTGCCTGGGCACTTGCTGCTGCCGTCATATACCTGAACACCCGCCCATACACCTACTTCAAAATACAATGCTTTGAGTTAGACGATTTAGTTGGAGCAGTACAAGATAGATTTTTTTTTGGGTTTGGAAGACTCTAAATATCGCCAGAATCCAGCTTTCAGCACAAGGTTATTCAAGTATATGTTCAACATTCACATTTCTGTTTTTTTTCAAATACTCACTTTTTGTCACAATGCGATTTGTTGACTTTGTGCCACTTTTCAAATGTAAAAGTAAAAAATATTTACCTAATAAATAGTTTTGAATTTTTTAGAATTTGTTACTTGGGATAATATAAAGGAGATACAAACTATATAGTATAGTATTGTATAAAGAATAGTGAAATTTTGTAATTTTCGCCTAGATACGTCAGAAAATGATTAAATGATTAACTCCATTTATATGATGCTATCAATTTAAGGGTTAAGTTTAATTAATCTTCTTGGTTTAACATCATATATAAGTGTAGCACCTGTAGTTTTCCACTCTTAGAATAAATAAGACTTTGGCCTTTACTACAAATGGTTGCAACAGTTCTTGAAAGAGAGAGTCATTGGGAATGAATTGAAAGCTTCCAGTGATAACTAGAGGTAACAGCAACAAAATCACAAAGGCCTTCACAAATTCAGTTACAGTAACATAATATCAGAGATCAAGGAGATCAAAAGTAGTAAAAAGCAGCATTGGGATGGGCTAGCAACCTGTTCACAGTGTACCTGACACACCCATGGGCTGAACTGGATTCTGTGAACCTGAGTAGGGGAGATATAGACAATGAATGGGAGAATAAAGTGTGTATCAGCATCAACTGTTTGTTGGTGACTGAATTACTGTTATTAAAAATATCACCATGTTGATGTTGTCAAGGAGACATTGTGATTTATTCTGAAATTCAGTTTTTCATTTTAGCGGAGATGCAAAGTTCCAGTAACGAAAAGCTTACAGGGGCAGAGGTCCAGGAAGTGTTCAAGGTAGGTACTTGTCCATGTTTATTATTTTAACTTTATTTATATGTGTCAATGTCACTGAGACACAATGTTTCATTTTTGAAAGAAATCTATTAATTTTACTGTAGTAGTTATTTTACCAACATAAACGTTATAAACAGTAGATATATGAGTCATATTTTAAATGTCTTTCAGAAGCACTGGTTTTTCTCATAATAAAAAAGAGTGGGAAAAAATTCTAAATTGGTTTCAGAAAATTTTCATTTGATAATTAAAACAGTCTAAAGGGACGACAACTCGGCATGGGTACCAATATCCAGTGCCATAATGACATAAACGGTAGTAACCAGACCGAAAAGCAACACAATTTTGGTGCTTTATTTCGTTTCTTTTTTTCCAGAGATGTCCAGCACTATGGATTCTGGGCATGCCACCAGCCAAGAGCTGAAAAGAAAACGCTAACATGGCTATATTTTTGCAGGAAAACTGTCAAGACTGTCAAAATTAACACATTAACAGGGGGCAATTGATTCCTAGCATTAATTAAATTTTTTTAACGCAATTAATACATACACAGAACACCGCCCTGTTTAAAATTCAGCCCGCAACACATCAGCTCTCCTTCCTAACCAGCTAAACTGCAGATTGTTGTGCAGCAGAATGGGTGTGTGTCCCTAAATAGCATGTGACTATATTATTATTAGCATATTGAGTTGATAAGATTATAAATTCATCAATTGTCAGTGGGAATTTTCCTTACCGTACGCTTGGGATGTCACCTCGCTGTGCATGGTGCAGATTATAAATGTGCTGTATTTATGTAGATGTATTCATGTTGGTTCACTGTATAGCTTCAGTACATTTCATAGTCAGTTACCGCTGCGTTAGAAATGTGCATTATTCAGTTAAAGTGATGTTTTCAAACTTGAATTAGTGTTAACTCAATAGCGGAAGTACATCTTCACAATAAAGTGTTATGGTAAATTGTGACATTTGATTTATGTAATGTTTAACACAGACTGGTGATATTCAAATGTTACGTTTATTCATATATTTTGGTTAGTTCTACATATATTTTTTGTTATTTTTCATATGAGATTACACATACTTTTTGAAAGTGATTGTGGAGTTCAAAACAAAAGTCAAATTGATTTCCCCTGTATCTAATTTAAAAAAGAGAGCAATGACATCTGGATTTGTTCTTTATGTACACTGAAAATTGTTTTTTTTGTTGTAATATTTAGGAATGGTGATTAATTCACAGCTATCCTGTAATCGTTTTACAGCCCTACTAGAAGTAAAAGAACAAGAGGGTTTTTGGACGAAGTTTGTATGTTTTCCATTCTTTAATCACTGTTTAGAGCACCGTTTGAATACTGGCACCATTTCAAAGCACCGGTGTTGCACTGGTGTCAGATAAATTCTAAATGATACTCATCCCTACCATCAACCGAATACCTTCCAATACAGCTCCAGGGCTTAACAGAAATGTTTGCTCATTAAGAACATTCAATGCAACATGAAGTTACACAGTAACTTCAAAGCATTAAGAGGCATTGCCAAATATTTGCTAAATATAACATATTATTATATTTTTAAAATGAGGTTTTGGGCAAGTCATCTTATATATATTGTTAGTGGGCATGTTGAAATAAAATTTAAAAGGTACGGCTCGCTTGAGAACTTTAAAAAAAAGAGGTTTCCGCATCGCTAGACTGTAGTGTCTCTGTCAAAGAACAAAAATGGCTGAATGGGATTGAGTGGAGGTTTCTGTGACCAGGAGGAGGGCAAGGTATGCAGCACCTCATTTGCATTTAAAGAGACCGAACGAAAAAACAAGTTACTCTCAGTAACTTAAATCGATCTCGTCGTCTGTCCGCACCAAAAACTCTCTCTTCTTCTGAGCAGCTATTGTTCTCTTCGGTACCTGTATCTCTTCGGTTCCTGTAGAGCACCGATAATGAGGAATTCAGACCTAAGAACTGTAGTTCCACTGTATATAGAACACAACTAAATGATATATGTAAAAAGGAAGAATTTTAAAGCAGCACATGTCCACTTTAAAACCAATTAACCCTTCCTGAGTGCTAAGTCGTATAGGTCTTTATATTAAGGTGATCAATTGTCCTCTTTTTCCCAGAGATGTTCACTTTTTGTATGCTGTTTGGGGGACTGGTGAACTTTCCATGGTGTACCCTGCCTTTCACACATTCACAGCTTGAGATAGACACAAGCCTCCCCACAACCCCTTGAGAATAAGCGGTATAGAAAATGAATGGATAGATGGATGGTTGGATGTCTGGGGGATCTCATTTACTGATTAAAATTTCCAGGTTTTCATTGTTTTTCAGGGTACTAATACACAAACTTTATATGACTGGTGGGCCTGTGACTGGTGCTATGCATGCAATACAACAGTATTTCTTTCATCTGACGTCCTCCCCAAGCTGATGGTTATGATCAGCTCATAGACAGAACAGACAGTGGGCTGTGATGCGCTAGTCGCCGTTGCCCATGCGCTGCATGGCATCGCAAAGTGGAGGTGATGCTACAGACAATCAGAGCATGCATGTCTGGCATATGTGTTTTGTGTGTGACAAAAGTGGCAAAGATCCAATAGTCCAGTTAGTCCACATGGACTCAAAAACTTCAGTAATGCTATGTAAAGTGAGAGTTTCTCTATAATTTGACTGAGGATGATGATGAAAACTAACGATTGGAATATATACCTTTTTATTGTCTTTTTGAAACTTTTATTATTGAGACTTTTATTATTACATTAAAAAGAAAATTATACTTATTTTCTCAGAATATTTCAGATTTTGTTTAGTTTTATGCAGAATTTCTTAAAATGTCAACTATGATACTTATTGGTACATTTTATAATTCAGAAGGATAATTACTTAAATTCTTCATTATTTTCCAGAGATTTTAAAGTAAGTTTTGCACTTGTTATGAAAAACAAAAGCTTTGGCAATAAAAGTAACTAAAACTGGAATTCAGTAATGTGTTCGGTCTCAGTAAAATAGGATGATGCATCTATTCTGTATTCAAGGCGCCATATGATGTGAAAAACTTGAGAAGAAGCATAGTGCTCCTCCTGACGTTCGGCACCCTTAAGGGATACGTTGAAGACGCAATCATCCGGGAGGGACTCAAAGCAGAGTGACTGTCGCTCCATATCTGAAGGAGGCAGTGGATGGGGTTCAGGTGGCTTCATGGTGCATTTAGGCACTGTCTTTGATGTTTTTTGGTGGTATGTCCCTCTAGGAGGTAACCTGGCGATATTCCTGAATTCACTGAACGGACTTAACCCCCTACTGAGCTGAGAACATCTTGAGATGCACCAGAATGAACCAAAGAGTGTTACTGGGTAGTGGGATCACTGTTTATTCCTCCTTGACTGTAACTCAGTCTCAGATACTTTAAATGGAAGATGTCTGACTGACTAACTGCAGAAAGAACCTTGAATTATTGTATCTTTAATAGCCCTATATCTTTTCCAGTGCAATGCAATGTAACAGTTTTATACATGAAAAAAATAGCTATGAAATTAGCTCATTGGGGTTTCTTCTCATTTAGCTTCCTCGCAATTGGATTTGGCACCTAGCATGACCAGAAGAACGGGCAGTTTACACAACAAAGTTACCAATTTAGTTTGAATTTGCAGGTGAAAAGAACACTGCATTTACATGACAGGGCTTGCGATCCGATCTTGTTGAAAACGATATTGTACATGAGAGGAAAGCAATGTTTTACCTAATTACCATGAAAAGAGTTGAAGTATAGCAGAGTGCACAAGTCCAATATGCCATGGGCATTGTTTTCACAACCCCCTTCTCATGTAAACGACAGGCCAAAGCGCCAGGAAAAAACTGTAAAAAACGTTCTTTAAGCTACCCCTCAGTCATATTTATCCCCCTGGGACGGGTTCTGGGTGTTTTCTCCGTTAACTCAGTGAGAATGTGACACTGTGGTGCCGGAAAACACAGTACATACTCTGTCTTTATTTGCCACAAGCAACAAAATGTCAGGTGTGGTGAGAGCTGCATTAAACTGACCCCCTGTCAACAATGAGTCTAGCCCCCAACCTCAGCCAGGACAAACACACATTCACAAACACACACAGACCTAATGAACTGAGACCTATTAAAAATCGATTTTATAGCTGCTTTCTCCACTTGCTTTATGTTCCACTCTTAAACCAAGAGCATTGCTTTTATTGCCCGAAGCCTGAAAAGGGAGCAGAGGAGGAGGTTTGAATGACAGACTGATCCCTCATTTACAGGTCAGGAGCAGCTCTGATGCATGCACATGCTGTGTGTGTGTGTGTGTGTGTGTGATTCATGTAGATGACTTTTGAGGGGCTTTGTAGATGCGCTTGAAATTTTTTCTTCCGAAACATCTGATAGACTTGTGACATTGATGCACATTGACTTCAGAAGGGTGCCAAACCCACTAAAAAATACATTTGTTTCGGTTATTTTCATTGAAACACACCAAAAGAGAAAGGTTTGTTCGAGCTGCTATTGATTGTCAAACTAACGTCCAAGAAATGTTACCTGTAAATGTTCTCTGTAAAGATGTTGCTGCAAATAAAGCCATTCAACATTGGTTACCACTAGAGGCTGATATATTCGAACTGATATATTCAATTTGTTCTGTAAAAAACTATTGTTTTAAAAAGCCGATCTAAAAAAATAAATAAAGATCAGGCACCTGTATGGCCGGCTGCAACAACTACTTGACTAAAGGAAGTCACCAGACCTGAACCCAATCGAGATGATTTGAGGTGAGCTGAACCGCAGAGTGAAGTCAAAACTGCCAACAAGTACTAAGCATCTCTGGGAACTCCTTCAAAACTGTTGGAAAACCATTTCGGGTGACTACCTCTTGAAGCTCAAGACAATGAAAAGCAATAATCAGAGCAAAGGGTGGCTACTTTGAGGAATCTAAAATATAACACATCTATTCAGTTATACTCTTTTTGTTTAAGTACATACAGTAATTCTATACTGCACATCATGTGTTCATTCATAGTTTTGATGCCCTTAATTGAGAATCTACAATGTAGTCATGAAAAGAAAGGAAACTCATTGAATGAGAAGGTGTGTCCAAACTTTTGGTCTGTACTGTACATACATTAGATTTGTTATTTACTACTATGTGGTAGTGGGCTTTATTTAGTGGTGATTTGTCTTTGATACTGTAAGTTCAGATTCTACCTAAACCAGCTATTTGCACCATTATTCTGGTTACTGCTAGAATTTATTTTATTTTATACACTCAAAGAAACATGAATCTGTTTCATTTTTTTGTATCGTTCTAAAATCATTTGCACTAAGGTCACTGTTTTGAATCTGTTTTTATAATGTCTTATTTGAAGTTCAATAAATATTTATAGAGTTTTATTGACTTTTTAATTTATATTGCACACAGTGAGTGTTCAGTTGTGTTTCACAATCAATGCAATGTTAAAAAGTATAAATATCTGCCATGGATATTGGCCTTAATAATCGGCTCTAGATATCAGCCATCTGTGACAAAATGTTTTAAAAAACCTATATCGGTCGGCCTGTAGTTACCAAACTGCGAGTTTCAGACTTAGTTTTTCCTTTATTTTTCAAGCTGTGATGTTTGTAAACTGCAGGCCTTTACCACTTCATAACAATCTCTACATATTTGCTGTAGGGGTCTCACCAACTTAACTCAACTGAATGCACTCCATATTTAGACTTGACAACAAAATGAAGACTTCGGGTGCATTCAAACCAGCCCTGATTAGTCTGAATTACAGTTCGATTAATTAATTACAGTTTCTCCAAAAAGTCTGGTTTGTATGGGGAGGCATAAATGAAACAAGGAACAATTTAGATTACCTCGGGTATCTTGTAAGAAATGTATTTGGTTTATTCAGAAATATATCAGAAAGATCTCAATTTTTTTTGTGAATTACTTAAAAAAAATAGAAACTAACAGTTTTTGTGTGAAATTGTTTCCTAATTATCTCCTAACAGCAATGAGGTGTTAAAGATACTAAATGGAATGCATCCATCCATCATCTTCCGCTTATCCGGGGTCGGGTCGCGGGGGCAGTAGCTTAAGCAGAGAGACCCAGACTTCCCTCTCCCCAGCCACTTGGGTCAACTTCTCAGGAGGAATCCTGAGGTGCTCCCAGGCAAGCCGGGAGACATAGTTCCTCCAGTGAGTCCTGGCTCTGCCTCTGGGCCTCCTCCCTGTGGGACGTGCCCGGAACAACACAACAGGGAGGCGTCCAGGAGGCATCCTGACCAGATGCCCGAGCCACCTGAACTGGCTTCTCTCAATGTGGAGGAGCAGCGACTCTGCTATCCCTGGGCTGCCACCTTATCGCGGTGGAGGGGTTTGAGTGTCCCAATGATCATAGGAGCTAAGTTATTGGGGGCTTTATGCCCCTTGTAAGGTCACCCATGGCAAACTGGTCCTAGGTGAGGGATCAGACAAAGCACAGCCAGAAGACCCCTATGATGAGAGGAAACTTTGGACTCAGTGTTCCCTTGCCCGGACGCAGGTCATCGGGGCCCCACTCTGGAGCCAGGTATGGAGGTGGGGCACGTTGTCGAGTGCCTGGTGGCCAGGCCTTTACCCATGATCAGGCTTAGCCCGAAGAGGCAACATGGGCCAACCCTTCCCATGATCTCATCACCTGTGGGAGGTGCCATATGGGTCGGGTGCAGTGCAAGATGGGCAGTGGCCGAAGGCGGGGACCTTGGCGTTCCGATCCTCGGCTACAGAAGCTAAAAAGAATGCAGTTGATGAGAAAACGTTTGAGACTTAAAGACTTCAAACTTGACTTGAACTTGGGGAAAATTATTTGTAAACAGCTGAATTTTCTACTTGCATTTGAGTTTTTCTTTACAATAACGCCTATGTGCAATATACATATTTTTCCAAGACAGCTTTTTGAGTATATATTTGGCACACAGGAGTTTGTAAGAATTTTGAAAGTTTTCTCCTGGTGCTCCTTTTTTCAACCACAGTCCAGAAACATGCCTGTAGAATGAATATATGTTCACCATATCTTTCACTTTTTTATTTTATTTTCATCTTCAAGGAAAAACAGAGATCTAGAAGAAGAAGAAAAAAGTATGTGTCATGCACAGCAGGTGCCCAGCCCATACATATTTGCCACTATTAACAAAAAAGAAGTGGACATGCATTTACAAAAACAATATTTTAAAAATATTTTACACAACAGAATAAAGTGCTGTTGATCTAGGCTTAATACACTATACATTTTGCCAATGTAAAAAATCTCTTTATCAAACAGTCATCTTAATATATCATCGTCTGAAAACAAATCAGGATTTTTATTCTGGATCTTTTCAAACATGGATTTCTCAGATCATTATAAAGTGAATGGGAAAGAAATAACTACAGTAAATTAATTTTATACATCTAAATCACATTAAAACACATCAATGTGATACAAACGACTATCTTCCAATTGTCATTTGTATCACCCCACCTTAACAGCAGAAGGCAAGCCTCCTGCTCTCAGTTGTGCACATAGAGATTCCAGCCTTCTTTTTAAGTTACCTTCAATGTAAGGCCCTATCACAAATTTGTCTTTAAAATTAATGTAACTTCTTAGTTTTGGCTTTTTGAGCACATCAAATATCCACAGGCCTTTATAAGTGTGAAATATAATTTGTTTAAGTGTGGTAATGTGTAGTAATGTTGCACTGTTTTATTGTAAGATAAATAAATAAAATAGATTTACTGTTTGGTACATAAAATATTTGTAAAACATCATTTGACCTAGGATATCGATTAAATTTGTCCCAATTGAAATGTTATGGTGAGCCTGTCTTGGGGTAAATGGACAAGGCAGTTCCAAATCGAAGAATTTCTGCTCTCTGTTCGATCGGACAGGGCTCCCACTCTAAATCAATCTCAATGGCAGCCATAGTGCCACAGAAATTAGTTGCACACCAGATATGTGAGCATTTAAACAATAATGAGCTGTTTGAGAAGTTTCAGTCAGGCTTTGGAGCTCATCACAGCACTGAAAGCTCTGGTGAAGGTTACTAATGATATTCTCATAGCCTCAGACAATGGACTGGTGACCATTCTGGTCCTGTTAGATCTCAGTGCTGCCTTTGACACTGTTGACCACAATATTCTCATAGAAAGGCTTCAAAGTGTCGGTATAATAGGAACAGCACTAGGTTGGTTTAAATCTTATTTGTCTAACAGATTTCAGTTTGTTCAGGTAAACAATAGATCTTCCTCAACCTCAATAGTTACTTGCGGAGTACCACAGGGTTCAGTGCTTGGGCCGATTCTTTTTACTATATATATGCTTCCTATTGGTAAAATAATTAGGCAGCATGGGATAAAATTCCATAGTTACGCAGATGATACACAGCTATATCTATCCATAAATCCTGATGAATCCAATCAGTTAGGTAGACTACAGGCATGTCTGGAAGACATAAAAACTTGGATGACTCTAAACTTCTTGCTTCTAAATTCTGATAAAACAGAAGTTGTCGTCTTTGGACCAGAAGCTCTGAAAAAGAAACTACTTAGTCAGCCCCTTCACCTGGACGGCATTAAATTAGCCTCCAGTAATAAAGCAAAAAACCTCGGTGTCATTTTTGACCAAGATATGTCATTTAGAACTCACATTAAAGAAGTCTGTAGGATTTCCTTTTTTCACCTTAGGAATATTGCAAAAATTAGAACCATCCTGTCCAGGAATGATGCTGAAAAACTAGTCCATGCCTTTGTTACTTCAAGGCTGGATTACTGTAACTGTCTATTATCAGGTAGTCCACAGAATACAATTAAAAGTCTTCAGTTAGTTCAAAATGCTGCTGCTAGGATTCTGATGAATATTAAAAGAAGAGATCACATTTCCCCTGTTTTAGCTTCTCTTCACTGGCTCCCAGTAAAATCTAGAATAGAATTCAAGATCCTCCTTCTGACATATAAAGCCCTTAATAATCTAGCTCCATCATACATAAGAGACCTGATTGTTCCATATGTTCCTAACAGAGACCTTCGCTCTCAGACTGCAGGTTTACTGGTAGTTCCTAGGATTTCTAAAAGTAGAATGGGTGGCAGATCTTTCAGCTATCAGGCTCCCCTCCTATGGAACCGGCTCCCAGGGTTGGTTCGTGAAGCAGACAATTTGTCTATCTTTAAAACTAGGCTAAAAACTTTCCTCTTTGACAAAGCTTACAGTTAGAGATATGTTTATAGGTAGTTAGAGTCAGGTCAGACAGGTAGATAGGAAGAGACAGGTTAATGTTAGTAGTCAGGCAGAGTGTCAAAAGTTAGGAAGAGATAGGAAGAGGTAGAGTAGCTAGGTAGAGATAGATTAATGTAAGCCAGGTAAAGATCCGGAGCCGGTCGCGGCTTACCGCCGCGGAAGAAATGCGCCCCACAGGGGCCAGCCAGCGCCGGAGAGAGGTCCCTCAAGGGGATCCTCCCGCACAGTGCGGCCGCCCATTACCTGCCGGGTTGAATCCCCCGGGCAGACTGTGCGGACCCCACCCGTTTATCTCTTAAACGTTTCTCGCCCTCTTCAACTCTGTCCTCTCAGTTCTGTCTATTTTTCCTTAAGATAGTTGTCGACTATCGGTCTCGTGCCGGTATTTAGCCTTAGATGGAGTTTACCACCCACTTTGGGCTGCATTCTCAAACAACCCGACTCCGAGAAGACCCCGGCATGACGGGGGCCGTTACCGGCCCTACACCGTCCACGGGTCAGGAGGACTCAGACAGAGTGTTGGTAGCCAGGTCTCCTAGTAGCTAGGAGACAGGTTAATGTTAGTAGCTATGCTGCTTTAGGCTAGGCTGTTGGAGGACATTATTAGGGTCTGTTCCTACTTTCTCTCCTACTTCTCCCCAACTGCATGATGTGCTGTCAATTCAAGCACTAACCTGTTTTCTATTATAGTAGGTGCTCCGGATTAGCCCTGCTTGACGACCCTGACTAAGATGGCATTGCAGTGACGGAAAATTCTCCACGTCCTGCAACAAACTTCTGCATCAGTTCTATTGCTCTTTCTGTGTCTCTGTTATGTATTCTCCAAGCCACAGACGGTCGCGGCAGATAACCGCTTGTGCTGAGCCTGGTTCTGCCGGAGGTTTCTTCCTGTTAAAAGGGAGTTTTTCCTTCCCACTGTCGCTGCATGCTTGCTCAGTATGAGGGATTGCTGAGAATTCCACGACGCAATCTTCTGTGGTTCTGTAATTTCTACACTAAACATTGTATTGTAATAACTCTTTTTGTAAAGTGCCTTGAGATGACATCTGTTGTGAAATGGCGCTATATAAATAAACTGAATTGAAAATTGAAAAATAGTGATATAAACCTCAGAAACATCTCATAGCTCTCTTCTGGATGAGGTTACATTCAGGTGCATATCCAAAGCCCCAAATACCTGCAGCACACAATAACAGGAGCAACCATGGAGTCATAGGGTGGAGTATGGGTGGAGTAAATGTGGATAACCCCAAGTCAGGACACAACTTGATCTTATTAATCACAGTTCCCAGTACCCTCCCTGCAGATTCAGACAATAGTCATCTGACTCTCATGAAAAACAAAACTAAGATATTCCTAACTGACAGAATATATCAAATGTGTTTCACCAAAATTAAATGCATAATCACCTCTGCACCTCAGCATATTTCAAAACTTAACAATTTGTGTTTTTTCACAAGTGCCCATTTGTTGCATGACATATTCGTAATGTCCAATATGTTGTGCATATTTGAATTATCATCAGCAAACACAACAATATTGTTGGCAAATAACAAAATACTTTATATACATATATACCAATTGAGATTAATACCCTCAATTGTTATACTCAGGTTAGTAGACTTAATTTATTGTGCTTAACCTAAAATTCAAACATAGAATGGGAACGAACGCTTCTCTGTTTCACACCAAATAGACTAAGAAACCAACCTGTTGTTAAATTGTTCATCTTAATACAAGGTAATGGTGCTTTATATAGGACTTTGATAGATATACAAACATTTCCAGCAATACCAGCACCAAATAACTTACATTCCAAAAGTCCTCCATTTACCTAGGTCAGAAGTTTTTTTTAAAAGTCAATAAAACACAATTTGGCATATCTAAAGTCTTGCCTCTACAACAGAGAATAAGACACAAATGTGATCAATATAGGCTCTATTTTTCCTGAACCCATTTTGTTTATCCACTAATGTCTTCTTTAACTCTATGTACTCACTAAGACATTCATTCAAGATAACATGAAACAATTTATAAATAGTGCTAATCAGACCTGTATAATTTGAAGTGGCCTTATTCTGATCAAAACTCTTGGGTCTGCCAGGAGGAATTAGGAATGGCCTTAATAATGGATTTGGACCACTCTCAACAGGCAGTGCAGGGCGAGTAACAGTTTGGGACATTTGAGAAACTCATTGGTCAGTTCATCAACATCTACAACTTTGTGAGATTTTGCATTTTCTATGACGTCCTATACTTCTACCGTAATCTGTTCAAAAGTTTATTAGTGTAATGTATTGTAATGACATTCACTAATTATTTCATTTTAAAGCAAACATATAGCCTGATAGATATTAACTTACAAATGTGGAGTAGAACATGCATATAGGCTACTGTAATCTGTAATGATGCCGAAATGCATCACTTAGTAGCACGCTACTCTAAATATGACCACTTTTCCAGTAACGATTAATCTAACGCATTACTATTTCCATACCAGTAATCAAATTAAAGTTACAATTCCAAGAGATTGGACATTACTTTTTTTGTAATTTTCTTGAGCAAAAAGATATGTTTAGTACAAGGGGTCAATGGCAGGAAAAGCAACAGGAAAACAAGCAACAATGGTGGTGAATGTGGTCTTGTATACCTTCTACGACAATGCTGCCGTCTTTCTCTGTGGCTTAATGTTTCCTCTGGACACTATATTTGTTTTGTTTCGACCCTACAAATCTGGCACTCTATCTGGTCTGAGTTCTGTACTTTGCCACCTAGTGGAACTCTCCAGTGGCACGTGCAATTTGCAAGCAAGTGGGTGTTTCTCAATGGCCAGGAACCGCGCCCTTGATGCCTTGGTCCCGCTCTGGTTGCCAAAGAGATACGTCATCAGGGACCGCCAAGGCGTGTTCCAATGTTCATGTTCTACCGGGGAATCTGTCCTCCGTTTGTTGCCGTTTAGCTAACTAACCAAGGATACATCATACGTGCCTTGATGACTTCTCTCGGTCAAAAATTCCCCAGAATACAGCGCAGTAGGAGCCGGCAGCAGCTACTTCAGGGGTAAATTTCTATTTTAAATGTAAGTAAACTATTTTTAACCCTCAGGGTTTTATCTAAAATGTTTGTTTTATTTTTTATTATTAGTATTTTTTAGATCCAAAGCAGTTATATATGGTTGGTTAGTTGCTTAGTAGTTGCAGCTTCGGTGGCTACCAGGTACTAATTCGTTTGCACATTTGATTTAACTGACATATACAAAAAAAAAGTAAAACTCTCATTATACATTTCCAGTTCCATGGTTGAAGTAATATTACTACGCTACAATGCTACTACGATGGGCGGGACGTAAACAGAGCACGTAAGCCGGCAGCCGCGGTCATGTAAGGCAAGTCTGTTCCAAACCGTTTTTTTGACCAAGGAAGGACAATGTCCTCGTAAGCAAGGTGCCTTGACATTGAGAAACACCCAGAATGTATCCGAGATGCAGCCGCTGCTAGTGTCAACGTGAGGTTATGCAAGGTTAAAAAGCAAATATATTTCTGACTTTACTCTTAAAATGCACATCTAATAAAGTGAGTATTGGCAGAAGTGGTCATTGTTTTTATGTTGATGCAATGGGGAGTGTTATTGGGAGCCGCTGAAAGTAACTAATAAAGTAGATTGTAATCTATTTTTGTTACTTTTACAATAAAGTAAAATAACTTTATTTTAAAATAACTAATTATTTTTGGAAGGAGTAATTAGTAGTCAATAATCACATTAATATTTCAAATTAACTTTGGCAACACCGGTACCAGTGTTGCCACAGTGCTCCCATCAGTTTAATGCTTGATCATTCCAAATTATAGATATTCTATTCTCACCAACTTATAATAAGATAAATTTGTTTCTTCTGGGACCTAACTTATTTTTTTCTTTCCTTCCACAATATTTTTGGACTACTGTTTTGCAACTGCTCTAAACTGAAGTGCATCAAACTCATAAAACAGAGTTGGACAAATTACTTTCTGCAAAACATTTTTTCTTTTGGTGTTAACAGAATACAGCTAAAATGTGCTGTCTTCTTGCTATTCTTCTTATAGGTTTAGTACTTGGCAGCGAAGAAGGAGACATACCCAGATTAATAAATCGATGGATAATTACTTATGTGGTCTGTTACCATATGTGTTTCTGGAAGCCAAGCATATATACTTGTCCCTGCTGGCTTCTATTTGACAAACAAGACACATATACAAAGATGACACTTCTTGATGTTGGAAATTATTTAGTCAGTCAGTTAACAGCTGCTTAATCTGTTGGATCCAAGATGAGTGCACACACCAGCCAGCATGGATTAGTTGGAGGTAAAAAAACTGATTGGGTAAAAAGTATTACATTTGACAGCACAGTGTAGTATTGATCAAAATATTAGTTTGTCTGACAAGCTATAATATCTGGAAGCATCTCAGGCCAGAGGGTGAGTGATCTTGATAGGAAGACAGAAGAGGAGAAAACTGCAAACAATAATTTGAAAACAGCAAATTAAAGTATGAACATGCCTATTTGATTGCACATGCTTAAACTTATACAATTGTTTCAAATATATGAAGCTTACATTTTTTGTATTCTAAACTTAAAATATTTTGTCAGCCCAAAAAATTGAAGTTTTTTACAGTGAGGTATGGAGCGCTGAACCACAGAAGCACAGTCTATTTCGGATTCATCAGCTTTCTGAGGAGGAGTGGGCTGAACGCCTCTTTTCTCTGGATGGCTTAGGATGTTTTAAAGAGTAGGCTAACTGAACATAATGAAAAAGCATCATCCAGGCAACATTTGAAAAATTCTACCAAAGTGGGCATGGCCAAGTGTGGTGGATGAGTGCGAGAGGGGGGCGTGGGGGTGTGGTCAGGAAGACAGTCACGGCTGAGCTTACTCAAACTAATATGGCGTGGGGCCGCTGAGCTCCATAAAGCCTCTCTTTTCAGTTTGAACCGGTGGTTCAGGGTGCTGAGTCAGCACTGCCTGAAGCCGGCAGCACATATAGTAGCAAGCAAGCACAGAGAGCCTAGTGCTGGCATCGATACAAATTAGCTTTGGAGGGAACGATGGCATCAGCTTTTGTTTCCTTATTCACGGTGTGTTTAAAACATATTTGTTATAACTTATTGGTTTAAACGACTTCACCGCTGTGGTTCTCCTTGCTACGGGGCGGGCCGAGTGTTTTTGAGAGATGGAGGACGTTATCATTCCTGTGACGTAGACAGTGGAAAATATGAACCACTCTCAGCTAATCACAAAATTCAAATGCAGTAGCCACACATTGACCATGAGCAGCAGCACTAAGACGTTTTTAGACCAAAAAATTGTAGAATTTAACAAGTTTACACGAAAATGTAAAAAAAATGCCCTTAAACTGAAAGACTGCATTGTTAAACAGCCATTTATACAGTTTATAAGCAAAACAAGTTGTTTTGGGGTACAGTTACTCCTTAAGCCACTCAGGTGATCACCTGATCTATTAGATGTGCGTAACCTGGCCCGGTGTTGGATTTGATTTGATTTGAAAATCTTTAATGTCCCCGAAGGGCAATTTGGTTTGCAGCAGGAGTCAAAGAAAATTTAAGACAAAACATGCTAATGCAATAAAAGCATAAAACTTACAACACAACTTACAACACAGTATAAGAGCATACAACCACCATAGTTTAAGTCATACAGGTTGAGATTAGTACAACATCACTGCAATAGTCAACATGGATTTACTGATCCTTTCCCACAAGATCATTTACATTTTGTTTAAAAATCTGACAGCAGTTGGAACAAAGGATTTTAGGTACCTGTTTGATTTTGCCTTACATGTAAAAGTATACCTTCTCTTAGAGGGGAGAAGCTGAAACTCTGCATAGAGGGGATAGAGAGGGCTAGCCAAAATGACCTTCGCCCTATGGGTGACTCTAATTTTAAAAACAGAGTCTAGGTCATTAAGACTTATGCCGATAGTCTTTTGGCAGAGTTTAACAATGCTCTTTAGTTTATTCTTATTTAAAACACTGAGGTTACCAAACCAACACACCATAGCAAATGTTAAAATTGATTCAATAAAACAAGTGTAAACAATTTTTAGAAATTTCTTGTCAACATTAAAAGATCGGAGTTTCCTAAGATAAAACAGCCTCTGATTTGCCTTTCTACAAATGTCTCCTGTGTTTGAATCAAAAGTCAGTTTATTGTCAATGATGGTGCCTAAATACTTGTATTGACTAACTGTCTCTATGACTTTACCACTGACAATGGTTTGAGTTGGGACGGGTGGATTCTTACGAAAGTCAATTATCAAGTCTTTTGTTTTGGCCACGTTAAGTTGTAGGTAAGAATCACTACACCATCCAACAAAATAGTCAAGAATAGAACCATGCCCATCTTCATGTTCCTGCAAAAGGCTCACAAGCACTGAATCATCTGCAAATTTAATGATAAAACTTGATTCAAATGTACTCTTACAATCATTTGTGTAGAGCATGAACAACAGTGGTGACAGGACACACCCCTGAGGTGAGCCTGTGGAGCACAGCAAAGTTTCTGACAAAGTACCATTGACACGAGTTCTCTGCGGTCTCACTTTCAAAAAATCAACTAACCAGCATATGGTTCCGAAGTCAATGCTGGGTATGCTCGCAAATCTATTAGCAAAAATATGAGGCTGCATATAGTTAAAGGCTGAGGAAAAATCAGCAAAGCATAGCCGTGCATGCATTTTTTTCCCCTCTAGGTGCCGAACAACCAGATTCAATAATGTTGCTACTGCATCATCCACTCCCTTCTTAGATTGGTATGCAAATTGATATGGATCTATCCTATTCTGCGTCATGGAAAGCAAACTCTTCTTTACCATACGCTCACAGGGCCACAGGACGATAGTCATTTAGGGACTTAGGTGATGGCACTTTTGCTACGGGAACAATAATGGATTCCTTCCACAGCTGTGGGACTTTGTTAAGTGACAAGGACTGCTGAAAGATAAATGTGAAGATTCCACTTAAAAAAGGGGCGCAACATTTAAGAACACGGCCACTAATGCCATCAGGCCCCTGACTTTTCTTTGCATTGTTTTTTTCAAACATGTCCCACACACTAATTTCATCAATAAGTATCTGGCTGCTTACTGAAGCCGTCCTGAATTTCATTAGGTCATCAGAGAAATCAATAGAGTCAAATCTCAAGTAAAACGGATTAAGTTCTTCTGCCAGGGTGGAGTTAGCTTTGTTAGAATGTACCACCTTTTTATGTTTTTCCTTAATTCCCATCATAGATTTAATTCCTTTCCAAGCGGAGCGAGAGTTCCCGGTCATAAATTCATCTTGAACTTTGTTCTTGTACTGTAGTTTAGCCAGTTTAATTTCCCTTTTCACTACCTTATGGGCTTCCTTTTGTTGAGCATTATCGCCCTGGTAATACGCAATTTTTTTTTTGTTAAGAGTGATCTTAAGGGATTTGCGGACCCAAGGCTTATTATTAGGGTACAGTATAATCACCTTCCTTGGGATGATCATTCCTTCACAGAAAGTGATGTAGCCAGTCACTGTATCAGTCAGCTCATCTAGATTGGTACAAGAATCTTTAAAAATATCCCAGTTAGTATTATAAAAGCAGCCATTAAGCTCTCTAATAGCACTCTCCGTCCACATAGCAACTTCTTTTCGCTCAACTCTGCCCTTTTTGAGAGCCGGCTGGTAGACCGGAGCAAGCAGGACACAGTTGTGGTCGGAGGAGCCAAGTGGAGCTAATGAAAAGGATTTATATGCCCCTTTTATGGTGCCATAGCACAAGTCCAGTGTTTTCCCGTGTCGCGTTGGACAGTTCACATACTGATACAGATGGCCAAGTTTTTTTTTCAGATTGCAAGTGTTAAAATCACCCAGTATGAAATGTGGGGCATCTGGGCAAATACTTTGCAAATGGTGCACCAGTTTGGCAATGGAAGATGATGCTTCTACCACATTAGCTCTGGGATGAATATAAACCACAGACAGAAATATTTGTGGAATCTCTCGTGGTAAATAAAATGGGCGCAATGATACACATAAGAGTTCAATATGGGGGTTACAAAGAGATGCTCTTATATGGACAGTCTTGCACCAGCGAGGGTTAATATACAAGCAAACGCCCCCTCCCAGTGATTTGCCGGTAATCTGCGCGTCACGATCAAGCCTGAATGGTTCACCAAAACAATCAATTTCGAGATCCTGATTCAGGTCATAGTCTTTAAGCCAAGTTTCAGTGAGCGCAATCACACAAGCATTTTTGAACTCTGATATGTGCTTAATATTTGCCTGGAGCTCGTCCACTTTGCTCCTCAAGGACTGCACATTACTGAAGACAATTGATGGGAGTGGTAAGCGGCGGAGTCCTCGTCTCCGAAGCCGCTGACGAACACCACCTCTCCGGCCTCGCTTCCGTGTACATTCCCCTTCCCGTAGCCGACAGCAACGGTGTTAGAGCTACCGACCCACTGAAACAGTGCAGATGATGTCTTCCTCTGCTTCCACTGTCTTTTTTAAGTCAGGCTGCAGCATCAAATGTGACCACCAAATAATATTTTGCACAGCTAATCAGTGCTTTAGGTGGATGAAAAAAAAGTGCTGGTACTTCTCAACACAGACTGCTACAGGAGATTGTTCTTGTACACAGGGTTTAGCATTTACAACTCCCTGAAGAGTAAAATAGTAATTGCTGCGACAACACTTAATTTCACTGAGGGATCAGAGGCGGACTTACCATTAGGCAATGGTAGGGGATTGCTGCAAAAGCTACTAGACGTGTATGTAGAAATGCTCCAATAATTTCACAGGAAATATTAGTTTTTAACTTTTTAATTTAAGTTCTTTGGCCATATATATATATAAAAATACACTCATTTCTTATAACAAGTAGAGAAGAAAATAAAACCTGACTCCCAATTGATGGCAATTTTTTTGTGTGGTAGAAGTATCGGCATTGGTACTTGGTATCGGTAAATACTCTGATCCAAGTATCGGTATGGTATCGGTTTTGAAAAAAGTGGTATCTTTGCATCCCTACTCAAAATTACTACATTTCTTTTTTGACAAAATTTAAAAAGAGGCCCAGATTTCTCCATCTTCTAATATAAAAGCCTCTTATCAATCACCAAATAGATCAATCACCAGTTTTAATCTACTCTCTTTGAATGAATTTGGAGAGTTGCTGTCTAAGATGAAACCATCTGGCTCACCTGTTGATGATGTGCACCCACGACTTACTAAAGAGGCATCTCTAGAAACAGCATCCCTTTTACTTGCAATTATTAACAGTAGTTTAGCTAGTGGTGTTGTGCACAGTTCTTTTATACATACTGTAGTCGAACCAGTTTTAAAGAAACTGGGCCCGGATGCAACTGATCTTATTAACATTTGCTATGTTTCTCAACTTCTATTTTTATCCAAGATACGTGAGCAAGTCGTTTTTAACCAGCTTACTGCATATTTAGAAGATGCTAAACTTTTATACTTTTTTTCAATCAGGTTTCTGTGCCTTACATAGTATGAAATCTGCACATCTCAGAGTTTTAATTATATTTTTATTTCCCTGGACTCTGACCACGACATTTCTTGTCTTACTATATTTATCAGCTGCCTTTGATACAGTGGAGCATACTATATCCTTGGAGATGTTAAATCACTTTGTTGGTATCCAGGGTATGGTATTATGTTGTTTTATTCCTATTTCTACTTAACTATCACTTTTATGCAGATGACTTCCAACTATATATTTCCCTTAAACCTAATGTCAGGATGCAGTCACTAACTGAGTGTCTCAGTGAGGTAAAGGTTTGGCTTGCTGCAAACTTTCTTCTCCTAAAGGACTCTAAGACCAAGTCCACTATCCTCAATGCCAGGTCTGTGGGTCCCTTGCACAATTATCCTGCTCATCCATTTGACCTCACTGTTAAAGTTTCTAATCTGGGGGTCTGAATGGATTCATGCTTTACAATCAACGTTAATCAACTGTGAAGTTGTTTTTTTTATTTAAGGTGTCTTTCAAGGCTAAAACATATTTAAAACTGACACCATCTTCACTCTGTTATTCATACCTTCGCTTGGACTATTGGAATTCAATACTTTATGGTCTAAATTCTACCATGATTGCCCTGCTTCAATTAATTCTGAATGCTGCTATACATTGTCCGATCATTTAGGGATGAAATAGATTGAATAGCAGAGGATTATCGGGGCTTTGGTAAGCATAATGAATAGTGGGGTATCACCTTAACCTTATCAGTCACTTAGAAGATATTGACTGTCTCTCTAAACGTTTTCTAATTTGTTTTGTGCAACATCTGTTGAGAATGCTTGAGTATTATTTGTCCAAGTTTTCAATCACCTTATGCCTTGGGGGTGGAGCTTCAGCGATTCGTTTTTTATAATAGTGGTCAGTAGAAAGTACAATATTGGAGTGCTGAAAGAAAGAAAAAGAAAAACGTGACAAAAAGGTAATGAAGGAGATCCCCAAGTTTACAGGCTTTTTTAAGCCCTTCAGTGGCGATAGAGTAGAGCCATCTTCCCTCTCACCTTCTTAGAATGTTAGCTTTGCTAACACTGCGGCTAACGATCCCCCCAGAACCTGAAATTGTGGCCAATTGGTCGCTGATCTGGCTGCTACGGAAAAAGAGGCAATGGAGGCGCAATGGTTTTCAGAAGGTGACACATTGACTGCGGATAAACTATACAGTACTAATCCTGCTGTCTGGGGGGGAAATTATATATCCAGAAATGCTTTCTAGGCTGTGTAAGAACCGGGAGCTTTTAGCATCCATGCAACATCTATGACGATCTTCAAGCTTTGGAATGGGTGTATAAACACCAAAAGCAGCTCTTCTCCCTATTGCAATCTTGTAAATGATGAGTAGATTCAACCACAGAGGGTTTTTTACTCTCCATCCACAGCTTTTAAACGGGTTTCAGTGACTGGAAGTGCGCAACAGAATGCATGACGGAGCACGGAAATAGTGAACACTAAAAAGTTATGCTAACATGTTTATCAGCCTGTGGTAGGACAGAACAGCAGAAACAATTTAAATCAGAGTGAGTGCAGATAATGGGCTAAAGTGTTGTGTCTGTTAAAGGGATAGTTCACTTTTTTAAACAAGAAGTTATATGCCATCCTTACCAGCAGCATACTGCATACAAGTTGACCAACCTCTGTCATCAACTCCCTCTCAGAGCTCTTGCCATTCAAAGCTTATCAAGAAAGTAGTCCTGGTTTCTCGAGCCACCAAACTGTGTCGTTTTGCTTCAGAAAATTATATGCATTTGAAAGCATGATTCATTTGTATATAAAAAAATGGCAGCCAAAACACCTCACTATTATCTTTTTTCCACTCCAGTGAATTTGCGCTGCAGCCAGTGTCAACTGTTTTGCATCTCTCATCACCTGTTACATTGTTGAATGCAGAACCATCCAATCATAGTTTTCTCTTAGGTGAAAAACTAAAACAACTAAAACTTAACACTGTGTGCTCTTCAAAATTTGAGTGTGAGAACGCAATGGATATAGTACAGTCATGGGAGATGAATTTTACATAAAATCAAGTATGACTGAAATCGGGTTCAACATCTTGACATCTGCATAAAAAAATGCCATGTCCCTGATATTAGCTTTGAAAAATCAAAAAGAGATTACAGATGGCCATAATACATCAAAACCCTCTTTTCCTAAACCTACTGAGCTGTGCTCTCACATCAAACACCACAGTGTGTCTTGAACTGTGTCCTACTGCGTATGTGTATTGATTGTGGAGGAGGCAGCAGCTCTGTGGTTATTATTAGCCTGAGGAGGAAAACCTAATGGGAGCTCTACTTCCTCTAACTGGTTTATTCATAGCAGGATCATTACCACCATCATTGACCCCCCTTCCTGCTCATCTGCTTGACTGACAGAACATGGAAAACACTGTCCATGAGTCATTTAGCTTCAGCCTTTATTGGGACCAGTTTATTTTTATACATATTACTTTGGAGCAGTCCTCAATGATCGAGATTGGATTTTTAGAGCGTGCTAGCCTAGGGCCCACCCTTGAGTTGTGATAGTCAAAAATGCATTGCGAAGATGATATTTTTGCTAAACATTTTAATATAAAACAGAACAAAAAAGACTGCCAATGAAAATGAGTTTGACACATATATTAGTGTCACTGATTCTGTTTCCAGCCATTGATTTATGACTATGAAACTGGCCAATGCAACACTTCAGACATCACTTTTTATTAGCTACGGTGGGGTAGAGTTTCCAGATTTCACAGTTGGTGGCACAGTTGCCTTAAAGCAACAACAAATTGAGTTCAAATGCTGGAATAGTTTCCCTATTCTACCGATTATATATTGGTGCTCTTTGGGTAGTCCAGTCTGTCACAGTTAAATATGAGACTTTGTTCCTGTATTGCTCAGGAGATATAGATGAGAACGTTGATAAATCAGACATAAATTATAATTTCTTACACAAACCCAAACTTTTCTAGGATATTCAAATGAAACCATTGTGAGATCTCTTTTAAGAAAATCCCCTTTCCTCTGGGAATTTCTGAGAGTGGGCGCCTATAAAAGATACCCAAATGTCAAACTTTTTTCAGTCAAAATGTTTGATTTTCCAAAATGCAAATAGGATTTTAAAATTAGATGATTGTGCACAAGTTTTCAGTTCAATTTTCAAAGTCTAGATTCACCCATCATGGGAAGAAAAATCATGTTTTACCTTTTACTAACTAATGTGGCCAGAATAAGAAAGGAGGACTTCGTAAATCCTATTGCACATATACGGACAATACCTAAAAACTTAGTTGTTACTAAAAGCCCAAACAATTTCAGAGACCTCTTTCAATTTTGCCAATAAGACTGACCAAATAATCAGGCAGAATTATCAATGGATAATGGATTATCAATGTGATTTCTCTACAACCAGCTTATGGAAATCCATCCAAATATTAGGAGGGGGCAAGTAAAAATCAGATCCTGTATGGACATTGTTATTTGGAGGGACAGAGTACATTGTAAGACATCACAAAAAACAGGCTAGTTAAAAATCACATTCATACTTAATAAACATAAACATTACAAAAGTAGCATGTTTGCTAAAGAAAAAGATGAATATTCTGTGTTTGCCCAAACTTAAAATGTCTACCCTGCGCCATCTGACAGTGTTCAGGGCATATCTGAAAATAAAAAAACAGCAATCATCACTTTATATGAAGTTCAGGGGTGCTTAGCGCTTTCAGTCGGCTAGAGCTGGCCCTGATCCCAATTATATAAAAATATTATCATAATATGATTTTTAATTATTTCATCCTAACAAAAAAAGCATAGTTTTGGTGCATTGACCTCAGTCTCTTCCATCGGCACTTAGTTCAATGTTAAGGATACGTTTTTTTCCCCATATGTTTCTGTGAAAGAGTCAAGAAGACTCCACAATACAGTATATGTGAAATAGTATTTCTTCTTGGAGAGGGATGGTGAGTTATAAGGCAGAAGATCATATAGAATATAATATTTTCCTTGGAAACAATTCTACACATATATTGCTGATGTTCATGTCACTTACATATATGAAAAACTGAACTCCCTTTGCTCAAGGCCACGTCTATCTACTGTACATAGTGTAACATGGTTGCTTTACATTCTGAGTTGTGCATTTCATCAAGAGACTTTCTGAGTTGTTTGTACTCCTCACTGCATGTGATTTCAGCTACTTCTTTCCTCCTCCACTGCCAATATTCTGACAAGGAGATGTCTTGCCTTCTTCCCTTCTCCCACAAATCCCTGGAGCTGACAAATTATTCATATAGTGTATCCTATCCATATAGTTCTGCTTTCAAAAAGCTTTTCCTTCTCTGCCATTTAAGCTGCATTAACAGTGGGAGTGGAGTTTGGTATCTGTAGACAGATGCGTATATGGAGAGGATATAAGCTGCAAGAGATGTGTCTTTGTTGTAACCCTATCCTCCCCTCCCTGCTTACATCTTGCAGAAACTGTTTACACAGATCAGAATCTTTCATCCTCTTGCAACCAGCTGCCCCACAGCTCTTCCCTCCCTTTTTAACAAAGATGCTGCAGAGAAAATCCCTAATATGCTGCTTCTACTGGGAAGGACTTACTTTATAGAGAAATCACTCCCTTCTATCACTATGTATGCACTTTATTTTACTGACTGAGTATTTACTTCAATGTGCTCTGTGTTTGTTCTCTCTGCCCACACATTCTCAGCTCCAGAACTCCGTATCAGCCAGCTTCTTCCCTGAGGCTCAGCAGGACACATGAGGGTTGTTGTGAAGAACTGTTCAGCAATCAGAGTTTGGGTTGGACATTTCATAAGCTGCTGTCAATGAAGAGTGAGAATAACGCACAAAGAGAGTTGTGTTGTGGTTTATTCCTGATGTATCCTAGAATATAATTTATGGAAGGATTATCAAAACATAAATGTGATGTAACATATTACATCCTGACATGATAGAGCCTTTTGAATTCTGCACCCTCCATCCCAGTGAAAATGTTCTATACAAATAGGGGCACAACAAAAGCAACATACACTGTAATACCACTGCTCAAAAAAATGAAAGGATCGTCGAACAGTGACTGAAATATTCTTATTGAAAACTTTGTTCTTTAGTTGAATGAGCTGAAAACAAATCACACACACAAAAAAAAATAAAGTTGGAAAACACACTCCAGGCTGATCCAACTTTGT
Source organism: Apricaphanius iberus (assembly GCA_028564705.1). Taxonomy (NCBI): domain Eukaryota; kingdom Metazoa; phylum Chordata; class Actinopteri; order Cyprinodontiformes; family Aphaniidae; genus Apricaphanius; species Apricaphanius iberus. The sequence goes on from JAPXFQ010000902.1 coordinate 222,151, forward strand.
AATGTTCTTAAAACAAGTCAAAACGAGCCTCAATAGTGTATGAGTGGCCTCCATGTTTCTTTATGACCTCCCTACAATACCTGGGTACGCTCTCGATGTGGGGGATGGTGTCTTGACGGATCCCCTCCCGTACCTTGACGAAAGCATCTGGGAACTCCGGACGGTCTGTGGTGTGGATGGAGTGAGACATGATGTGGTCAGTTGGATTCAGGTCTGGAGAATGGGTGGACCAGTCCGTAGCATCAATGCGTTCATCTTGCAGGAACTGCTGACACATTCTGGCCCATTAGGAGGAACGCAGGGCCAACGGCACCAGCATATGGGTCACAAGGTTGTCTGAAGATGTCATCTTGGTACATAATGGCAGTCAGGCTACCTCTGGCGAGCACATGGAGGGCTGTGAGTCCCCCTAAAGAAATGCCATTCTACATCATAACTGACCCACTGCAAACCTGTCAGGCTAGTGGATGTTGCAGGCAGAAAAAACATTCTCCACACCGTCTCCAGACTGTCATGTCTGTCACATGTGCTTTGTGTAAACCAGCTTTCATCTCTGAAGACCCTCATGGAGTCTCTTTCTTACTATTTGAGCCGACACATGCGCTTTTGTGGCCTGGTAGAGGTCATTTTGCAGGGCTCTGGCAGCGCTCCTACTGTTCTTCCTTGCACAAAGGTGGAAGTAGTGGTCCAGCTACGGGGTTGATCCCCTCCTACGGCCTCCTCCATGTCTCCTGATGTACTGGCCTGTCTCCTGGTAGTGCCTCCATGCTCTGCAGACTATGCTGACAGACACAGCAAACCTTCTTACCACAGCTAGCACAGATGTTCCATCCTAGATGAGCTGCACTACCTGAGCCACTTATGTGTATGTAAGACTCTAGGTGTTTCTCAATGTCAAGGCACCTCACGGTAGGAGAGTTGCCATGCTTACGAGAACCTTTTCCATCTTTGGTCAAATAAAACGGTTTGGAAAAGACTTACCTCACGTGACCGTGGCTGCCGGCTTATGTGCTCTGTATAGGTCCTGCATGTCGTACTAGCATTGTAGCGTAGTAACTTTCCTTCAGCAATGGAACTGGAAATGTATAACGAGTGTTTTACTTTTTTTAACTGTGTATATGTCGGTTAAATCAAATGTGTTGGCGAATTAGCCACCGAAGCTGCAACTACTAAGCAACTAACCAACCATATATAACTGCTTTGGATCTAAAAAATAAATAATAAAACAAACATCTCCTAGGCAACCGGGGCGGGACCAAAGCATCAAGGTTCCTGGGTATTGAGAAACACCCTCTGTCACATTCTACCAGTAAAATTAAAGCACCACCAGCAGTCAAAAGTGACCAAAAACATCAGCCAGAAAGCACAGGAACTGAGAAGGTGTCTGTGGTCACCACCTGCACAACCATTCCTTTATTGGGGGTGTCTTGCTAATTGCCTATAATTTCCACATGTTGTCTATTCCAGTTCCATAACAACATGTGACAATGTCAATCAGTGTTGCTTCCTAAGTGGGCATATTGATTTCACGGAAATGCGATTGACTTAATTACAGTGTGTTGTTCCAGTGTTCCCTTTATTTTTTCGAGCAGTGTATTTTGACAGCAAACATGACATGATTGCAAACAGTGTCAGTAGATTTGTAGTTTATATAAAAAATGTATAAAATATTTAAAATACTTAAAAACCTTTTTTACATCCTGAACAACTGTCCAAAGCCCCATTCATCCACTATCTGCCACTTGTCACGTTATAATTTGCATCCTCTTCTCATTCTCCTCCCTTACTTCAAATGAATGCTGCCTCCACCCATTGTGTAGTTATCATGTATAATACAGTATGTTGCTATTCCCAGGTTATGTAAATCATGTCCCCTTAACAGACATCAATGATTAGAGGATTGATAGAAGTTCTTCCGAAAATTCCTGTTTAGTTGGGTCAACACTGTGCTAATAAAATGTTATCAGGAATTTTACGCTGTTTTAACAAATTGTCTTGGTCTTTAAAATAAAAAGATGTCAGATTAAGCCACCATGATAAATAGATGAATTTTGATATTTGTGCAAAGAGATTTTGCCTCATAGGTGATAGATCTACTGGTATGAATAAATTCAAAAGGAGCAGCTGGTCTGCTGGTATGACGTGTTGTTTTCCATCCCCTGCATGCTCTAATTGCACATTAGATGTCTCCTGCTCGGAACAAGGAAGATGGCTTGGCAGATGTTTGTTCAGCAGTGTTGTTCCTTCCCACCTGCTTATGTAATGGATATGCTTCCATTGGTTCAGGAAGTGTCAGGAAGCTTGATTGTTTTTTTCTTTTTTGTTCTTCATGTTTTTATTCTTGAACTCTCTGACATAGCCTTCTGTCAGAGTTCTCAGAGTGTCCATTCTCATGTGTGCATCCATGTAAACAGATGAGCATCCTCCCTCCTTGGCAAACCGATGTCTGCACACAAACAGATACACATAAGGAAGCCTTCTTTCCTTCCTTCCTTCCTGCTGAGGCAAAAACCTGTTGGTGAGTTTAAAGGGGTTGAAGTTCCCCTCAGCCCCCGATCAGGACATGACACCGACTGACTGTTTTCCTGTGGACGCACAAAGACAATGTCAGCATGAGCAGCTATTAACCTCTGAGCCGAATTCATAAGAAAATACAGCAGCACCACTTCCATATGTTATTCTAACGTGAGCAACAGGATGAATTTTACAGCAAACACTAGGACTGCCTTCTGCAACACTTCCTCTCTGCAAACGACAACTAAAGTAGGGTTACCAAGGTCATTCTATTCTAAGGGGTATCCTAAAGCAAAATGTGGTTGAACTTGGGAACTGGTTATCCTAAGTATTTTTAGTTCAACTTGAGGAAGGGGATATCAGTGAAATAGTTATGATTGTTGTTTTGCTTGAATCTTTCTTTAAGAGGAGCTATGTCAAGTGTGTTTTAAGACCTATTTTATTTTATTTGTAAAAACAAATCCAAATCAATAAAACAGAACGTTTTAGTACACCCTTTTTCAAGTTTTGGGTTGAATTTTTTGGGACTTCTCTCACAGTGTTGTGTAGGGAATTAGTGTATTTAAGGCTGAAGACAACTCTGTCTGTTTTAGGTCTCTAGACTGTGTAGCAGTACAACACATTGGATCATTTTCCTTGTATAAGACTTCCTCAGATTCAGATAATGTTTAGGTGGGCACATAATTAACTCTAGAAAACCTTGGGGACCCAGTTTCTGTGATTTGAAAACATACCCAAATTACTATCCATCCACCACTCTGCTTGATTGTCGTTTGTTGCTTTCCACAAACATGGCACTCTGATTTATAGCCGAACATCTTTAGCCTCATCTGTCCAAAGGATATAAAATCAAACTGTCATTTAGAAAACCTCTTACAACAATAGCTGTTCAAAGTACAGGACAATAGCCTGAACAAGGATGAAAATAAAAAATGCAAATCAAGTTTTTATTTTCTACAAATGACACAATTCTTAAATGTCAAAGGCCAGTCTGAATAAGTCGTGCTTTAATTTGTGTTTAAACAAAGACAGATCTTTAAAGGAACAAAATTCCAAAAGGTAGACAGTACCAAAGCTGTGGTCCCACCACCACAAAAGTGTGATCCCCCCAATGTTGGTACCTTTACTTTGGGACCACCAGTGGTGTTCAGAGGAGTGTAAAGCTTTTCTGGGCTAAGCCAGGTTCAACATGTCACACAGATGCAGAGGTACAAGGCTATGAATGGAACAAAAGGCACACAGAACAGTCTTAAACAGGATTCTCAACTGAACGTGCAGCCAGTACAAAGAGTACAGTACAGGAGTAATATAGTCACACCTATTGGTGTCAGCATGGTCAGACAGGCACATTTTGTACAAGCTGTAGACAGCGCAGAGAGGCCTGGTGTAGTATTCCAGTGTAGAGGCCATTGCCATAATCTAAGTGTGACATGACAAAGGGAGGAATTGTTGTTTTTTTTCCCAGTAACTACAGTTGAAGAATTTTGTAACTTTAGCCAACAGGCAGTGCTGGAAAAAACAGGCCCTGATCAGAGAGTCTATTTGTTTATTTAATTTGAGTACTTTCCAATATAACTCCAATATTCCTCACTGCATGGTTAACGTTTGGGATAATAGATAGAAAGATGCAGGTGAAATAAATATTTTTTTTGAATATGGTACAAACGTTAATTTATTTCAGTAGTTCAACTTAAAATGTGAAACTTTTTTTTCTTTTTTTTAACCTTTTTTATTTTGAACAAGTAAAGGGACAAGGTACAATAAAAACATTAACCTTAAAGGGAGAGATGATTTGTACCATGTTATAGCTCGAATGCTAATTTACACCTGTAGTCCCTGGGCAGGCTGATGTTATGATAAAGTTACAGTACACTAAAACAGCATACAGTGTAATGGCATTTACTCTGACAATTATGATAATAAAAACATAAAATCTTAGCACAATCACAAATCTAATGTACACTTTTCATTTACTCTACTACTTTTAAATATAGACCTCAAAAAACACATACATACATAGATACATATATCCGGTCACATGTGGTTACAAATTTGATTTGACAAAAGCCATTTCTTAACCAGGCATGAAAAGGTATAGGAATTTATGCTTGTAATCAGCTCTGTAGGTAACATATTCCACTGACGAATGGCCACACAAGAAAAAGCAGAGTTTCCAAATGCTGTCCTGTGTTTAGGGATCCTGCACTCGCCTCTCACTGTACTGTAGATCTGGTGGCTCGAGCTGCCGTTTCTGAGCCTAACAAGATAAACTATTTTAGTGGAGGAGCAGTGGTGTCATGGAGGATCTTATACATTAGACACAAATTTTAGTGGATTATCAGATTTTCAAAACTGAGAAATTTGTGTTTGACAAGAATTTGACAGTGATGGAAACTTCTGCTTTTCTTATCGTGAATCTTTAGAACGCTGTTATATAATGACTGAAGTGCCCCAAGGACAGATTTACAAGCCTGTGACCAACTTGTCATACAGTATTTAAAATAAGAAATAATGATAGCATTTAATTAGATCCCTGAGGCGTTGATTGTGAGGGAACTTCAAATGTGTCTGAATTGCGTCATGTTAAATATAATTGTATTTGTTAAGCCTAAAGTTGGTTCCAATGTGACTCCTAAACATTATACCTGCTTTGCAATCATAAAGATTTGTCAATCAATTAAAATCTTTGGGCAGTTTTTTAACTTAGGACAGTTTATAAAAAAAAACTAATTGAAAAAGTCTTATCTAAGTTCAAGATGAGGTATGAGGTATGAGGTTTTTCAGGCACAAGGAGACCTTTTTCATGTCGTTGGTCAATTGTTGAGCTACTTCTTCAGCAGTTTTGCCTTAAACATACTGTATAACACCATGTCATTGGCATACACATTTGGTGGCTCATTTATGTATAGTGTATAGTGTAAACTGCAAGGGGCCCATAATGGAACCTTGTGGGACTCCCATGCTGCAAGGTCTTAAAGGTGATTTTTTTATTGTCAACCGCAACACATTATTGTCTATCATTACAGTAAGATTGAATTCAAGCTACTGTGTAACTAATATATGATACAGACTCATTACATGTGAAGTGAAAGATTTCAAGCCTATATTTGTTATAACTTTGATTATGGCTTACAGCTTTTGAAACCCCTGAATTGAGAACCTCAGAAAATGTGAATATTACAAGAAATCAATAAAACAAGGATTTTAAGTAGAGAGATGATGGACCACTGGAAAGTATAATCGTGTATATATACTTAGTAGATGGTTTGGGCCCCTTTTGCATCAGTTACCGCCTCAATGCGGCGTGACATGGATGCTATCAGCCTGTGGCCCTGTCGAAGTGTTATGGAAGACCAGGATTCTTCAGCTCTTCTGCATTGTTTGGTCGCTTCTCTCTCATCTTTCTCCTGACGATGGCCCATTGATACTCTAGGGGTTCAGGTGAAGCAAGTTTGCATGCCAATCAAGCACAGTAATCCCACGGTCATTTAACCATATTTTGGTACTTCTGGCAGTGTGGGAAGGTGTCACGTCCTGTTCGAAAATGAAGTCAGCTTCTCCATAAAGCTCATTTGCAGAAAGAAACAGGAAGTGCTCCAAAATGTCCTGGTAGATGACTGCATTGACTTTGGACTTAATATAGGTAATTTGTACATCTCAATTTTTCCCCCAGACTCTGGGACCTTTGTTTCCAAATGAGATGCAAAATTTGTTCTAATCAGAAAAGAGGACTTTGGACCACTAAACTACACACCAGCAGTGTCTTGACAAGAAGAATAAAATATGTGAAGCCCATGTCAAAGATCTGTCTGTATGTGGTGACTCTTGATGCACTTACTCCATCTTTAGTGGACTCCTTGCCAAGGTCTCCAAAACATTTGAATGAACTTTTCTGACAATTCTCTCATAGCATTTATTCCTGCAGCTTGTTCACCTTTTCCCCCACACTTTTCCCTTCCACATAGCTTTCTATGTGCTTTGATAGACTACTTTAGGAACATCTGACTTCTTTTGCAGTTACCTTTTGTGTCAATTGAGGTTTTCTGCACAACTATCAGATCAACAGTACTCTGCACGATTGTGATTCGTACTGAACCAGAATGAAAGCCCATTTAAAGGCTTAGGGATCCTTTGCAGGCATTTTGGATTAATTAGGTGTTTATAGTGTGACACTGTTAGCCTAAAATCTTGAACCTTTTCACAATATTCTCATTGTCTGATATTTTGAATTTTGGGTTTTCAACAGCAGTAAGCCATAATCCTTTAGATAACAAAGAAAGTGTTGAAAGCTCTCTATTTGCTTGTATTGAGTCTATATCATTTATTCGTATCACCTTTTAAGTTAAATTACTGAAATCAATTAACTTTTGCACAATATTCTTATTTTTTGTTGTTACGTGTGTTTATGTTTTACGTTCAGCGACATTGAGAGCTTTGAATCTGCATACAGATTAAATTAGACATGATAGCATAGCATATAACTTAGTATATAGAAAGAAAATAAGCCAAGACCCAAAATTGAACCATGTGGCACACCAGAGGACCGTGGAATGGAAGAGCATGACAAATCAGTGATTGTCACAGAAAAAGTTCTGTTAGATATGCCCTGAACACTGCACTATGGGTCTTTGAAGACCTACTTGGTGAGCCAAGCTGGTCAAAGAGGATGTAATGGTTCACTGTATCAAAGGCTGTAGTGAGGTCTAACATTATTAGCAACAGTTATTTTAGCATACTTGTAATTTTATAAGTCATCAGAGCCAGGGACTTAAAACGCCTCAATAACCTGAAAAAGAAGGCTGGTTCTGTTCTGGGGATGACTGTGGAACAACTGGAGATAATGATGCAAAGAAGGATTCTTCATAAAATTAAAAAGATCATGGACAACCCTGAGCATCCTCTTCATGAGACTGTCCTACAGAAACAGAGTATCTTCAGTTCGGAGCTTCTTCAGTTTCGCTGCAACACAGAAAGTTACAGGAAATCCTTTCTCCCCACAGCCATCATGGTCTACAATAACTTATAATAACTTAATTTCCCTCTGGGATCAATAAAATATGTTTGAATTGAATATAATGACAGAAGAATGTCGCTCTGAAGAACACCTTCACTTTTTCTGTAAAGTGATAGTCATAACAGACTGATTTAGAAACATTTGAAAAGACGTTAGCAGAGGGATCCATAACAAACCGAATTGCACTGAATAAAACTTGATGATGACTACAGTTTGTAAAAAAAAAAAAAAAAAAAAAGTATTTACATTTCCCTTGTTAAACGGCAGTTTAATTTTCAGAGGGCATTCTCTCAGAATATTCAAGGACACATGCAGCTTCAGCATTCTCAGGGCATCAGTGGGGTCATTCAACAAAGGGTCTGGTTTTGGCTTACTAGACTTCATTTCTGAACAGGTGGAATAAAAAGAGAAAATTTATATGATTGGACTCAATTTAGGTACAACACCGGAAGTTTGAACGTCTAGAAGAGGTGAGTATATGGTTAGTGGAAGGTAAGTAATAAAGAGAAATCCTGATGAAGATATCCTTATTGATTGTCCAGAGATAAGAAACTTTGAGCAAAGTGAGTTTGGGTCTTGTGAACTGAGCTCCTGACTGAAGTACGCAGAAGCATGCTTTGGGCAGGGCGAGAACACAGCCGGGAACCTGAGCACTTACCTTGATACTGAACTGGAGCAGTACTTGGGTCACAGTCGATGACGTTTCTCAAGTATGCAATGACACAAGTCCACATAAGGCGTATGGCCAGTGTCTGAACTACAAGCTTTAAGGCAACATTAATCGTGAATAATCTCGGACAATTCCTTTCCACCAAGAACTGATTTGGCAATTTGTTTCGGGATTTTGTGTGACTCTTGTGGTTTTGTCTTGGCACTTGTGAAAGTGTTTCTAGAAAATTGTATTTTGTTTTCCAATTTGTTAATTTGTTTTCAGAAATGTGTATTTTGTTTTCCAATTTAATTTGTTTTCTGTAGATTTTATTTTCCTATTTGTTCATTTGTTTTCTGCAAATGTAAATGTAGTTTGCACTTCTTAGCCACCGTAAATGACGCTACTGATTTTTTAAAATTTTTACAACATTCTGATTTATTAAATGTGACTCTACAGTTGAAGACACATCAGTTGGCTGTGGATCAGGAGGTAGAGATTAGTCCTGTGAGGCGTTGCCAGTTGAAACCCCCGCTTCATCCATCTCACTTGCTGTGTCCTCCAGCAAGATACTTTGCCTTGCCCACTGGTGGTCAGAGGTGGAGTTTGGCAGCTATTGCTACAGTCTAGCTTACCACCAGTAGCAGTATGATGAATTAGTGAATTACTGATTGTAGTATAAAGTGTTTTAGAGTCCTCTTACTTGATAAAATGCTATACAAGTAGAGGTCATTTACATGTTAGGGACAGGTCAGTTCTATATGATGTAATATATTTACTTCAATAAAGTTTTGGTTAAGGAAAAGGCACAAATTATTTTCTATTAAATGTAATAAAGGAGCACAGAGCACAAACTATTTTGCAGCTCAGTTAATTCCAACACATCACTATACCATTTATAGGATGCAGTTTTACATTTTATGACATTTAATCCTAAAAGTCTGAAACTAGAACTAAATGAATAAATACAACTTTGTAGTGTCATTCAGTCCCAATGATTTTAAATGCAAAATACAGTCTATTACAAAAAGATGACTGTATGTCCTTGCAGGGTCAATCAGTGACTTTGTTTTTACACCTTTTGACTTACAAATTCTAACATACAAACATACAAATGCTTTGGAATATTAATGCTTACACATCCACTTGGTGTTTGGCTTGCAAATATATTGCTGAGGCCAAGTTAAGAGCATTGCTCGAGTCAATTTTAGTTACATTAAAGTTACATTTTTACTGCAGCATGATCCAGACAAGACATATGAACTCAGCATATAATGTTTAGGCTATTTTTTTTTCAACTTTAATTTGCCTATGGTTTGACAAAAACTCTACACTGCCACATATTATGGTGCTACAAAAAACAGTGGAAGAAGATTAAAATCACTCATTATATTAATGCTTCTACAGCAGAAGATTCATTGAATTGTTGCCAGGATCTTCAAATAAAAGTTACTTAAAGACTCTTATAGGCATAAATGACACCTGTCCATGTCCTGTGCTGGAAGAGAAAGGAAAGAGGCTGGAAGTGTTTCTGTGTGAGGAAAAGGACGAAGGAAGGAGCGACACATGCACTATGACAGCATGGAGCAGGACTATTTTTAACTGATAGGGCAGGTCTATATATAGTAAAGCAGTGGGAGATCAGGTAACTGTTTGTGTGTGTGTGTGTGTGTGTGTGTGTGTGTGTGTGGGTCGAGGAGTCATGTAGAGTGATGTTCATTTCCAGCTGGAACCAAAGAGCCCTCAAACTACACACAGACGCACAAAGAGTGATGGGCACTAACAAGCTAATCTTGCTTAACCCGTTCCTTCACTGACACAAAACCCCAGCTGTTAGTTCGTTAAATCTAAAAACGTGTGTTTTCCATGTTTTCTTGTACTTTTTCAGTGGGTTGTCTTGCACCTCATCTCTGCTAGCCTCTTAGCTGCTTTTACTTCTATGACACAATTGGCAGGTGTGTGCTAACATGCGATCATTTCTGCATGGAAATAGCAGAGGGGTTAAGCACAGGGCAGCTGGTAGTGTCATTTGTTGTTTCAGGTTTTTTGTTAAATGCGCAGGCAGTGAGAACATCATGGAACAGCTGAAGTTGTGTCTGGACATATCAAACATAGCTTAGAACTGATAACTTGGCCAAACTTTAACTGCAGACTTGTTGTCTTTGATACACACGAACCAAAGGTAAATAATAGGCTACTTATGTCATGTTTTGTTGTTTCGTTTTTTTGTCCTCAAGAATTATGTGGGTCATTTAACCAATTCATTTATGGAAAAAAAGTCGCAATCCATTACCGATATGCATGAAAAAAGTGCAATAGCACTAGGTTAAATCTGTATAGTATTAACTACATTAGTCTCGTTTGTGTTATATTTTACTCCCTCTTCAATCAGGTGGTAGATGCTACAGTTTCAGAAAGACTTTTTCAGTTTTTTCTTAATATGGAATTAGATAATATATGACAGTAAACTCCTCTGCTGAGGAGGCAGAATTTTAAGACTCATGAGAATGTGAGTTAATCACTGTGGCAGAGGTCAACAAAGTAGTTCATAGTTCCCTGGCAATAGGATACAACGTATAGATGAGATTCCCCCTCATCCATACCTGGACACTGTGGGACTGTCATGGTTGACATGCCTTTTTGATGTTCCTTAGAGAAGTGTTTCCTTACCTGGGTACTCAGGGCCCACTGTCCATCATATTTTAAATCCATCTCTTCCACACCACACCTGATTCAAATGACAGCATTAGTTCTTGCATTGATTTTAAGGGCTGCAGAAGTCTTTTAATCACCCAATTATTCAGGTTCAGATCTCTATGACAGAAGGAAAACATTTAAAACAAGCAGGACAGTGGGCTGAGGACCAGGGTCAAGAACCCTGCCCTAGAGAAAAACAACATGATTGGCAAACTGGAGTGTTGGTCCTCATTTTCAGGAAAGCTGGCCATAAAGTAAGTTCTAATTACCAAGGAATAACACTTCTGTCACCCTGGGGAAGCTTTCTGCAGGAGGATCAAACTGATAGTAGAACTTCAGATTCAGAATGAGCAATGTGGCTTTTGTCCTGGCTGTGGAACAGAGGACCAGATCTTTAGTCTTGTGGAATAGCTGAGGGGGTCATACGAGTATGCTTCTTTGATTTATGTGCATCGTTTTGGTGCTGTGGAAGCTACGGGTATCTGGGTGGCTTTTTAAAGCTATCCAATCTGTTGTATGTCCAAAGCATGTGTGTCCACATTTTCATAACAAAGTGAAGCCTGTTTCCAGTGTGTTGGAGTCAACTAGGGTTGCCTTTGTGACAGAGCCTGTTTGTTGCCTTACGTAGGATCTTAAAAAAAAAATCTTTGAAAATTTGGTAAATGCAACTCCTACTTCATAGATATATATTTACATATTTATATATGAATACAAACTTATGCACATAAACATCCCTTTCTTTACAAGTTTATATGCACATGTTTATATACTGTATATGCAGTGGCGGATTTAGCCGTTTTGGGGCCCAAGGCGAACAAAGACATGGGGCCTTCTGTAGCTTTTTTTTCTAACTCTTTTAAATTCTAAGTTAGAAAACAAAAAGTCATTTATGTAACTTCTTCACTGGTCAAGTCTTTAGAACACACTAATGTCCAGAATTTAAATGTTTGGAACTGCATCTGAATGAAAAAACACATCTAACAGTTGAGAAATATATTGTCCAATTTTATGAAATTTTTTTTGTGAAAGAATGTGCAAGGCAACAATGTTTGTGATAAGGTAAGGAAAATGTGTTTGTATAGCACACTTTCACCAACAAGCCAATTCAACATGAACTGTTCAGCAGACATTTAATGCTGTTTCAAATGGGCTGCAAGTAGTGACAGCTGGAGAAAAAATATTAATGGTTGTGCTGATGTATTAATAGATTTACCTTCCTGGCATAGCATTCAAATGAACGTTGGTAAAATGACTAGAATAACAACATCCTTAATGCAGCAAATAATGAAAGGCTAAATTAACCAAAAGGGAAATATAGTAACTTGCAGAATGTTCAGTATTTCATCTTTCAATGGTAACTGCAATATACTTAAAAGATGGCATATTAATCTGACTGTCAGACGCTCAGCAACATTTTACAAAAATGAACGCTCATGCATCTGCAGGGCTGTATGTTAACTTTTATGTTTATCATCTTTATCGTTCATCAATCATTTATCACTTAACTTTATCACTGGTGCCACAGAGTTTGTTGGTTTTGTTGCACAGACAAAAAAGTTGTAGTATCTGCAAAATATTTATATATATGAAATTAAACTGTCCACCAACACTGATTGACAGTCAATTTCACATGATGTTGTGGAAAAGGAATAGACACCAGCAATTATCAAAACACCCCGATAAAAGAGTGTTTCTGCAGGTGGTGACCACAGATCACTTCCCAGTTCCTGTGCTTTCTGGGTGATGTTTGGTCACTTTTGAATGCTGGTGGTGCTTTCGCTCTTTTGTTTGTGTTTTTTTTTAACGTGTCCTGTCTAGCAGTATGCTACTCAGAATTGGTGTCTGAGTACCAAGTACAAGCCCAACAGTTTTACTTTCCCAAGCAGAGTATTACAGCTTCGCTGTAGTACGCCACTTGATGTATATGTATGAAAAATCTTTATTAGTGATTACTGTGGGTTCAATTTCCTGACGTCATGGACACTAAACCAAGACAAGAAGGGAGAAAGGAAGAAGGTGAAGAAAAGAAACCGGACCAGCAGAGGCGCGAACGGACGACACAAGACAGGGAGGCAAACAAAGAACACAAGAAAACATCCCAGTCCTCCACCTCTGCCGGACGGCAGAGAAACAGTAATTCAAAACAACAAACTGAACAGATGGAAGCCCCAGGGGAACACCCACCAGCCGCAATCCTGGGGCCCGAGAGATCGCAGTGAGGAGCCCACGGGCTTCACCGGAAACCGGCTACGCCAGGGCGGGCCCGGATCAGGACCCGGAGGCCACGGGGACAAGGGGCACCCAACCAGGGACCAGCCGACAAGGGCCCTCCGCCGCAGGCAAAGGGGATCCGCAGCCAACCGACGGACAATACACGCCGCCACCACCCCGGACCAATACCCACCGCCAACAACCCGGCCCGCCCCCACACACCCACACGCCAGAGAGCCACAGCAAGAGCCACAGCGGATGTACGCCCTCCCCAGGCCGCGCCCAGCCAGCACCTGGACATCCAGATCTTCAAGCTCCTGGGTCCAGATCCTGCCCCACGCAGGGCGCCAAGATCAGGGGCCCAGCCAATGCCGGACAGCTCCCCCCAGATGAACCGCCCAGCCAGCAGAAGTCCGGGAACCGGCAGGAGGCCTGGTGGTCCGACACACCGGACCACCGCCAGACATGCACAGGACCGAGCCGGGCCGCAACCGGGATCCCCGGCCCCAGGCATCGAGAGCCATCATCAACCAGCGCGCAGGAGCATCCATCACCGACGGGGAGTAACTGAGGAGAAGAAAACGCATCAGGCCAGAGGGAAGCCAAACACCCAACCTGAAAGGTAGACATAGACAGACAGAGACACTCATACGTACCCTCCCTCTCATGCGTACACATTCTTACAAATACAGGACATACGAAAAATGGCGCTATACACTCATTCATACCCCCCATACATACACTATACTCCATACTCCCAGGCCCAGGGACAGACGCCCCAATAGAGCACCCTGCCCCTGCACTCGGGAGACAGACCCCTTTGCCCACCAGGATGGGGACAAGCAGACCGCCAAGGCCCCCACACCGGCAAGAGCAGCCCACCAGCCCAGGACCCCGACCAGACGGCCTGATGTTCTACCCGGGCTCCGACCCCTGATGGTCCAATGAACAGGGGTGTGGAAAGACCCCCCAGCCTCTCTCCCCCCGCTCAATGTGGTGTTGTTGCGTGTTGTTCTAATGTGCACTTAAAACAGAGGGGTGGGACATGGGAATACTGCCGGTATTAAGGGGTCCCGCCCCCAGCGCCAATGCGCCCCACCGCCAGGTCCCTACATATGCGTTCCATGTAAATGTTGCAAGTGTAAGTGTCTAAGTTGCTCAATAAAATCGGGACCCAGGCCGCCACCGGGTAGCGAAGACGGAAGCTCCATCCCGCACCCCAGTGACGTGCCCACGTCCCAAGGCCTTGTGAATGGTAGAATGAAGGAGCAGGTGGACAGAGGCAATGGGAATGGGGAGAAAATAACTGGGGTGACCATTGCCAACCCCAGGGAGCCAGCTCCCCTGCTGACTCCAATAGGCACCCCCGTTCGGCCCGATCCACCAGGGGTGGGAGGCCCCAGCACGTCAAGTCGGGGCCCACAGCAGCGGCACCCCCGAGCCCCATGGGGGCTCCGGCAATCCACCAGCCCCCACCCCAGGGGCACACCTAAATCCTTCCCAACATACACACTGCTAACAAAACACATGTCACTAGACACCCAGGTTGAGTTTAGCCCCCCCTCCCCCTCCATGCCCTCCTCCCTCCCGTCCCAAGCGCACCCCGTTAAAAAGAACGCCTGTGCTAGATGGTAAAAAGCCTCCCCGCCAATAAGAGACGCCCTAGACACCGCCAGCGTCCGAGGACCCCCGCGCCGAGGCCGGAACCCGGCGCACCACCGACTCGGGTACCCCGGACACGTCGCGCCAGGCCCGGTGCGGTACAAGGTGCTTTCACTCTTAAGGTAGCATGAAACGCCTCAGCTTATGCAGCTCATCCAGGATGGAAATTTAATGTGAATGTGGCAAGGTTTGCTGTTTCTACCAGGAGACAGGCCAGTACATCAGATGTGGAGGAGGCTGCAAGAGGTCGACAACCCAGCAGCAGGACCGCTACCTCCTCCTTTGTGCAAGGAGGAACAGGAGGAGCACTATCAGAACCCTGCAAAATGAACTCCATTAGATCACAGATAGGCATGCGTCTCCTCAGTCAGAAACAGACTCCATGAGATTGGTATGAGAGCCAGACGTCCACAGGTGGGAGTTGTGCTTGCAGCCCTACACCATGCAGGATGTCTGACATTTGCCAAAGAACATTATGATTGGCAAATTCACCACTGGTGCCCTGCGCTATTCACAGATGAAAGCAGGTTCACACTGAGCACATCTGACAGACGTCCTCTAGCATGAGTCGTTTGGCAATGGGTCAGTAATGGTGTGGGGTGGCATTTCTTTTGGGGGCTACACAGCCCTCCATGTGCTTGCCAGAGGTAGCCGGACTGCCATTAGGTACAAAGATATGATCCTCAGACAACCTTGTGAGACCATATGCTGGTACAGTGGCTCTGGGTTCATCCTAATACAATACAATGCTAGACGTCATGTGGCTGGAGAGTTTCAGGAGTTCCTGCAAGATGAAGGTGTTGATGCTGTGGACTGGCCCGCCCGTTCTCCAGACCTGAATCCAATTGAGCACATCATGTTTCACTCCATCCACCAATGCCACATTGCACCATAGACTGTGCAGGAGTTGGTGGATGCTTTAGATCAGGTCTGGGAAGAGAACCCCTTGGGAGTTGTAAGGAGATCAATTTGATTCCCATGAATAATTTTTGCTTGATTTTATTGTCTGCACATTCAACGTTGTAAATAATGTAGGTAAAGAGAGTATTTAAAAAGAATATTTATTTAATTGGGATCCAGGATATAAACAAAGGTATCAGCAAACTATATGGATTCCACTGGGTTTTTTTAACCTGTGTCTATGAACAATAAAAAGTGTTTGTGGCTCTCTGTTGGTACAATATACTTCAAGGCCTGCAACAGAGTACTCATGCTTTTCTAAGTATTTTTCTAGTTGAAAGCTGTTTGTGACCCCTTTAGCAAATTCTTAAAACTCTAAATAGATTAGCTGAATGTCACTGTTTACCATTGAAAAAGCCATCCTAGACTGGCTTGACACTGAATCAAAAAGTGATGATGTTAAATTCCGTGAAATTCCTTAACAAGACCTGGGTAAAATCAGGTCATCCAAGCATCATGAATAACCTCTGCAGGCAGCTGATTTGGTGTTTCGTTTGTATTGTGCTTGGTGTGTGATAGAGTGCCTTCTAGCTGAGTAGCCAAAGTGATAAGCACAGTCGTGTGTACATAGGCTTGTAGTGTGAGAACTGGGGAAAACGCTGTGAAGTCTGCCTGGGAAGGTAGATAAGAGTACTTCTGAGGTACTTCTGAGGAAGAGCTGCTAGGCACAGCCCCCCACCATCTGTCTCTTTTCTCTTTTAAATGCATGAAACCCACCCTGTTACACCATCACTCCCACTTATGTTTCCTTCTGCATTTCTGCCCAATTTAATCTACCCGCACTCTTACTGGCACTGATAATGTATTTAATTTTTGTATTTAATTTATTCATAATTTTCTTATTATTTGAGCTTTTTTGAGTAGATGTGATTGTGTAATATTGCTAAGGAAGGAAATGAACAAAAACGAAGAAAGAAATTATCTTATTTGGACATCATCCGGTACACCTGCACATGAATTAAAGCTGCGGTCTGGAGTTTTTCAGTGAGATAGATTTTTTTAATCCAACGTACAGTACCAAGGTTCCTCCCGATACACCCCCCTTCCCCTGTTTTCCCTCTAGCCCAGCCTCAACAATTGTGCATGCGCAATTGCACACCAAGTTATTGTGTACTTCATTAATAAAACTTTGTATTGGTCTGCTTTATTAAATATGACTGTCTATGACTGTCTTGCCAAAGCAGCATCAGTTTTGAAACTTTTTTAAATAATGTCTGTTGTTGAAACACATCTCCGATTTAAATCCTACTCTGGTCTTTAAAGCGTTTTTCAGCAATTTTAGCTGCCTGACATTTCTGTGCTTTTCTCTCTGCAGCCCTTGATAGCTAGGGAATGACTTTTTTTTTTTTTTTGCAGAAGTTTGTTCTGACTTCTCTGGCAGCACTCTGTAGCAACTGTAAACAGGAAGACACTGAGCGGCCTATATGCGCAGCCACATCTTCACAGGTTTCCGTGATGTGCATGCACGTTGATTGACAGCCGACAATGCAGAAACTTGAATACTGTTGGCTAAAAAATTTTTTGATGCTGATTGTGAATTTCATAGGGGTCTATGGGAGGAAGAACGGACTTATGAAAAATAGTGAAATGTTGTTGAACAACCACATATAAATTATAGTATATAACCAAAGTACTTCAAAGATTTATTTTTTCATTCTTTTTAGAAAACTTTAGATGAATAATAAATAAATAATACTACATAAATAAATTCTCTGAACTGCAGCCTTGTATGGCTCTGTAACAGTCATAGAAGGGACAAGAAACAGTTTCTAATATGGTATGGCAAATAACATTGTCACCCTGACAGATCCGCACTGTCCTCCTGAAATGAAGAGACGGTGTCCGGAATTTTTCAGGAAAATGTTTTTAAAAGTTTGACAGTGTGGAGGTCTTGTAACTATAACGCCAACAGATCTGAAGGACTGTGTTGTCCTGTTGGGTGAATGGTAAGTGTGCATGACTCTCACCTGGGAGACCGAGGCTTCATTGACACCTTGTCACAAAAACAACTCAAGCAGCTGAACACAACAAAAGAACTTATATGATTGCATATGAATATATATGTGACATATATAGAACGTGCATGTGTTGGTTCCTTACAGGTACTCCAGCTTCCTCCCACAGTCCAAAAACATGACTGTCAGGTTAATTGATCAATCTAAATTGTCCTTAGGTGTGGGTGTGTGCGTGCATGGTTGTTTGTCCTGTTTGTCTCTATGTATGGCCCTGTGATGGACTGGCGACCTGTCCAGGGTGTACCCTGACAGTTGGCACCACCACCCCCCGCGACCCCTTGAGGAATGAGCGGTTCAGAAAATGGATGGATGGATGGATATATAAAACTGGTGGTTTATGCACATAACATTGTTTCAACACAACATTGCTATAAATATTTTGTGGAGAATAAAATGAAAAACAAAAATAATAATAAAGTGGTTCTGCCGCATTTGTCCTAACTTTAGCTAAAGTGGTGTTTCCAGTCTCTAAGGTGAAAGCAGAGAGCAGATTCAGCCTTTGTAAGCGTAAGCGCAGTTCATCAATCCATGTGGAGTATTCAGGTCACAGCAGGTGATATGTTCACAATTAATATATTTAGCCTATTATCTGCTTAATATGTGAATTCTCTGTTCAGTTGGTTTGGATTGAAAAAAATCTGAAAATTAAATACAACTGAATATGTAGTTAACATTTAAAAAAAATGATGGTTAAAAGTAGATTATGACCAAATATTTTTAGCTTGTCAATCAAAATCCCCGACAACAAAAAAATATTGTTTGACCTCTGGCTATTTACTTCATATAAAGTGATTGCTTCAGATAGCTACATTTTAATCATCACGCCAATCACGTCCTCTGACAGTTTGCAACCAAATACATTTTTTATGTCAAATATTCTACCCTTTGTCAACAAACTTTCATAAATTTGTGAAACAATTCAACAAAAAGGGCTCAGCATTCATCTTATTTACTCACTTTACATATGTTTTCTGGGTTAGGCCATATGATGATGAATGTACACATTTACACAAAGATAAAAATCCCTGGAGAAATATATAAGTCATCTAGCCTGGTTAGGATAAGCATCTAATAAAAAGCTGTTTTTCAAACAGATCATTAATCCTCAGGGCAATGCAGAAAAATAAATTCTGCTTTAATTTTTCTTCTATACACTTTGCAAAAAGATACAACCCTTTAGTGTGACATTTGTTCTGAATACTTAAACACTTGAAGCCATGTATGGTTTATCAGAAAATGCATCCAACTTTTACATTTAAACATTAAGCTGCAGCTAAGATTTATGTGTTTTTTGGCCATCAGCATATCAATAATTTAAGGAGCTGTTAAACTGTATTTATTATCTGAAAACTAATCTGTCAAGATTGTGTAAAAAATAGTCCAGGAGTTTCGATTTAATTGAACCTTGAGCCTTCTCAACGGGGCTGTCTCACTCTCATTTTGTTTCACACAAGTGGGCAATATTTATTACAGCTACTAAGAGCTGTCTCAGCTCAATGAGAGCGTTCATTTTAATATATCTTAATATTTGCATAAGCAAATATCCTTAGAACATAAAAGATATTTAAATCCTCAAAGCTCTTTTCTGTCCCAAGGATGCAGAGTTTTACAGCAGTTGCTACATATTACACAGACTCAAGGGAATTCCCGTTACATGTGTGTGTATTTCCCTTAATGCACGTCAATATTTGCACATTAACTCAACACCTGCTTCTTTTTCTTTAATGATTAGCATCACTTTTCTATAACATTGAAGATTTTCATCCTTAATTGGAGTAATATGCATGTTAATTGGGCAGATTGGGAATGCAGCATCAAAACACTCTATCACGTGTTGGGTCTTGACATTTTCACTACAGATAGGGTTAGGCTCAGTCTAAAAGGATTACACTTCTGACGATCAAAACATTGTTAAAGCTTTTATCAGAATATACATATAACACACTGCAAAGATATTTTTCATTTTGGTATTTTTCATACCATGTATGTATAAAATTTATTTTACCATGTGGCAACCATGAAATAATGTTCAAACTGAAAGAAAAGGGTTACACGGGAGGTGGTTTTACATACTTTCCTCTTACCATCCAGCTGAAAAGACACCGCATATTAGTCTGTCTCCTTAAAATATGCTCAAATTTGTTGACGTAGCCACGTAATAAAATATATGCAATAGCTGCTTTACCGGGTTCATCTGTCGTTTCTGCCAGGTTGGTGTCGCCCTCCTTCTCTGACACAATACCGTACACGCTTGATGTTCCCATGATACTTACCATCTTCCTGTCAAGTGGTGTCAGCTCGGGTGTAAATGTACATTTTTTGTGGTTGCCATATTTCCCCTCTTCTTCATATGCATCAATATTCATGTCCTGCTTTGCATTGAACTTTTATAGTCGGATTTGGGCATGTTCAAACTTCCAAGAAGACTGTGATTTATAAAGGGAAATTGCTTACACTTGTGCCTAGGCATTGGTTTTATAAATCAGAAATCTTTTTGGTGTACGCAAACTTTTTGTTTTGGTCGTGCATACGTAGGGATTCTACGCAATGTTTTATAAATGAGACCCCTGGCCTCCATGGTTTCACCACTCTCTGTTTCCATCGTTTAGAGCTCCCTTCACTTTCCAGTCCTCCAGGACAAACAATCCCACATAATTTGAGATTTCTCTATCATTCTTTGTCAAGACCTCAAGTTTCACAGTAAGCCTCTTCCACAGTCGGTAGGTGGCGAGGCTGAGGAGGCTGAGGAAGATGAGGTTGCCCAGCGTCCGGCTGCCCCCAGCACCAGTGCTGCCGGTGCCCGTGGCGCATCCAACAGTGGTCGGGTTCTGACAGAAGCTGTGATGCAGACACAGAGAGACACAATCAGCGCCATCAATTCTGTAACAAACGAGTTAAAGGAAATAAAGAGTGTGCTGTGCGACATAGTGACAGCCATTGGTACCTTAAATGATAAAATAAAAAAATGTAATAAATGAACCGTGTCGTTATCTCAAACGCCGCATTACATCCTAGCGGATCCTTGCTCCCTGGGTGAAGGCTTCCTGTCGAGGAGGAGGCGGCTTTGGGTCGGGGTTCTCATGCTGGGGAGGTGGTAGGCCAGGAGGGAGGGGAATTCCAATTCCGCCACCTACATTGTAACAGGTCTATGGCACGCTCCACGACTGAGCGTGCACGCGTGTGACAGGAGTTGCAGCGCATTTCCTCTGCTGTCTGCGGGTCTGGGAACGGGGTCAGAAGCAAGCTCTTGAAAGGGTAGCCAATATCACCTGCAAGTGATAACGCGTTTAATTCAGGCGTCAACAACCAGCATTTCTAATGACGGTGAGGACCTACCGAGCAGTCAGCCATCACGCTATTCCCTACACTGCTGTGTGTCAAGATAAAGGAACGTGTGTTGAACCAGGCCATCGTGCCACCATATTAGTGATCATCATGTTCGAATCACATATGATTTGCACATTAATACTGTGTACATGTTTCCGATTGACGAAAACAAATTCATCCTCGGACGGAGCCCTTATAGCAATATGGGTGCAGTCAATTGCGCCGATTATGTTTGGGAAACCGGACATTACTGCAAATTGCATCTTAATTTCGGCCTGGTCCCCTACAGTACATGGAAACGTGATGTATCGCCTGCTCATCTTAATGATCCCATCCAAGACTGCAGGCGTTATTGCGCTCAGGGACGGCTGTGATATCCCAGACCTAGTAAATAAATATAACATATTTGAAGGCATTATTTCCAAAAAGGGACTTTGGGCAGAATAGTAAGAATCATGTCACTCAGACACATACCTGTCGGCTAATTCCCGCTGGCAACAACTAGTTGCCAGCGGGAATTGGCAGAGTTGGCATACAGGTGCGCACATTGTCCCGTCAAGTCTATTTTTATAAATCACAACTTTTGCTTTGAAAGTGGCGTACGCCAGTTTCAGGCCCCGTTTTGTGCATATGCAATGTTTATAAATGATACCCCAGGACCTTTGATAGTGAGGTAAGCTAGTTTACACTCACTGCTACAATGGTCTGACTTCACCATGGGAAAGTGGAAGATCACTTTGTCTGTAATTCAGATCCAATATACATGGGGCAATGATGATGAAAACACATAAGGTACACAATCCGGATACTGGAAATGAACACTCGAAAGGCTGTGACAGAGGCTGGATAAAAATAATCTTGCACTAAGTGGACTCAGATTAAGAGGTAAAATAACCTGTGGCACATGTGGCATCAAGCAGCAAGTACTAGACAACAGGACGGAAGGGGCAGATTTGAGAAGCCTCGAAACTTGGCAGGAATGGAGAACATCATGACACGTCTTTTAACCTTGAGACAGAAAATGTATTTCACTATAGTCCATCTAGTTGTTTAAGGGAAAAATACGTATTTAGGTATGAGTTAGCAATGCAGTAAATGTTGTCTTTAAACTTGTACAGTGACTTGCAGAAGCATTCATCCATCCATCCATCCATTTTCTGAACCGCTCGGTCCTCAAGGGGTCGGGCTGGTGCCTATCTCCAGCTGTTAACGGGCGAGAGGCGGGGTACACCCTTGACAGGTCGCCAGTCCATCACAGGAGAAGTATTCATTCACCTTGAATTTATGATATTTTATCATGATTTTAATTAACCAATGCCTTCAGATGTCCACTTGTATGTAATTCAATCTCAGTATAAATCCAGCTGTTCTTCAAACACTAGAGATCAATTGCATTAAGACCAAGAAAGAGAGAAGACAGGTCAGGGAGAAAGCTGCAGAGAAATTTAAAGAAGGGGAGGTTATAAATGAATATGCAATGCTAAAAAAATAAAATAAAGGGAACACTTAAACAACACCATGTATTTCCAAGTCAATCACCCTCCTGTGATATCTAACTGTCCGCTTCGGAAGCAACACTGATTGACAATCAATTTCACATGCTGTTGTGCAAATTGAATAGACAACAGGTGGAAATCATAGGCAATTATCAAGACACCCCCAATAAAGCAGTGGTGCTGCAGGTGGTGACTACAGACCACTTCTCAGTTCCAAATTATTTCTTGCTGCCAGTGCCCTGCAAAATGACCTCCAGCAGGTCCCAACTGTGAATGTGTCTGCTCAAACGCTCAGAAACAGATCAGTGTGGGTGGTATGAGGCCCGACATCCACTGGTGGGGGTTGTGCTTACAGTCCAACACTGTGCAGGACATTTGGAATTTGCCAGAGAACACCAAGATTGTCAAATTCGACACTGACAGCCTGTGCTCTTCACAGATGAAAGCAGACTCACCCTGAGAACATGCGACAGACTTTACAGTCTGGAGATCCCCTGAAGAACGTTCTGCTGCCTCTAACATACTTCAGTATGACCGGTTTGGCAGTAGGACAGTAATGGTGTGTGGTGACATTTCTTTTGGGTTGGCCTCACAGCCCTCTATGTGCCCGCCAGAGGTAACCTTACTGCCTTTAGGTGCCAAGATGAGATCCTCAGACCCTTTGTGCGACCATATGCTGGTACTTTTGGCCCTGGATTCCTCCTGATGTGAAACAATTCTAGATCTCATGTTAGTGGAGTTCCTCACCAGTTCCTGCAAGACGGAGGCATTGATGCTATGGACTGACCTACCCGTTTCTCCGTACCTGAATTTTATTGAGCCCATGTTGGACATCATGTCTTGCTTCATCCATCAACGCCACGTATAGTTTTTCCCTAACAGTGGATAAGGTGATAAAAATGTACATATTTTAAATTGCACTTCATACAAATCTGAAAATATGCTGCTGTCTCTTTCTCTCTGTTCTTTTCTCCCCCTACCTTTCCCTTCCACCCTGCTGTCAACCCCTGCAAGTTAACCATTCTGCCCATCAAACCAGCATAAATCAGCACTAGCAGGACACCAACACAGTGCCAGACTGTCCATCTATTTGTTTAAGAGAAAAATCCTTATTCCCTGTCATCCTGTGCCGTGAAATAGTTAAGCTGGAATTTGTTTTTGTTTTTTTTCCTAATAAAAATCTTTGGAGAATAAATTACAAGTGCTCACAATGTTGAATTTGAACCACCCAGTAAACAGAACTTTTGAATAAAAAAAGGAAGAACCGGAGTCTAGGCAATGAAACTGGCTTTTTTTTTTACTTATTAAAATGTAAGATTGTGGCCTTAAAAAGTCCACATGTGAACAGAAATCTGGCTTTTTTGTAATTTTCTGCCAGGCATTAACGCACTGATGATAGAGGCAAAAGGCATTCTGTCTTTTAATGTTTTAGGATCGGCAGGACTAATGCAATGCTCCATCTCTAAAGAGTTTACTCAATAAATTTCCCAAGAGATGTGTCTTCTTATGGGGCAAAAAGTCTTCTTTTATATTATATAGTGTTTAGATAATTATATATAAGAATATTATATATATATATATATATATATATATATATATATATATATATATATATATATATATATATATATATACTGTATATAAACACAGTGTGTTTGTTTGTATTTATCTATAGTTTAATTCAGAACTTTCTGTGCATTTCTATCATCTCTGGTGTGAGAAAGACATATAAGTATTTTAGCCCTGTGTTGTTTATCCCTGATTTTGATTAATTTATGTATTGTTTCTCTTCTTTAATGTGCAATATCAGTTTTGTTGGTGATCATTTAAAAAAATTTCGTGATAAAATCGAAATCATGATATTCTACTGACCTCCCCATCCTCGGTGGTCATCCTCTTGGCCACTCATCAGAGAGCCTAAGCTTCATGGGTCATCTTCTGGGACAATAAAGGCTAACCATACATAGGAAACACGTTGGTAACTTTTTATTTTGTACATGTCTCCAGAGTGGTTCAGCCTATGATCTACAGTACTTTTGTGTGTTTGGAATCAGATATACAACAGGCAGGAATAAGAAATAAAATACAGGTCAATTTCACAGATTATTTCAGAGTTTAACTAATTCTGCTGTACCTTCTACTGCTCAAAGTTTTTATCTACTCTACTTTTATCTCCTTCAGAAACATTCACAGGACACCTGATAAACAATGCCAATTTTTTTAGATTTAACAATGTTAATCAAGCTAAGCAATACATTTCTTTCTTTACCCAAGTGACCAAATCACAGTAAATTTATTCAACAGATTTTAATGACATCATGAAAGTTTTTGAAGAAAGATAATACTGTAAAGTGGAAAACATAAACCTAGATGTAAAAGCAAATAAATAGCAGTAGAGACAAGCCATGGCAGAGGCAGAGAAGAAACCATTAGGAGGGGGATAGGATAGACAAACAGAACAGCTGCTTGCATGTTGTAATGGTTTCAATTACAGGAAGAGCTCTAAGAGCAGCACCGTTTGACTCATCACCATGGTGATATGGATGCAACATCTTCCCCGTGTAGTGAGTTTAAAGGAGTGGGGCGACTTTCGAGTCTAGGTCAATCAAGTCGCAGAAGGAAGATGTCTAAAAATGAGTAAGCGATTGACAATCGAGAACAAAAGGGAACGAAAGAAAGGAGCCTAACGGTTTTGAAAAAGAGAATCGGGGATAAGTTGAAAATTGTCTGATGACTATGAAAGCAGCCATTGAGAGGTAGTTTACTTTGCGAAAGGATGACTGGAAAAGAAAATAATAGATGGAATAATGGATAGATATGGAATAGTCTAGCCTCTGTGTATAATGTAAATGTAGAATATTTTCTGAAGACAATGAATCCCTATTTATAGTTCTTTGGATTCCGATCACTGCACAGTGGCACAGTTGGTAGCACTGTTGCCTTTCAGCAAGAAGGTACTGGGTTTGAATCCTGGCCTAGGGTCTTTCTGCATGGCGTTTGTATGGTTTTCCCTGTGCATGCCTGGGTTCCTTCTAGGTACTCTGAATTCATCCCACAGTCTATGTACATGACTGCTAGGTTAATTGCTCTCTGTAAATTGTTCTTAGGACAAACAACCATGCACTCACATGCTCATACCTTTCTGTATCTATATTGCCCTGCGATGGACTGGTGCGCCATGCCTCTCACACGATGACCGCTGGAGATGGGCACCAAAAGATCCCACCCCAACCCCCCGTCAAGAATAAATGGTATAGATAATGGCTGGATGGTTTCTGATCCCCATTTTGGCCGGTAGACTTGAAATCATGAGCTCATATTATACCAAATTAACTCTGAGTGAAACACTGCTGCACTAAAAGACACCAAAACACTAAACACTAAAAGAAGATAATAGGCACTAATTGAAAATTTCAGTTGTCAAATCAAACATGCTTCTGGTAAACAAAGTGATATGGAGAATCTTCAGAGAGAAAGCTATATTTTGTACTCGAAAATCATGTAGGAAAAAAGGAAAAGTGCAATTGAAAAATGGACCAGTCATCAGTTGATCTATCAAATTGCTTGTCACTAGCATCACACTAGTAGTTGGTGGTACTTTTGCTACCTGCTGTGAATCTAACTGCTAAACATGACATTTTATCTAAAGCTTGGTGATATGGAAGAATTGGAAGATGGAGATAAGGATAAGGCTGATTCAGTCTCCGTTGGAGTTTTTGAGATATTTACTAGGACCTGAACAGAAACCCATCTCTTGGGTTATTTCTCTCTCCCCATCTAGACATGAGTAACTCCCTCTCCGCAAGCTCTCAGAACTTATATCAGAGCTACTCTACAGACATAACAATGATAGAAGAGTCCTTCAGTTGAGCCAGAGTAGGTGAAATGTCAATAATATTCTTCCAACTTTAGTCTCTTTACTAATAATTACTAACCACTAAACAGAACGAATCTTGAAATAATTTTTCCACTACAGTTGGCTAAATACTATTGCTAAATACTTTCAGAGCCAGATTTAGCAATAGTGTCACACTCAAACAGGCTCCAACTGGAAAACGAACTAATATAAGCAAGTGAAAATTATGTGTTTCTCTCTATTTTTAGCGTTCATTAGCAACATGTTCCCTCAAAAGTGTTAACAGTGTTATGAGACTGATTCAATGAGGGAAAAATCAACAGAAATGCAAAAAAAAACATTTAATTTTGGCAGAAATATTGCTTTATTTATTCATGCATTGTCAGGTTGATGAAAAATCTGTCGACTTCAGAGGTTCCAAAATGTCTCTAGTTTTATACTAGGTAATTTATTTCACATTTAATCAGCATTTATCTTGTGAAAAATAAATCCCCAAACTTGTTACATTTTGCACTGCAAAATCTAAGTAGCTTGGGGGCTGTCTGCTGAATTGTGGAATAAATTCTGCCATTTTGGGGTGACATTTAATTGGGAACACGTCATCTTTTCAGTTTTAACAAGAATTTCAGGCTACTTTACATTAAATACATATTTCTGCAAGTCTTAAGACAAGAATTATATTCATTATAATTTATGATTTATTAGTATTGGTCTGCCCTGTGATGGACTGGCGACCTGTCCAGGGTGTACCCCGCCTCTCGCCCGTTGACAGTTGGAGATAAGCACCAGCGCCCCCGCGACCCCTTGAGGAACAAGCGGTTCAGAAAATGGATGGATGGATGGATAATATTGGTCCTTACCTGCATACCAAAGCAGTTTGGTAGCTAAATCTAAACAGTATGAGGGAGTTAGTAGCTTTTTAAGGTAAAAACCCTTCAATACCTCATTGAGGTCAGACGGAAATAAAGGAGAACCAGCCTTTGAGTGGTGGGTTGTGGACTGGAGGGGTCAGCTGCTTTGCTTGGTCCTTTGGTGCTGTGATTGGCTATCTGGGACCCATAGCTCCACAATCAGCGTCCCAGATAGAAATCTGGGAGTGTCACTGATCTGAAGAAGATGGATAATGCCATTCAGACAGCAGCTGTACCATGCGGATGAGCACTAGTGTGGGTGTGGAAGGGCTGCTGAGTGTGTGGCTGGAATCTTTCCCTCCATCAGCCTCTCCCAGTGATCTTCACGCACACCTTCACAAGCTAATGCATGTGTCTGTGGAGTCTATCTTCTCTCTAGCAGCGGGTTTGCCACCTCTAGCGTCGCATAATCCCTCAATCTTCAATCTTGTCAGGGGGAGAGATGGCCAGATGGAAAAAAAAAGGCACACGCTCTTTTCATATGTATTCATAAAAGGCTGTATTTTCTGAGCCGACCCGGTTTTTCGCTCTGTTAGTCATGTGATTTATTGTCCAGCCACGCCTGAAGGTTGGGGGACAGGAGGCAGCGTGGTGCAAACCGCTGAGCGAGCGAGGGTGCCTCTCACATCAGTGATGAGGCAGTCAGCTGCAAGTACATGAACACACCATCAGAGCAAGGTGCCACACCCAAGTCAGGCTAGTTTTATTGATGATCTGCTGCATTTTGACAGCTCAGTAGATTTAATTCAGCTCTAATATCCTTCACTGAGTGATGACACTTACTGAGAGCAAATGGGAAGCTAGATCATGCATGTGTGTGTGTCAGAAGCCAAGCTACCACACTGACAGGTGTTCTGGTTTAAATCAGGCAGCACATATTTTACAGCAGACAAGGCCCACAACTCACCCTCAGCAGAACACAACATCCTTGTTCAACCTATTATTCCACATGTAGAATATCATAGGATGCTTCAAAGACTCAGTTACTGGTGTAGGTTTGAAGTGCAAAAGTATAAATCCTATGACGCTTACCCTGAAGTTTTAGTTATTGCTTCAAACAAGTAATACTATTTAAGATTTCACCTTCTACGCCCAATTTCTGAGTGATTCAGTCTATAAAACTAGAGCTGATTTAATAGTAAAATTATGCTTTTCCATAATTACATTTTATTATGGTGCCACAACTAAAGATGCAGTATGAATATAAATGTTTGTGCACTGAATTTATTACAGCCAAGGCTTTGAAATCTAATGTATGAGAAATAAGAGGCAGAGAACAGGTAGATTTTTTTTAATCAAAAATTACAGAACACTCTGTGCCCAAGAAATGTCACAGTCCATCCCAAGAAAACAACTCAAACTGTTTCACAATGTGCAATGAATTCCTTATCAAATTAATTCATTTACCTTGTGTTTCTTGCTCATCAATTAAGTTCAAGTTTTCATTTATTAATTAGTAGTTCGGGGCACCATTTCCTTGTGGAACGGGTAAAAGAATCCACCACTCAGTCTCTTCTAAAAGTAGGGCTTCAAAAGTATTAAAAAATATTTGCATTCACACACTAGAAGGAGCACAAAAAACTTCCCACTGTTGTATAAACATTTATTAAGAAAATACATCAACCTTACACCCAAACCATTTAGTCATTAAATCCAATCTATTCTACAACATGGAAAAAAACTACTAAATGATCTTAGAAAATGTAACAATGAGGATCAAGTAATCACCTCAAAACACCATTTTATTTTATGGTGGGACGTGTGTGGTTTGAAGAAAAGGAAATGCTTGTTTCAGCACGAGAGCAATGCCATAAAGTCACCCATCTTATCTATGAGGCCTGTCGTTGCTCTTTGACATAGGAGCTCTGTGTTTAAGCAACATGGGGAAGAGAGAGACAGACAGAGAAAGACGTCAAATCTGCGGGGATTTGATAAAAAGGACAACAAATAAAAAGCTAACAAACCTATGCATTCGACAACGCTAGTGAGCAACAGAGTTTCAGCGTTCAATAACACATCAACCAAACAATGAACAATGTCTAAATCGTTCTTACTTATATCTCTGCCCAGACACATAAAAGGAGAATAAATGAATCGGCTTGGCTCTACTTTGAGTGATCAGATCCAGGTCAAAAGAGGAGAAGAAAGTTTTTCCATCGGCATCGGCAAGGTCCATGCAGGCAACAAATCGATGCCAGACTGCGAATCGATGTCAGAACAACTGCCTTAGCACTTTTCTACTGCTAGCAAAGCTCTTTTCTGTATGCAAACTCAAAAGCCTCGATGCTGTTCAGCTTGCACTGTGACAATTTGAAGGGATTTCCCCATCCAGCAGATCAGAAACAGAGATAATTCACTGGTGAATTACCTCCATTCCACTGACAGAGGAGTGCTTGAAAGACGAGTCTCTTTTATTGGCTCTGGTTCTGATTTGACCTGTGGTGTCACCATTGACCACGGACCAAAAGAATTGTGTTGGGAACACAGTCTTTTCAGTTCATTTGCAATTAGTCAGGACAGAGCTGTCCTGACTAATTGCTTAAACCACCTTATGATAACTTCTTGTTTAACATAACTTCCATTGTAGCTTTTCCTGTGGTGTTGTGGTTTCTGTATTTTGTTCATGATGATGCTGCTATGCAATGACACAGAGCACTATGTGTAAGCTCTGGCATAGAACAACTTACACCAACTCGTTAAATGTCTACATTTCTGAAAAAAAAGGTAGCTTTAAATCACTGTCTTCATTTATATTGAAACAACCACTTATTTTTCCATCAAATACTGACGGTTATTATTTCCCTTATCCAAATTACATATTCTGAAACATGCAACGTGCAGAAACACATCAACATACTCAGGTTCCTTTGTCTTTCCTAAAGCAGAGCTAGGAATTATTGTCCTATCTCTAATCAATCTGCTCTATTAAACACCATCAGCTGTATTACTTGCACTGTTATAGAGTCCAATCCGACTAAACCAATGAGATTTGCTCTACAAGGGTCTCCTTGAAAGCAATCCTACAGAAATCAGAGACAGTACTCTCAGAAATCCTTCCCAAGTGCTCTGCTGATTGGTGATAATAAGCTTATTCTGATTCACAACCAATCAATTAAAGTTTGAGTTGTATTCTCTAAAGATTGCCTGATATGCATGCTGTGTCGACGAGACTCTTTTTTTGATGCAGTGTTAAAGTGAGCTGTCGTTTTAATAACAGGCACAGCAGGAGAGAACCAAGCTGACAGTTATCAAATATCTTGTGTGCGCTATGAAAACTCAATAAAGAGGCAAATGTATTTAATTTACCTGCTTCAGATAAACTCACATGATCGCTTTTGGGCAGAAAAGTAAAAATGTAGAAAAATGCATTCTGCGAAATGAAGTGTGCTGTGCTGAAAAATGGCCCATTGTCGCAAACAGACTGAATACTTGTGTGTCATCAGCTGTGATGGATGAACACCCTGGTTCATTTTATCTTGTCAAGTTTGCTGCACTTCCAATAGTATGATAAAATATCTCTACTCATGAATCACAACTAGAGCTCACCTGAAATACACAGGGGTCAATATTGTGCAGTAGTTTTGTTTTTTTAATGTATAAGACAAAAGAATTGTGGTGCACAAAAATGGCAGCAGGTGCCATGAATTGCTGAGTCAAAATGTAGCAGAAGTGAGATTGTTTGTCAAAGGGCTGAAGAATAGTACAATAATAAGTGACTGCAGGCAACAGTGAAGCATGATGGAGGTTCCTTGAACGTTTTGTTGCTGCTTTTCTGCAAAATTAGTTGGAGATTTGGTCAGTAATAACGGTGTTCTTTACGCTGAAAAATACATAGAGAGTAATATCTAACATACAATACCATCACATTGGTGTATTTTCAGAAACGATACGCGAATCCATGTATTTCTTCTTTTGATTGACAAACAAAAATTCAAAAAAACGAAAAAAAAAATTATTTTGCTATTTGAAACAAAAACAACAATAACAACAACAAAAGAACAAAAAATGCCTTGTTTTTCATGTTTTAAATTTTTTGTCATGGATCAAAAACACAAAATTGAAAAATGGGCCACATGACAAATCTGTAATCCGTGTAGGTCCGTGTCCTTTTTGGTAATTATGATTTCATTTAAGAAGCAAATATTTAAGACGATGAAAACAGAGGTTTGTTTGGCATTTACTTGGAAAAAAAAACAGAAAACAACAAACAACTGCTTTTTCTCTTTAGTTTCTTCCCATGCATGGAAAGAAAAATGCAAGAAACGAAATCGAGAAAACCCCCCTTTATTTATTTTGTCTGAACCAGAAGTATTTGCAGCCTAGAAATAGGTAAACGCGAAACTTGCAGCAGACACTGAATCTGATGTGCAAACTGGACAGTGATCGTGACGTTGGAACGACACTCAGGCGTTATTTTAGAGATAGCAAAACAAGGACTGTATGTCATATGAACATGGAGAATCTAGAGGATTTTCTGCGAGAAATGTCAAAGTTTTGTGCTGACCAAATGTTATGCTGTCGACCCGGATTTAAAAAAATGAATGCGATACGAAGCAGTACTGTACAGGTCGATAATATCCGTCAGGTTTTAATGAACATGATCCAGACTTCGATTCTCACCATTTCAAACAAAAAAAACAACCCCAAAACTGTTTAAAAAAAAACACAAAATAACACATGCTCTTCAAAGGTCGTGCCGAAGGGAAAAGTACTTCCGGTTTCTAAAAATAAAAGTGCGTCTATTTAATTGTTTTGAGCGTTTATATTTTCATAATTCAAACGATCAAAAATCCATAAAAGTATGTGTAATTTTAAGTTTACGAATGTTGTTTTTAACATAAATTTTGCCTCACTCATTATTTAATCAATAATCAAAATCTTTAAGTTCCTTTCATATTTGCTTTTTTTGTCTTTGTTTCTAAAACGAAATTTCAATTACCAAAAAGTACACAGACCCCGCTCGAATGTGGTGTTGTTGCGTGTTTTCTAATATGCACTTAAAACAGAGGGGTGGGACAAAGGAAAGCTACCAGACCCTCACATGCCCCACCCCAGGCCCTTAGTGTCTAAATGCAGTTTAGCAGTGGGCCCCGGCACCAGAGGCGAGGCCAGGTGATGGGCTACGCCCTAGATGTGAGTGTCTAGTGAAAATGTTATAAGTGAGGTGTCTAAATTGTACAGTAAAATTGGGACCCGGGTGGCCACCGCCGACAGAAGCCGCTCTCCGCCCCTCAGGCCCCAATACCCTATATCCGGGTGGACGGAGGCGTCCGGGGATGGGAAGGAACAACTGGGATGACAGAATGCCCTCCCAGGGAGCCAGCTCCCCTACTGACTCCAATAGGCACCCCCATTCAGCACCATCCACCAGGGGCCGGAGACCCCCGGGATGCCCAATCCCCGGCCCACTGCCGCGGCGCCGCCAAGCCCCATGGGACCCAAGGCCATCCCCCCGCCCCCATACCAGAGGGTCACCTAAATCCGACCCGACAATCACACTACTATCAAACACTAGACACTAGATACCCAGGTTGAGTTCAACCCCCCTCCCCCCGCACATTCTCCCCCCTGTCCAGGCATCCGCCATAAAGGAGAGCACTCTGCCAGATAGTAAATAACTCCCCACCGACAAAGGAGGCCCCTAGCACCACCGGCGCACCAAGGCAGGAATCCAGCGCATCGACGGCCCAACTACCCCGGTGACATAACACCGAGATCGGGAGCGGACCAAAGGCCCAGGCGGCCGACCCCCCAGGCCGACACCTACCGCCCCCAGCTATTGCCATCCGATGGCCAGCAAGCAACCAGACCCAGCACCCATTCGCCACTACCCGGCAGCCCACCGCGGAGACCGACCTTACCTGGTCAGACGGGCCCAACCCCAACACAACCCAAGGGCTGGAGACCTTGACCCAGTAGCCATGCCCAGTGCCATAAACCGCCCACCCGCCACAGCCACCCGCCGACACCCCGACAAGTAATACAGCAGGGGGCCATATAGGAGCCGATAACAAGAACAAGCCCAGGGAGATGGAAAAAAGGCAGCAGCATCCACCGGCCGCCCTCAGCCACCGGCAACCTGCGGCAGGGGCCCCACACCGGCCAAGCCCCGTTCAAGACCACAGCTAGGGGGGGCTAGGCGCCCCCCCAAGCCCGAGTCCCCGAGCCCAACTCGGAGCAGCACAGCACCAGGCCAGTGACCCGCGTCTGCCCATGCAACCTCCCCAAAGCGCCGCCTGCAGCCGTCAGGAGTCACCACCCAACGCCTCCAAAGTCCAACCCAGGGTGGGGGCCATGGTACCCAGCGCCAGATCTGCAGAGCGGCCCCATCACCAAGGACCCCTCATAGACGCCCATAACCCCAAAAGCTCCACATCAGCTTTTGCGCCCCATGCAACAAAATCGAGGGTCACCCTCCCCACCTAGGTGATGGGGCTGACCAAAGGAGCCCACAGAGAATGATCAGATGTGGAGGCAGAGGGCGTCTCCAGACCAATATAATCCAAAAGGAGATCTCTATATTGATCAATATTAAGAGAATTCCTATTTTTCCAGTTCAAGAGGATACATTTCTTAGCGATGCATAAGGAAATGTAAATTAATTGTATAGACTTTGTATCTATGATAATATCATTTAAATTTCCGAGCAAACAATGGTGGGATATTATATTTCAGACACTTTTATAGATCCATTACATATCTGCCTACAAAATCTCTTAACTGGTGGACAGGTCCAAAAGGCATGAATATAGTTGTTGGACATGTTCGTTGTGCATTGTAATCAGGAATAAGATGGTATAAAACCCATCTTGAACATTCGTTGACCTGAATAATGTATTCTATGAAGAGTTTTATATTGTATTAACTGTAGATTGGGATTTTTTTAACTATTTTAAATGATCTTAAAGAGATCTGGGACCAGAGGTTTTGATCAAGAGTGATGGACAAGTCAATCTTCCATTTTGAAATACGAAGAGCTATTGATTAATCTATTCTATTTAATGTTTTGTGAATTTTAGACAGCAGTTTTGGTGGTTTGAGTTTAAGAAAGTCCAAAACTTGTACTGGAATTTGTAATTCAACTGTATTGAGCTGAAATGTTCCTTTTATAATTTATTTGATTTGTTGGTAGTCTAAGAATTTATTCTTGTTAATTCCATGTTGTGTAACTAATGTATTAAATGGACTAAAGTCTGTTCCATCAAATATATGGTCCAGGTATACAATTCCTCTACAACTCCAGCCTGGGAAATTTATCATAATTTTTTTGTGCAAGATGTCTGGGTTATTCCAGATGGGTGTACGTCTGCATGGGACTAGTGAGGATTCTGTCATTTTAAGAAATTCCCACCAAGCTGTCAGAGAGGAGCTGATACAAATACTTTTAAAGCATTCATTGTGTTTTATATTTGAGCTAATGAATGGCAGGTCTGACAGTTTTACCTTATTACATAGTGTCTGTTCTATATCTATCCAAGGCTCCTCAAGATAGCCATTTTTTAACCTTCCTGATATGTATTGGAGCCTGTTAGCTAAGAAATAATAATAAGGTTAGGTAGGTCTAGACCTCCTCTATCTTTGGACTTCTGCAGTGTTTTTAAGCTGATACATGGGGGTTTATCTTTCCATAGAAACTTAGAGACAGAGGAGTCCAGAGATCTGAACCAATCAGTTGATGGTTTGCTTGGGATCATTGAGAAAAAAAAAATAATTCCAGGCAAAACCATCATTTTTATTGTAGCTACTCTTCCTATAAGTGATATGGGTAGTGATTTCCATCCAGCCATATCTTCTTCTACTTCTTTTAAAAGTGGGACGTAGTTTAGTTTTGATAAATCTGCCAGTCTTTGTGAGACATTGATACCTAAATATGTAATATTTCCTAGACTGGAGCCGTATAGCAACGGGACCCTGGAAAGAGCAGTTGATTGGAAGAAATGTAGATTTTAACCAATTTATAAAATAGTCTGAGAGACAAGTTTGTGAATGCTGTAGAAAAAGTAATCCATCATCAGCATACAGACTAATTTTATGTTCTATGTTGTTGCGTTGTGTACGTTTAATACTATTAGATTGCCTGATTGCTGCTGCTAATAGTTAAATAAAAATAGCAAAGATGGAGGGAGAAAGTGGACATCTATGCCTGGTACCTCTTTGAAGGAAAAACCTTGACGATGTTTGATTATTAGCGGTGATACTTGCTGTTGGGGAGCTGTATAATATTTTCAACCAGTTTATAAAGGAATTTCCGAACCCAAATCTGTGTAAGGTTGCAAATAAAAATTTCCAGTGAACTCTATCAAATGCTTTTTCTGCGTCGAAAGATATAATATTAGTTTGGATATTTTTACAGTAGGAGTAATCTATTAAGTCTATTAATCTATGTGAATTTGCGGATGAAAGCCTCCCTTTTATAAAACCTGTTTGATCAGGATGAATTATAAGACTACTTTCTCTATCCGTCTTGCTAAAGCTTTGCAGATTTTTTTGGGATCAACATTGATAAGAGAGATGGGATGATAACTGTTAGGAGACAAAGGGTCTTTTGCTGGTTTAAATAGAAGATTGATGTAGGCAGAGTTCATGTTAGGCGGTAGTTTGCTATTTTCCTTAGTTTCCTGCAACATTTTGTAGAATATTGGTTGTAAAATATTCCAGAATTCTTTATAGAACTCTACTGGAAAACCATCTGGGCCTGGAGCTGTATTATTAGGCATGCTTTGGAGGGCGTCCTGGAGTTCGGCCATTGTTAGTGAATCCAGGGCCATTGCTTGACTGTCTGATAGCTTAGGAAGAGTTATTTTATCCAGAAATTGTTTGATTTCATTATTTGATGGGTTTATCTCCTGTGTGTATAACATCTCATAAAATTCTTTGAAAGTGTTATTTATTCTTTCAGGATCATATATTATATTCCCAATTTGTTTTTTGTTTTTTTATTTTGGGTTAAAGAAGGTTCATGTAAAAATCCATGACTGTGGTTTCTGTATTTGTTAAATATGACCTTTTTGCTTTTGGTTTTCAAAAACTGAAAAAAATGAAAAAACTACACGGTTGTTTTTTTGGGAATTTATTTTGAAACGGAAAAACCAAAGAAGGAACCATTGGATTGGTTTATTGGATTTACACGGATTATGCACTGAGGGATTAATATAGGTTCAATAAGTATACCATTTACCATAGTAAATGGTATAGTAGTAGGCAACCACCCTCTAACAACCTGTAAGATGGTTGATAAAGAATCTAAAAGGAATGAAATATCTTAGCAACTATTTTTTATTTCAAGAATGAATGAAATTCAAACAATAGGAAACAAAAACTTTTTTGGCTAATCTCCGAATAATTTTATGATTGGGTTGACTAGTGCCATGCTTCTGACATGACAATTATATATTTATATATATTAGTATAAGGAAGTAATGAAGTTAAAATCGCATGAGACATATATTTGTTGTATAAGTAAAGACAGTAAATGTTTAAAATTAGTATTTGCATGGCTGCCTGCAGGGGTTCATTTCTTTGAGCAACAACCTGTTCCGAATTTTTCTGTTGCTTTTCTTCCTGGTATTTTTTGTTGGCCTCAGAGAGGGGGGGTACAAGGGTTTTTCCCACCAGCTGCTTTGTTACAAATATGGAAATTTAATAAATATGTATTTACACATTAAATAACTGTCCTAAACATATGGAATTAAGTCTACAGAGCTATATTATACAATATAGTACATTACAGTATACTACAAGTCTTAAAAAGTTCAGGTTATTTTTGAGATATTTCTTAAACCTCCTTCTGTGTCTTTGATTGCATGACTCAGTCAGTTGAAGCTGTTGGCACTCTGGACTTCCCTGCTATTATTATTAATCACTTAGGCTACACAAAGGCTGCTTTAAACATATATTTTTTAGCTTTGTTTTAAATTGTACTGTAATTTGCACTAACTCACACAAATAAAATTTCTAAATAGGTTGTTAGCACATCTGTTTTTTTACAGTTGATATTCTGCTAACATTTTCAGAAATAATGTTAATGTGTTAATACAGAACTACACATGCATTTTCTGTAAATATGAAAAAAAATAAACAACATGTTGCACATTGTTATCTGAGTTATTTTTTTTATCACATATCAACAAAAGACTTTTTCAAATGGTGTTATTTCTGATAGCAAAACTTAGCAAAAACAATGGATGGATGTTTTTTACTTGGATTGTGCTTCGAGGCAGCACAGACCTAAATGGAAACACAAAAAGATGACAAAAAGTGAAATTTGCACAATCTGTCTCCTTTAAAGTAAAGATTCTGGAAAGGGGTTGCTGTGCCACAATAATGTTTGGTTCACCAAACTATTATCAATCATGATCAATATATTTGTGACAGTGTGGAGGTCCTGTCACAATGGCTCCAATAGATAATGTGCCCTGGCCACTTGGCCACAGGGATATCCCTTTGGCTGACTGGTTAGTGTGCATGACTCTCATCTGTGAGTTGTAGGATTGAATCCCACCCTGGCCCTCATTGTGTACCTTGCCTCGTGTTAATATAAATAAAATTATTAATTAACTTTTAGTTTATTTATTAAATAATTCAGGCACCATCTTCGTGTTTTATAAAGGAACTTATACCCAAATACTAATTCTCTTATGAACGAATGAATTTGAGGCATAACTGCAAGCATATACCGGAACAAGCACAAACAACTTATCTCTGAAATACAATAATGTATTAACAAAATAAATCAACCTTACAGAACAAGTCCCACCTATCCTACCAGCATATGTAAACTAAACAAATAAAAGGGACTATATCATGCTATTTTACAGCTTTCAACTTCTGGGATCGATATATGTTCGATAAAATGTTAATGTTGGTGTTATACAGTATTAATTTGTCCTGAAATTTAACTTGTATCCTGTAGTTAATGTTAGACCACGAAGTGAAACAACTCGTTTCTCTATAAACCCACCTCCTGCACCCCAACGCTACGCGCCCCCCCTCTGCTGCGCTTCAGAGCCGGGAGGAGATCACACTGTCAAACAGTATTCTCACAAGAATTTGAAAATCACGAAGCTCCACAATGAAACTCTGTTATATTACGGGCTTTGGTTTATTTGTTTTTTATTTTTTAGTCAATAAAGCCTATCTCAGTTTTTTACAAAAAAACTCCAGGCTTTAGACACAGCCCAAACCAACACAGCTGCGTCCACTAAGCAAATCTTTCCAGCCCAGTATATAAAAAGCCGTGGGTGTTGTTTGCACCCATTTACTGTAAATTCTGAGATGCCACAGATCAATTCATTAACCACACAATGCTGTTATAAGATCACATAAGCAGTTTGATAAATGGCTAACCCACATTAGCATTAGCATGTAGCCACTTACTTTTCTATCCATCAGGCGTCTCTTTTTATTGATCCAGCAGCTATTCTTTAGGAATGTTGAATAAAATCCTGTAATCCATTCAGCCAAATGGGCATTTTCATAGAGAAAGTAAAAAATCTCAAGAAGCCTCTGAAGATACCCTGTTGCTGTAGGACCGTCTCATGAAGAGGATGCTCAGGGTTGTCCATAATCTTTTTAGTTTTATGAAGAATCCTTCTTTGCATCATTATCTTCAGTTATTCCACAGGTCTCCCCAGAACAGAACCAGACTTCTTTATCAGGTTGTTGAGCCGTTTTAAGTCACTGGCTCTGATGCTGTTACCCCACTTCTTCTCCCATGATGAAAACAGTTTTTGACCTATCCCTGTTTCTTCTGAAATCTATAATCATCTCTTTTGTTTTGTTCACATTGAAGGTAAGAAGATTGTTTCCACACCATGCCACAAAGCAGTCCACCATCTCTCTGTATTTAGCTTCTTCTCCATCTCTGATACACCCAAAAAAATGCAGAGTCGTCTGAGTATTTTTGCAGATGACAGGTCTCTGTCTTATACTGGAAGTCTGAGGTGTACAGAGTGAAAAGGAATGGTGAGAGTACAGTCCCTTGTGGTGCTCCTGTGCTGCTGACCAGCTGCTTTGACACACAATCCTTTAGTCTCACAACTGTGGTCTGTTTGTCAGGTAGTCATTGATTCAGCTGATTTCTGAGGCCTCCACCTGTGTCTTCAGGGGTTTCTGACAAAGCATATCAGGCGGAATTGTGTTAAATGCACTGGAGAAATCAAATAACATGATCCTCACAGTACTGCCTGCTTTGTCCAGATGACAGTGAGTAGGTTGAAGCAGGTTGATGATGGCATCTTCAACGCCAACACTATGCCGATAAGCAAACTGCAGGGCGGTTTTTACGTCTCCTGTCTAGCAGTTTGCCCACAGAACCGGCAGGAGGCCTAGGCGCCAGACGCGGTCCCCACCGACCCACCGAATGGCACCAATCTACTCTTCAACCCCGGCATCCCCATAAGAGGTGCCCCAGTCAATCCAAGGAGGACGTCGGCTTGAAACACCAGCTGCCCGACACAGCGGCCCACCCAGGACCAGCTAGGCATGCACCAGGGCCGAGCCTCATCCGGGCCCTCAGCCCCAGACATCAAGAGCCACCAATGACCAGCGGGCAGGGGCATCCATCACCGACAGGGTGTGACGGAGGGGAATAAGTCCCCACTGGATGTGGGGCCTGAGATGCGCCAGGCCAGAGGGCAGCCAAAGACCCCCTGACAAGTAGACATAGGCATGCAGTGACAATCATATGTACCCTCCCTCTTATGCACACAAATTCTCACCAACACAGGACCCCAGAAAAAAAGGATGCTGTACACTCATTCATACATCCCATATATACACTATATTACCAGGCTTAGGGACAGATGCCCCCAATAGGCCAACCTGCCCCTGCACCCGGGAGACGAACCCCCTGCCCACCAGGATAGGGACAAGCAGACCGCCAAAACCCCCACCATGGCAAGAGTCCCAGCCAGGGTCCCCAATTAGATGGCCAGATCTAACCCCCGGACTCCAACCCCTGATGGTTAAACGAACAGAGGCGTGAGAAGACCCACAGCCTCTCTCTTTCCCCCTGCTCGAATGTGGTGTTGTTGTGCGTTTTTTTGATGTGCAGTTAAAAAAGAGGGGTGGGACATGGGAATGCTGCCAGGCACCCCCATCTCCGACCCTGGACCCTCAGTGTCTAGATGCAGTTAAAGCAGTGGGCACCGGCACCAGAGGCGAGGCTCTGTAAAGGGCTCTGCCTCCAGTGCTGAGGTATATCCACCGCCAGGTCCCTACATGTGTGTGTCTCATGTAAATGTTGCGAGTGAAAGTGTCTAACTTGTACAAATAAAATTGGGACCCAGACCGGTAGCGATGACGGATGGTATATCCAGCACATTATAGCATGTGATTATAAATATACATAGAACAAAGTTCACACGTGGGGTTCCTCAAGGCTCAATTATTGTCACTTTTGTTAATGGGCTTCAGTATATGCTGCCCATGGCTCAGATTATTAACTGCTACAGCAGCACTTACCATAAGTACTGTAGGTATTGATCTATGGGATCTAAGCTTGGCTATCATTAGTCCCCTTAATCCCTCTAATTGTTCTCTGTTTGTAAAAAGGTTTTAACTTTTACTAAGGTGTATAAGTCACTGAATGGTTTGGTGCCTGAAAACATTTCAGATTCCCTGTTCAACTTTGGATCATCTAGAGCCCTCAGGTCATCAGTGTTCCCAT
The DNA here is from genome assembly GCA_028564705.1 of Apricaphanius iberus. Taxonomy (NCBI): domain Eukaryota; kingdom Metazoa; phylum Chordata; class Actinopteri; order Cyprinodontiformes; family Aphaniidae; genus Apricaphanius; species Apricaphanius iberus. The sequence continues at coordinate 263,132 of JAPXFQ010000902.1, forward strand.
GATCAGAACTGTTAGTTTCTGTTTCTTAGCTCTGCAAGCAACTCAGTGAAAGTATAATATTGATTCCCTCATATCAGGAATGAAAACACTATGTTTACAGCATATTTCCCTCAAAGGACAAAAATGAATATATTATTTTATTTGATGATATATTTATGGTTAATTTGCATCTTACCATTCTCATTTATTATGTTATTGCAATTTCTGTCTTCATTAAAAATGTTTTAACCTCCGTTGCTTATTTTCTTGTTAGACACTTTTGTCGTGTGTGAATGGTGCTGCCTATCCTTTTGCATATTTAGACAGACAGCAGAACTAATTCTTCAACTTGTTAAAACCACACATTCCAGGGCCAAACCAGGCAATAGCTTTCATTAAAAAGCAGGTTACTGTGTGTCACAGACCTTTGAAACAGTAGTTGTGATTCTTCAGACTTACACTCTATAGATTGTTCAAGCTTAGGCTTGAACAATGGTGTCAAAAGATCTTAAAGGCCGGTTCTGTGAAGTCCCAATAAGCACAAAGACAACAGAATTTATTGTGTTATCAGTGTTCTCTATGCCTCTATCTTTGTAAAAGTATTTTTCTCATTAGGAAACACCAAGGCCAGAAATATTTTTAAAACCCATTTATATCCCACAAAAACCAAAGAATGTCTTTAGTTATGCTTTCAAAATTGAAGTTTGCTACTTTTTAAAGGATGAATGAGTACTTACATTGTGTTCACAAGTACAAGGTCAAAGAAGAACCATGTACAAACTTTAAGCAGATAAGAATCTCAGTTAATCACATCAGGAATCTGTGAGAGCTGTGTTGGGTTTGAGGAGGGATAGAAAAGATTCATTCAGAAGTGACAGGATAACATTGAATAGCTTTTTTCAAAGCTGATTCATAATTTGTGTTCATTCCTTTCTTTACTGTTATTTGACTGGCAAGTTAAGTAATAAAAAATCACTTCACAGTAATAGTAGTTAGTTCCAGTAATTTCCCATCAAACAGACATTATACATATTCCAGGAAATAGATGAAGCTCACTCCTGGCTAGGCTACATATTTAATTTTAAAAACAAAATACATACATTGCAGATTACATATTTTCACTTTAACATTTACATTTCTTCTGCAACTTGACATTTAATAGAGGGGCTGATGAAGTGTGGTCATTTTCAACATAGTAGAATATTGACATCTTAGCTACCTTGTTCTGGATATGCTGTGCCTTTAATAAATCTTACTCTGGAATAGGCTGTGTGCATGGAGCAGAGATCGGCACATGTACACTGCATGCATTAGGTTTATAACTAACAAACGATAAACATAATTCACTAAATTCTGGCCAGCTAGTTATTAACTCTGTAACATCCATATCCATGACATGTGTATAATTTTATTACACTTTATTTTGCAAAAATAAAGTGACCACTGACCACTCAAAGTGCTTTCCGTTTAAGAATTCACCCATTTACACTCACATTCATACACAGTAGGATGATATAGAATTTTTGGGGTTAAGTACTTTGGCCAGGGGCACATTGTCATGTGACTGGAGGAAGCTGGAATTGAACCTATGACCCTCTGATTGCAAGCCAACTACGCTGCCACTGAGCCACAGTCAACTTTGCCCACATGGTTTTAGTAGATCACCTTCAAATGAAGGGCAACCTACTGGCGCAAAATGTTTGCAGTGCATGCACTTTTGCACTCCTGATTTGGAATTTTAAAAATGATTTATCAGAATTCAGAATAAAGGGGCGCCATCAATGTTTAAACATGTATGTGTGTGTTTGAAAGAGAGGGTGAAAGAGGATACTGATCAGTGTTAAAGGCTGAATATCTAACCCGTTGCTAAATTGCTAAATGTATTTATTTATTTTTCAAGAAATTATGAACTTAGAGGTCTGCTGGGTTTTGTTGTCTTTAGTAACATATTTTTTTGAATGAGGAAAAAGTTTATCTTAAATAAAATTCCTCTTGAAGTTTTCATTTTTTTACCTCTCAGCAGGATTTCATCTTATGAAAAATGTAATTTTGTACTTGCATTAAAAGAGTGGAAAGAGCCAAGCTTCTTAGAAAACAGAGCTGTTCAGTATGTGCAACAAGATACCATCAGAGTCCATTAATAAATTCTCATATCTTGTCAACAGACTTTCTACTTTTTACAGAAAACGTTTTAAGGAATTTGGATTTTATTTGAGCATTCACAGCTTGAGGCTACAACAGCAGCAATGTGTAAGCCTGTCATGTGCAAACATCCTGTTGTTAGAATTGGTGCTTGGACAGTCACTAAACAGAAAATGCAGTATAATTTATATTTTGTGATCAGCATTCTTTTATGTATTGTCCGGGAATTTTGTGTCATTGTAGTTTGTACAACAGATATTAAATAATGGTAATAAATTCAGTCATCCATCGAGCCCTTTATCAACTTAGCTGAGAGCATGTTTCAGGGTGAAAGGTCCAGACATCTTTTGTTCCATGCACCGTTGCTGTGATTGTTGTTAAACTGAAAAAAGCATTGTACAGAAAAAGGTTATAAAGGTCTATTTCTGTCTTCTCAAAAAATTATCTAAAATATTAATATATTTTATATATATTTTAGATATATGTATTGAGCAGAGAATAATAAAAAAGGCACACAAAAATATTTTAACAGCTTGGTTCTCATGGCAAATGGTTTTGACACCACTGAAATAAGCTGCCTCTGTGCTTCAGCAATTAATCTAATTCTATATACTTACAATGACAGCATTAAGAACTAAGAACTTTCATCATTTCTACCTGGTGATTTTTTAAGGATTCAGTGTCAACAGGGAGGTCTGATGAAAGCTTCAGAAACCATGCTCACTCTTCTACTTGCCAAAACTTTGGAATTTCCTTTTCCTAAGAGACTATCAGCTCAAATTTACCTTTGTGTTCTGGATCCTTGATCATGCAGGCCCAAACAAAATGCATCCTGCTGCAAAATGTTACAGAAATATGTTAAATTATTGATGAAATAAACTGCATGACTACAGAAACGTTTTTTTTCCCTTTTCACCATTTCCCACCCTTTCCAAAGCAGCTCTGCTTGTGGTGATAGAACTGCATGTTAAACCATCTTCTTGTTCATTATGATCAGCTAAAGGGAACCATAGGAATTTCCCAGAATTCCATCTGTTATTGTGGCATGCATACTGAATGTATGCACTCTTGCAACACTTCTGATGCATGTGTGATGAATCCTCATGAAGCGGCTGTTAAAAATGTTAATTTGCCATGTTGTATTCCCTTGCTGAGTTTGCGGGGTAAATAAGCAGGCTAATTATTCTAAGTGCAATCTGTTGGCATGAGAAATGTTTACTGCAAAAAAATAAAAATCTCAGGTCTTTGTTGTATCTAAAGTACTCCATGCATCTGATATAACCCACAGCTTCAAACATTGATCAAAGGCTCTAGATAAAAGAAGCACAAAAAAGGGAAGAATAGAAATGTCTCTTGGATAGAAGTCCTATGGCTCCAAGAATAAAGAAGGCTGATGAAAGATGGTTTATCTTTAGATTTAATATTATTGATTGTCTCTGTTCTTCTATCTTTATTTCTCACAAATAAATTCCAATCATTTTAAGTCAAACCAAAAATATAATTTTTTAATTAAACATTTATCTGACCCAAAACAAATGCAAACATTTTCTTTTGCATGTAGTGAATCACAGCTGTTTCAGATGTAAAAAAAGTTTAATTACTCTTGTTTTCACATTTTGCTTAATCTGATACATAACCAGTGGAGAGACTCAAATTCTTACCTAAATAATACATATACCGTCAAATACCGGTCAAATTACCATGGCTGAAGAGAGATGAGCACATTGTAGTGAATGGGAAAAGTTTGCAGCTATTTTCTGTGTATTTGAAGGGTTTAAACCTGTTGCTGCATGCAACGTTGAAGCCACACAAAACACTTGCAAACATACATCAAAGCCTCTAAGTCTTACACCAGATGCAGATTGGTGTGGAAGTGGCACGGATGACAACAGAAGTGTTTTCAAAGACACACTGATAGCATCTTTTTGTTTTGGGCACTTTTATTATCTTTAATAAAATTATGAAGATGTGATAGATAAAAGGCTAACCTTGTTTCTTTCCTGATTACAATTGTTTTCTGAGTAACGAATACTTTATAATCATTTGCAGTGTTTATTGTAAAACATGTTTAGCGACGATGTTCCTCATAGAAAATGTGTGCTTAAGTCTGTTGAAATATAAGCTTTTGAATGTTGTAACAATACAGACAAAACCTTCTTCCATTAAGCCATTTTTGTTGTTTGATAGAGATACGACAATCTAACATTGCAGAAACTTTCTATTTGCAGGGTCAGAAAAATTTTCCATCCAGCAGAAACTGTTTACCTAACATACCCACTAACTAAAGTGGGTATTTAAAGTATTCAGACCCCTTTACATGTTTTACTCTTTGTTTCAATGCAACCATTTAATAAAATAAAAATCATTTATTTTATTTCTCATTAATGTACACTCAGCACCCCATCTTGACGGAACCACCCAGAAATGTAGACATTGTTGCAAATTTCGTATAAAAGTAAAACTGAAGTATCACATGCTCATAAGTATTGAGACCCTTTGCAGTGACACTCATACTTAACTCACATGCTGTCTATTTCATCTGACCCTCGACGAGATGGTTCTGCTCCTTCATTGGAGTCCAGCTGTGTTTAATTAAACTGATTGGACTTGATAAGGAAAGGCACACTGTAGGTACACGCGGTCAACGGCAGCAAAACCAGTAGAAAATAAATCAAAAATAGCGGTAAATATGTTTACATATCACCTACGAAACTTCTGCCGTCTTTTTTTCTGTTGTTATCTAAATGTCAAGCAGCTAATAATCTCCTATGGTGGTCATTTTTATTTTACTTATTCTGTGGCACTATCCAGTCTGAGTCTGTACTCTGCCCCCTAGCGGGATACTTCAGTACTACATGCAAAGTCAGTACAAGATGCAATTTGCTGCTTACATCAACTTGACCTTGTTTAGCAGTTCCAGTGCAAGTACTATGAAGTAATTTTTCAAAAAAGAAATAGATAATAGAAAAAACCGAATAGCTTAAGTGGTATAAACAATACTGTATACAAAAACATCACCACAGCACTTGGAATGACCAATTTATTCAATTCAATTGAATTCACTATTATTTATATAGCGCCAATTCACAACAAATGTCATCTCAAGGCACTTTACAACCAAAGTCATTTCAATACAATTATACAAACATTCCAATCAATTAAAAGTTTTCTATCTAGTGAATCCCAGCAGTTTATGTAATTTATGCATTTTTGCATTCCTACAGACTCTAAATGCTAAACACATTGCATTTAATGACTTCAAGTGGAATTTTCATGATATGCTTTAAGTAAAACTGTGTGGAAACCACATAATCCTTCCCTTTTCTTCATAATTGTGTCCCACTTCCTTCCTGCAAACAAGCAATTTAAAACACTTTTTTAACTAATGTTTTTGCTTTAGGTGTTTTGATGAATTACAGAGATAAGTAATCTTCTTTTTGTTTAAATCTCATACATAACTTAGTAGAATTTTAAAGACTCAGGCACAAATAGATAAAAAGCACTGATAAAACAAGAATGAGTTAAACAAGCAGCAGCCCTTGCAAACAATGGCTTTGGCATCAGTCAAGACAGCAATATAAAAGGTTGGATCTTTAAGTATTGTGTAAAACTATATTGTTTTATTGTCCGTTTTTTTTTTTTAACAGATAAAGATGAGTAATAATTCAGAATACTTTCATATTTATATGTGGTTACTATTTTAAATGTCTCTTTAAAAAATATGGCCGGGACCCAGTTTCCATAATAGGCAGGGGTTAGGGTTAGGGGTTAGGGTTAAATTCTTAGAAACATAGCCCAGTTAGTGTTGAACTTAGAAAGCGTGATGATCCAAAGAACCTCATGATGCCATGAAGTATGAAGAACACACAACCCAGGATGATTACTCTAGCTACAGTAGAATGATAAAAAAGAAGGGAATGTGTTGTATTGACTGATGGGATAAAATGGATGACTTTTGTAGAGAATACTATCCTAGAAGCAGCTTCCAAGATAACCGGAGAATCTTATCTGGACACACAAACAGAAACAACAACAAGGTTAACAGATGACCTGGAATGCACAGAGTATCTCTTTCTCTCTCTGACACACTCACAAGGCTGGATGTTGCATCTCCGTCTACCTCCCATCCACCGTCATCTGGCTCCAACGTTAACGATAATATGATAACAAAAAGGATTTCTTGCTGTTATTGGATTATCTAATGGTCACTACAAGGTCAACGTGTCACATTCATTTTCCTCTTTATTATGTAACACCTTCCAAATCCACTTGGCCAATATGCTGATGAGGCCATTGTTTACATTGTGTTATTATCTGACAAAATTCCTCACAATTCATGCAAGCGCCTGTCCAGTAATGAAAGACAAACAATGACGTTGCAGAGAAGATTCTTTTCATAGATTAAAGACAGTTGTAAACCATTGTTTGTTTTGGGGGTTTTATGCTTTACATGTGTGTTTCTATGGTAAAGGTGTAGGAGACTTCGAAAACAGCTACAGTGGGTCAAAAAAGTATTCAGTCAGCCACCAATTATGCAAATTCTCCCACTTAATAAGATGAGAGAGGTCTGAAATTTTCATTATAGGTACTTGCCAACTGTTAGAGACAGAATTTTATTTTATTTTTCTAGAAAATCACATTGTATGATTTGTAAGAATTTATTTATATAATGGTGCAGAAAATAAGTATTTAGCAATCCCTCACACCGAGCAAGCATGAAGCGATAGTAGAGAGGTAAAACTCCGTTTTAACAGGAAGAAACCTCCAGCAGAACTAGGCTCAGCATAAGCGTTCATTTGCCGCAGAGACACAGAAAGAGCAAAAGCACAAGCAGAAGCTGGTAGCGGACGTGGAGAACGTTCCGCCACTGCAATGCCATCTTGGTCAGGGTCGGCAAGCAGGGCAGGTCAGGAGCACCTACTGTAGGAAGAGACTAAGAGAAAACAGGTTAGTGCTTAAATTGACAGCACATCATGCAGTTGGGGAGAAGTAGGAGAGAAAGTAGGAACTGACTCTAACAATGTCCGCCAACAGCCTAGCCTAAAGCAGCATAGCTACTAACATCAACCTGTCTCCTAGCTACTAGGAGACCTAGCTACTAACACTCTCTACCTGGCCTACATTAATCTATCTCTACCTAGCTACTCTAACTGACTACTAACATTAGCCTGTCTCTTCCTAGCTTTTGACACTACCTGGCTACTAACATTAACCAAAGAGGAAGGTTTTAAGCCTAGTTTTAAAGACAGACAAGTTGTCTGATTTCCGAACCAGCCCTGGGAGCTGGTTCCATAGGAGGGGAGCCTGGTAACTGAAAGATCTGCCACCCGTTCTACTTTTAGAAATCTTAGGATTTCTACTAGAAAACCTGCAGTCTGAGAGTGAAGGGCTCCGTTAGGAACATATGGAACAATCAAGTCTCTTATGTATGATGGAGCTTGATAATTAAGAGCTTTACATGTTGGAAAGACGATCTTGAATTCTATTATATAGCCAGTGAAGAGAAGCTAAAACAGGGGAAATGTGATCTCTTCTTCTTTTATTCATTAGAACCCCAGACAGTCAGACTCCAACCTCCACCATTTCCCCAGACCAGAGAACTGTCTTATAACACCAGGGACAAGATTGTACACCTGCACAACATTGGAATGAACCAATCTACAATAAATAAGCAGTTTGGTGGGAAGATATCAACTGTTGGAGTAATTATTAGAAAATGGATCACTAAGGATATCCCTTGACCTAGGGCTACATACAAGATTTCACTGTGTGGGGTAAAAAGTATCTTGAATGGTGAGGAAACAACCCAGAACTACACAGGCAGAATTGGTCAATGATGTGAAAAGAACCTTTTTCACTCTTCTACTTTTCTCTTCTACTACTCTTCAGCTGTATTTTTTGCAGTAATTTCAGCTGTTAACCTGGTTTTCTCTGTGAGTGTATGTGGTTTTTTTTCCATAGAAGCTACACCGGGTTTGGTATCCTGCTTAACTACAATGCCCTGTTGGATGGGAGGCATTGATTCAGATGATGTTCCCAGTGACCAAACATCCTCCATGTCCTGTTATCAACTTTTTACTTTCTTTAATATAGAAAGCAATGGCGGCTGGTCTATTATGGGCGCTGGGGCGCCGCCCCTCCTAACAATTTTAGAAAGAAAAAAAAGAAAAAAAAGTTTAAGTTTGACCAAAACATGACTTTCTTCGGTACAGGTGTAGTGTTTTACACACTAGAAGGAGCGGAGGGGGGAAGGGTGGGGTTTCTTTTTGTCTGACAGCTTCATTGTGTGCTGCAACAACATGATAAATGTGTAGTTTTATACTTGGGGCAGCTTGGCATCAGCGCCCATCGGAGATTTAACATGGACTTTTTGGTGTGGTCAAGTGTCCGCGAGACCCGGCGGGTGGAGCCAGTCTTTCTTGACAAGTTGACAATGGCGGCGGCATGCGAGACAGAGACCGTGCAATCTATTCTTCAAAATCCATTTGAAAGAAGACCACTGGCTGAAAAGCTTAAAATAAAAGAAACTGGACCGGACCGGCCACAAATTAACATCAGACAGCAGGTGAAAGACAAGGAAGCGTCTTATAACGAGAGTAGAAAGCGCCGTATTTATAGGCATATTGAATTATGCATTTTGGGTCGCTGTATAGCTTTAGTACATTTCATAGTAAGGTATCGCTGAGTTACAAATGCGCATTATTCAGTAAAAGTGATGTTTTCTTACTTAAATTAATGCTAACTGATTAGCGGAAGTAGCTTTGTAGTCTAGACAACTCTACTTCACAATAAGAGCATGTACTCCTGTTTATACTGATGACTTGGATAGTTTGTCTGCTGAGTGTTTACGTTTTGGAAAACAGTAAATTGTGACATTTTATCACTAAGTCTATATTACATTTGATTTATTTAATACTTAACACAGCTACTGATATACAAATATTACGTTTATTCATATGTTTTGGTTATTTCTACCTTGCATTAGTTCTTATTTTTCATATGAGATCACACATATCTTCTCCCTCCTCACATTTATATCACCAAACCTGTATCAGCAGCTGTGTGGAAATAAGAAAGAACAGCAGAAATATATTAGCCTTTTCTCCATCACATCTTCTCATACTCTGAATGGCTTTAAGTGGAACTCTGGCAGGTTCTCCCAGTATGAACAGAGTGATCCCAGTCTGAACCAGAACCTCTATAGACAGCTCAATGTTTCCTCCTCTACAGTAGCAGTCTGTTCTAGAGAAACTGTTGAAGCCTCTGACTGAAACCATTCTGTTGTTGTAGGATAGTCCTATTAAGAGGATGATCAGGGTTGTTCAACATGAATAAGAAACAGCTTTACATACAGAAAATGTTAGCTGGTTAGTTTGTGTTAGCAACTGGCTAAAAGATCAATATGTCAATGTATGACAACGTAGTCAATTTGTGAATATGATTGTTGAGTTAAAAAATAAATTCTACTAATCTCTATTTATAAAAAAAGAGCTATGGTAATTGGATTTCTCCTTTTATTCTAAAAAGTGTAGTTTTTTTAGCCTTATTTAGGAATTCTAATTAGTCTGAATTAATTCACAGATATCCCTTAATTAAGTTTAAAAAAAAAAAAATTGTTTGACAACCCTAATATCTAGCCATCATCATAGCCCCCCCTGGAGAAAATTCCACCAGCCGCCACTGATAGAAAGTACTCTTAAATCAGTTATTTTTGTTTGTTCTCTGTTTCTGCTGTCTTCTTAAACCACCGGATGGCCATGGCAGATAGCCACTCGTACAGAGCCAGGTTCTTCAGGAGGTTTCTTCAAAGGGGAGATTTTCCTCTCCATTGTCGCTACATGGTTGCTCAGGATGGGAAATTGCTGAGAGGATTGCTGTAGTTGGAATGTCTGCATCAAAGGGGCCCAACCTCACCACAATGACTTGATGCAATCTGCTCAGATATCTTAAATAAAAATCTTTTCTGACTGATTGGATTGTTTGTGTGAATATATTGAAATTACTTTTCTTGTGAAGTGCCTTGAGATGACATCTATTGTTATTTGGTGTTATACAAATAAACTGAATTGAATTGAACTGGGACCACAGTAAGGAAGGCTACTATTAGTAACACACCACGTCATGAGAGATTCAAATCCATGCTCCATGTTCAGGTGCATCTAAGTTCTGCCAGAGACAGTCGGGATGATCCGGAGAAAGAATGGGAGAATGTCATGAGTTCAGATGAGACCAAAATAGAACTCTTTGGTATAAACTCCTTCACCATGTTAGGAGAAGGAAGAATGCTGAGTTGCGTCCCAGAAACACCATACCCACACTGAAGCATGGGTCTGGAAACATTATGCTTTGGAGCTTTTTTCTGCAAAGGGGACAGGACAACTGATCTGGATTAAGGAAAAGATAAAGAGGTCCATATATCTAGAAATTTTGGGCATAAACCTCCTTCCATCAGTAAGAGGATTGAAGATGAAACATTCCTGCTTGACGGTGATACCAAACACACCAAGCTGGCAACGAAGGAGTGGCTATGCAAAAAGCATTTCAAGGTCTGGAGTGGCCCAACCCAATCTCCAGATCTCAATCCAACAGATAATCCGTGGAGGTAGTTGTGTGTCAAAACATAATAGGTCTATAGAAGATCTGCTTGGCAGAGTTGGCCAAAATAACAGGTAACATGTTTTTTTTCTGTTTCTATGACTTTTATATTTTATATAAACATGCTCAGGAGGAAGGAGGTTGTCCTGCAACTTGCTGGTTTGAAACCCTTTTCTGTCCGTCCCAGTTGTTGTGTCCTTGGGCTTTACCTGCTGGTGGTTTTGAGAGGACCCTATTTTTATCTTAAATGTAGCTCACCATCATCAGCATGTGAAAAGTTGATTTACTGAATGTAGGGTAAAGCACATTGGAGTTCTCTAACTGAAGAAGATACAATATGCAGGTCATTTAACATATAATTAATAGCTACTTTGAAGGGCAGTGGGAGTGTTCAGGGGGTTTGAATATTTCTGCAAAGAGGTTTTAATGAGAGGAGTTTTTCAGAATAAGAAGCTTAGCTTCTGTTGAACAGTTGTGCAACTTCTGCATGAACAAATTAATTTTTTTTGCTATCAACAGATTACCAAAAGAAAACATATGATGCAACCACAAAACAATCCAAAGCTTCCTGTCTGAGCTTCCTTTGTTTTCACAAAGGTTGCCAAATATGGTGAAGGTTCCGGAGCTATCTCCCTACTTCCTGCCTGAGCCTAGTGGAAAGCAAAAACAGCACAGGAAACACAACTTGCTGATTTAACACTTCACAACTGAAATTTTGCAATCAATGATTTATTTAAGATTTTTGGCTGCAGCTAAATGCTAATTTCAGGAGTTTCTCTTGGTATCACAGGTAATAATACCATGTTTATATAAAATGTAGCTTGTGTTGATGGTTACCTTCATCATTTATCAACACGAACAAGATCTTTCCTTAGGTCTACCTCCACACGTGTTGCATTCGGTTTTTTTCAAAAGGGGTTTCCATTGAAAGATTCAAAAGGATTTTCCATGAGGAGAAAAACAACCTCTTTGCAGTCACTCCCTCCTGATTTTCTTCCCAGTTAGTCACAGAGGCCTTGTTTGTGCCGATTTTTGTGGTTCGGAGATTTTGGGTGCGCCACATTGATGCCATCACTGCTGGTGGTCTTTTTAAATCCTGACATGAACCACATTTCACCCAATGTGCAACTTCATGTTGGCCTACTTCCATCCCTTCTCTGTTTCTTGTCATCCGCTCACCTTCTGCATCTTCCTGACTGTAACTGTGGAGGGGTGTGTGTGTGTGTGTGTGTGTGTGTGTGTGTGTGTGTGGCGGGGTGGGGTGGGGGGTGGGTCGGGGGGTGGGGGGGTGGGTGGGTGTGAGTTCATTCTCAGACCACGAGACAATACCTCATCCTTCCTCCCTAGCCTTCCTTCTGATTCATAGGCTATAAAGAGTTTGAAAACAGCTACCCTCTGCTAAACAACAAATTCCAAAACAAAAAGCTCTGCCTCACTTCTGAGCGTGTGTCTGGGAATTAGCAAATGTGGTCTCTGCTGTTCTGACAAGTCTCAACTTGACCACAGTTGATTAGGGGTACAATGAGGCTCCCTCTACTTTGACTCATATCCAGTATTCGCCATCTTGGTTTTCTTATCTATGTCAGACCCTTCTTTGGCCTCTACTAATCAGTGACAGTTTTTACTGTGTGTATAGACATCAATCCTGGTAAGTTGGATATAGAAAACATTTCACTAGCCTGGACCACGCCACAGATTAAGTTAACGATTCGCAAGCAAGAATAAGGCTACAAGTTAAGAATTTAAACAATTTATAGCAGGCATGGAGGAACGACGGTCTGGGAAAGGTGTCGTCGGAGACCCGGGAGGAAGACTCAGTGTTCCGAGCCTGCTCAGGACCCCCCCCCCAGATGGAACCTAGAAGAGAGAGATGTTAGAAGAAGTGGCACTGGAGTGAGCGAGAGCGTGGAACGGGGATGCTGCGAACGGAGGATGCTGTAAGAGAAAGGGGGAGGGTTAAGAGGGGCGGGTCGGCAGGACCCTGAGAGAAAGCGGGTCAACGGGACCCCGAGAGAAAAGCGGGTCGACGGGACCCCTAGAGAAAGCAGGTCAACGGGCCCTGAGCTTAAAAGCGGGTCGGCAGGACCCCGAGAGAAAAGCGGGTTGAAGGTACCCCGAGAGAAAAGCGGGTCGACGGGACCCCGAGAGAAAAGCGGGTCGACGGGACCCCGAGAGAAAGCGGGTCAGCGGGACCTCGAAAGAAAAGCGGGTCAGCGGGACCCCGAGAGAAAAAACGGTTCAACAGGACCCCGAGAGAAAGCGGGTCAGCGGGACCCTGAGAGAAAAGCGGATCAACGGGACCCCGAGAGAAAGCGGGTCAGCGGGACCCTGAGAGAAAAGCGGATCAACGGGACCCCGAGAGAAAGCGGGTCAGCGGGACCCCGAGAGAAAAGCGGATCAACGGGACCCCGAGAGAAAAGCGGGTCAGCGGGACCCCGAGAGAAAGCGGGTAGGTGGGACCCCAAGAGAAAGCGGGTCGACAGGAACCCGAGAGAGAGCAGGTCGACAGGACCCCGAGAGAAAGCAGGTCAATGGGACCCTGAGCGAAAAAGCAGGTCGGCAGGAATCCCGAGAGAAAAGCGGTTCAACAGGACCCCGAGAGAAAGCGGGTCAACAGGACCCTGAGAGAAAGCAGGTCAGCGGGACCCCGAGAGAAAAGCGGGTCAACAGGACCCTGAGAGAAAGCAGGTCAGCGGGACCCCGAGAGAAAAGCGGGTCAACGGGACTCCGAGAGAAAGCGGGTCGGCAGGACCCCGAGAGAAAAGCAGGTCAGTGGGACCCCGAGAGAAAGCGGGTCAGCGGGACCCTGGAAGAAGGCGAGTCAGCGGGACCCGGACCGGGCAACCCAGAGGGATGGGAAGAGAGGGGCTTCTAACGAACGAGACAGACAAGAAATGAGAGCCAGACAGGGTTTATATGTTTATCGCGGTGTGATTGGGAATGTGCGAGGGGCCAAAAGTGCCAGGTGAGGCGATTTTAGGGCTGATTAGGATGTGAGAAGCGGGTATAGGGCGTGTTAAGTTAACTTTATTAACTCCATTATAAAAGCGTGATATGAGACACTAATATAAACAAAAAGCTCATCCTGTTGTTGTATTTTGTGAGGTTTGTAAGACATCAAATTATAGGATGTCTCCCATCATGTAATCCAAGATTGTGGGAATGTGAAAACCAGTGTGGATTTAAAACATACAGAGAAATGAGAAACACGAAGAATGAGAAAAAATTAGGACACCCAACAACAGTAAGGCTTAAGTCACTTTAGTCAAGACACTTCAAGTTCTGTAGAAAAAAAAACAAAATAAAATCAAACTCCAATTGTTTCTCTTAGATATTTGGAAATACAGTGGACATACGGTATTAATAAGGGTTAAAGACCAAAACCATGTACAAACAACTAAAAACAGTGAAAAAATACAGTGAAAACTAGGGATGCAACAATTTCACTGTTTTCAAACTGATAAGATACAGATTCTTGGATCTGAATACTTGCTGATACTGACGTACTTTCAACACATAAAAAAATGCAATGAATCGAAACAGAGGTTTTATTTTACATTCTCTTTTTTTTACAAAAAAGAATATGGTGAAATATTGTTAACCATTCATTATTATAAAAATGACCACATAACTAAAATTTCTGTGAAAAATAAAAATTTTCTGTGGAATTATTGCAGTGTATTTTATATTTTAATGGTATCGGCCCAATACCCGAGAGCAGTATCAGTATCGATGCACCCCTAGTGAAAGCTGTCTTCGTAGTATCACAAAATCTAACATCCCAAGTTTCCCTGATTTCTGCTTATTTTGGTACAGCCAATAACCCCCAAGCAAAATGTAAAGTAAAAAGAAAGTAGCATTGCGACGAGGTTTTTCATCTTCCTGAGCAGCATTGTCTTTTAAATATTATAGATGTACTCTACAAAGAAACCTCTAATAGAAGATTTTTCCACGAATAAATTGGAGAGGAAAATTAGCAAATAAGCATGGCCACTCTGTAGTATTTGGAGATACTGAGAAGTTAATTTAGTATGAACAAATAAATAAAATTGAAAAAAAACACAAAAAAAAACAATGTTAAACCTCCATCCATTGTGGATACCCGCTTGTCTGTGCTGGGTTGCATGGCTGGTGCTGATCTTCATCAGTCTTCGTGTGGCACATCCTGGACAGCATTTCAGTCGATCAAAGAGCAACACAGAGACATCCAACCATGCAATTAAAGAAAACAATTAATTAAACAGCCATGTTTTGGATAATGAGAGGAAGCCAGAGTGCCTGGAGACAACATGTGCATGCACATGCAGACTTACAAACTCCATTCAGGCTAGCTCAGGATTTGAACCCAGGACCTTCTTGCTCCATGAGAACAGTACTGAGAACAGTACTAAGAACAGCTCCTCTGTGCAGCCTTTTTGTATTTATTTATTTATTCATTTTGTAAAATGAAATTACTTCAAAAAAGATTTTCATCCTTGCCAGAATAAATCCAACAAAAAATTGTAATAAAGTGCTTAATCCAGATTTCTTATCCCTAGCATGCACTTTGTGTTTGTGCTGATTGCTTGGCTCGGTTTCTGTTTTTAACAACACACAGGATGACATGGTGTCTGACTTCTTTGTGATCCTATTGATAACAAGCATACAGTGGTATCTCACTAGTAGCTCACTGGTATGTAGCACAGCTTGTCTGGACGTTCCATCTGTAAAGCAAACTGGTTTGTTTGTTGACCGACTGTCTGAAAAGCTGTGAAAAACTGATCTCAGGTCAGATCTAGAGGGAGGTATTCACACTTGAGAAAGTATAAGGGCTGTGAAAAGAACAGCAGCAGGAAGGGGCACATGAGGTGAAAAAGAGAGTGAGGGAAGACAGAGACTGAAAGTGCAAAGGAGAGATTTCATTTTAAATAGGGATTTAGTGCAACAGCATAGACCAGCAGGGATTATAACTAGACTCGCTGCTTTAATGTGATCCTGAAGGGAACTGACTCTAACAAACTGGTCTATTATGATTACATCTGTTTGAGTGACTTTTAGAACCAAAGAAGAATTGAGAACAAATCCCCCTGATTAACAATTTTATTCTTTTTTTTTTCATAGAGAATCTGACCACTTTGGTCATTTTTAAAACAATTTCAGCTTCTCAGACATCTATTGCACATGTTTAATGTTGTTTTTCATGAAGGAATTATTAACTACGACTACAAGCTGCACATGCCTAGATTAGCACAGATTGCCTTTTCTCTGTAAAACATGATAAACATCAGTATCTGATTTTGGCAAATGGTAAAAACAAGTTACATGGCTATTACTGATCCAGACAGACGTATGATGAAACTTGTGAGCAGTAGTAAAAACCGATTTATAACAGCAAAACAAAACCTCTTCTTAACATGGGAAACGTTTTTGGTATAACAATTTCACAAACAAAAACACGAGAAAGATTTTTACTGTAGTTCCTTCCATTTCCATTTGATTCTTTGATTAAATCTTGTTTAATTTCCCAAAATAATTCAAATGAACCTATGTTTTTTTCATATTGGGAGATATGGATAATTGATATAAATTTTAACAATACTAAATAAACTATAGAGAGTAAAGAAAAAAACCTTTTTCAATTTTTGTGTAAATATTAATAAAAATGATATTATTGGAGACAGTTTGAGATATTTATATCTCATTTAGTTTAGTTTGCTTTGCTCCTGTCTGTTGAAATGAGAGTACACACTTCTGGGTTCCTTTTTGTGTTTGTCCCATTCAGTGAATTGGCCTAAATTACTACTTTTTCTCTTAGTTTATAGTTGTAGTCTGTCCTAAAAATTACAGTTGTTTTTTTTTACTGTTTTTTGCCCCACATCCACACAGAGACATTTTAAACGTTTTACAGGGTGAAAGTTTTCACCCTTACATATATGTTTGGACAGTGAAGACATATCTTTTTAAAAACTATGACATATCAGCTCAACTTCAGTATTATATTATATAATTATAATATTCAATATTAAGCACCAAAACAGCATTTTGGGCCGTTCTCTGTGTTCTGTGTCCATGTGGATGAAAATCTTTCTGAAGGCAGTACCGTGTGAACTTGTTTTAGAAAGAAACATTCCTATGTGTACAGGGCTTAAAATATAAACCATACAACCCAACACATACATGAAAATAAACCAGTGTAAATTATGTGAACTGATACCTGATTTCTGTTTAGACCTTTCTTCAAATACTGTTCCATGAAAGCATCAGTTCGTCAGATGTGGAACAATATAAACAGACAACATTAGTTTCGCCTTTAAATATTGTTGTTGGGTTTCTGTAGTAGCCTCAGGGAAGAAGGAAATCGTGATCGTGAAACTTGAGACCACTGTTCAACCCTGTTTCCTGCAAATAGACAGCCTCTTTCTTTAAACTGTGTCTTTGATCCTTTTCTGGAACGTCCACCTCTTTTCAGTTTCTACACCTGAAGGCTTTGACACACAGACTCGGGTCAGGATCTAGAGATGAAAAAAGCTATCACCACACCCTGCGCTGAATGTCCTCACATTGCCTCCTCTCACGGCAAAACTCAGGAACTGAAAAAAAAACCCACCGATTCACAAAACTTAAAATATGTTCCTCAGCATAGCTCAGCTTAGGTTAACATTTGATAAATTTGAAATCCTGATGACTATCTTATATTGGCCAGTATTTATAAAATGTTGTTGTTTAAGGACAGTTTACTTTGTTGTTTTTTACCCAACCCTGGCCTTAGTGTCCTCTGTCAAAATGACAACCATAGCTGCATAGGACTCAGAGAGGGTAATGTCAATCATTGTTTTAATGACTATGTTCGAAAAGGAACCAGATATAAAAATATCACTTTAAACAGTATTTTAATTTTAGAAGGTAAGCAGGTGACAGTGATCATCAATGCCGTACAAAGGTGATTAAATGAAACAGAAAAAGCTGTTTAAGAGTCTTGAAACTGGGTGAGCAACAACCAAACTCTGGTACTAAGGAGAGGTTGTGGAAGATAATTTCATGTCATGGCAAGATTGAGCCCAGCCAACAAGAAACAAGGTAGTTTTACTACACCAGCAAAGATTTCAAAGCAGACTGGGGTTTTAAGATGTGACGATGAAGCTCAATGCTGAGAAATACAGGCAGATACTTATCCATCATTCAATACCATCAGGGAGATGTTTAATTGCCCAAAGTTTTTTCTGCAGCAGGACAAAGAGCCGAAACATACAGACAAAGTCATTAGGAACTGTCTTCAGCGAAAAGAAGAAGAGTAATCCCTGGAAGTGATGGTAAGGCCCCCACAGTGTGCTGACCTCAACATTAGGGAGTGTGTCTGGGATTACAGAAGGATGTGAGACAGAAGCCTACATCCACAGAGGATCTGCGGTTAGTTCCAAACTACCAGCCGGTTTCCTTCAAGAACTGTATGCCTGTGTACCTAGAACACTTGATGATATTTTAAAGGCAAAAGGTGGAAATACCAAATATTTACTTTTTTTTTTATTCACTGGATTTTGTTGATTGATTGAAATAAATGATTCATACTTTCATTTGTGAAATCATTCTTCTCTTACAGCATTTTTCACACTTGCTCTCTATCTATCTCTCTCTCTCTATATATATATATATATATATGTGTGTGTGTGTGTGTGTGTGTGGGTGTGTGCGTGTGTGTTGTGAACAGACACTCGAAGCAACAAATCTTGTGAGAATGCATGCCTGCACACTGCAAGCAGTGGTGATGTTTTCTAATGTTTTTCATGTTTATGTTGGTATCATGGCTTCGTTAATCCGGTTCCTGTGTGGTTTGAAAGTTGCAGGGGTTAATCTAGGTGATTCTCAGCAGTGGAGTCTGAAATAATGCACTCATCAATATTGCAGGCCTTGAAATGCATTGAAGCTGTAAGATGTCTTCACATATATAATTTATCAACCTGGTTGGAATGCCATTGCTCTTGCACTGGGAAGCATATATAGGAAGAGACGCTTATGGCCTACAGAAGACAGCTATTGTCTATGTATTTGAAAATTCAGACAAGCCCATGTTGAACGAAGAACAGGGAAAAAGCGAGTTGAATAACTGCCACTCTGCATGGGAGCAGATGGAGGGAGAACAGAGGAAGATTGAGTCATTTAGGGATGGTGCGAAGGAGCAGAAGGAGATGAGGAGTGGCAGACAGCGAGCGAGCAGATGAGTGTATTAGGAAACCACTCAGCCGCTTCAGGCAGCCTGTGAAAACAGGGCGCAGAAAGCCACAGCACGGTTCATCTCAGGTAAATGGCAGATGTGTTCATCAATACAGCTGATAATGAGACAACAGAGCTGTGGAAACCGCAGCGTAGACCTGTTTGTCATCTACATAGAGTCAAATGAGTCATCTACATATAGTCATATCTAATCTCATACGGTGTCTAACATCAGCCAATGTAAAAGAGCTGGTTTCATATAGAAAATGTTGATTTTTCCCCCCCATCATGGAAGCCCTGAGATATATAAATGTCACTCTACAACAACAAAGTCAGCAGTAAGTTGTTCTGAGTTGACGAGGCTTAAAACCTTCCCTTTTGGTAAAGCTTATAGTTAGAGTTACTCACGTCATCCTGAGCTATCTCTGTATTCATGTTGCTTTAGGCTTAGACTGTTGGAGGACAGACAAACTGCTTTTCCTCGCTCTACTACTTTTCTCTCCTACTACTTTCCAATTGCACAATTTGCTGTTATTTTAAGTGTTAAAGGTTGGATATGGAACATGAGCATGATAGTGACATCTAGTTTATCTAGGTTGTACTTACAACAATAAAAAACATCATTCCAGCTGTTGAGTTGCCTGGTTCACTGTCGATACGCCCAGTGACCAGCCTGAACCATGTCCAGTGAGGAATGTATTGTAAAGGAGTTTAAATAACAGCTAACATTAGCATATGAGCCAGCTTAACGATCCAGGAGGAAAGTCGCCATTTCAATGTGTGTTCCGTGGAGATGTGTTATGTGGACCCATCTAGTGTAGACTTCACCTAAAACTACTCTAGTTTCTGTTCTTCTATGGTCATTCCTCTCCTGATACAGATAACAATATCTCCGGGACTCTGAAGTAGCTGCTTGACTTGCTGACTCAACCACTCTTCTTAGTACCAGCCGAGCTATAGCTCAACATATAGTTGGATCATAGAGACTGTATCTGTCAACCTGCAACCCGCAGCCGCTACTGTCATTCTTGTGTCTGTTTCATAACATTTTAATTCAAATACAATTTTTTAAGGAAATGTTTTACTTTCATTCTGCATCCCTCTAAAACCCCAGTGGATGTATTTTTTTTATTTAGCTTTTTATGAAAAACTTCCATATTGAACCTTTAACTAGCCTCCGCTTGAGACTTCCGCTATGGATTGGATAGATAGTGGCACCCTTTGCGGCCATTGTAACTGCCAGAAGGTACCCACATGGATAGAATCAATATGAGGATATATGCGCATATATGAAACCTATATACAGCATATATGCACATATATTATAATATACATGCCACACATAGGCCTAATTGAGGTGTATATATGGATGTATATGTCTCCGGTATTGGTCCTTTATATCCACATTAGGGGTGTGCAAAGCAGCTAGTATTTCTATCTGTATTTTCATTTGTTGAGGGGGGAAAAGTATTAGTAAGTAAGTTGTATTTGTATTCCAGGAAAATTCCAAATAGGCGTTAAAGTATTTTTTTTTCATGTTACACTTCTAATTTATGTTATATTTAATTATCCATTATAATAATTATGGAGATTAAATATTGGTGGTTGATATTTTTTTTAAATCCAGGATTGAACATGTAACAAGAAATGTCATTGAAAAGAATAATGACCAGCATGGCTCTGATGATGTTTTAGTGCTTGTGGAGAGATAAATGCTTTTGGTGGGCTTTAAGTGCATGTGATTATGTTTCAGATGTTGCCAAATGATTGATATCTCTGCCTCTGCAAAAGACGGAGTGACTTAAACGTACCAAAATTGCTCCCACAAGTCCACACATTTTGATACAAATACACAAGGTTTGTTTTAACCTTAGCTGAACGTTAACTCTGTCAACAGCTTATTGTCTAAATTATTGACCTAACAGAACTAAATAAACAGAGCACGGAGCGAACATGAGAGCAGCCGACTGCAGAGTTAATACTAATGCTGTGTAATGAAATGATCTCCCAATCAAACTCTGCTTCCCAAAGTTATGAACTGCCTCCAGAGCACAGTTAAGTTGTAAAAATCTGTTCAACAAAAGTTGTCCTGCACTTAAAACTGCATTTCGGGGGGGTGAGTTTTAAAAAAGAAAAAACAACGTACAAAGCCCCTCCCCACCGAGCGGCCTGTCTCCGTGCCCTCATCTCCACAGGTTTGTGCCATGCGCATGCACGTTGATTGACAGGCGACACAGTAGAAACTTAAATTCTATTGGTTAAAAATTTTGGCACTTAGTCTGAATTGCATAGGGGTCTATGGGAGGAAGGAGGGACATTAGAAAAATAACAAATGTTGTGGAGCACTAGCCTTTTATCATAGAATTGAACCCCACATCATTTTAAAGATATATAAAACTTTAATGCATAAATACATTTTTCAGAATGCAGCTTTAACTCTTTTTGTCACTCAGCCGAGCTCTTCTGTTACTGTGTGGAGCAGCAGCTTCTCATCCAGGGCACATGCAGTGCAGTCTCACGAGGAAACGCAGCTTTTTGATATAACGTTTTTCTTGCTCCCGAATATCAATATTTTTTAAAGTGACAGTGTGTAGTTTTTGCAGTACAACTTTGAAAATAGCCATTAAAATATTATGTTATTATAATTACGTAAAGCACATTAATTGCAAAATATTGGCGATATTGTAAAATATGACTTTAAAAATCAGTTTTAAAATACATGGGCGCGGGTCCTCTTTTCAGGGGAAAGCCATATTAGATGACGTCTTTACTTCTACAAGAGCCCGGACGGACAAAGCGCACGGAATACGCCTGATATTAAATCATTAATTTTCCCCTAAAAATGCAAAAAAGTTTTGCCATAAATACATTTTTACCTCTTTGCTAGTTCCAAGTGATGAAAGAGAGACTGATGTGCTGGTCATGTTGCTGCAAATAGATAATTCTCAGGGAATTGAGTGTTTGAAAACAGCACTAGTTGGACCTCCATTGTTGAGTTTCTTACTCGAAGATACAGATACCACATGCATGTGATAATATAGGTAGGCACTGCCCCCTACTGGCCGAAAATTACACACTGTGCCTTTAAATTATTTGTTCGAAATAAGACTGTGCCCGGAATTTTCATGGAAAATATTTTTAGAAGTGTGACAGTGGGGAGGTCTTGTCATTATAACTCTGATGGATCTTGCTGACTGTGTTTTTCTGTTTGCTGCGTACATGACTCTCACCTGGGAGACTGGGGTTAAAGGTGAGCCCCCCAGCTTTGTTGCCACAACAAAAATAAATTAATGCAGCTGTGAAGCTAATTCTGAACGTTAGCTAAGAAGCTAATTGAAAAGCGAACAACTTAAACAATGCCACAATGTCTACTAACAGCTGAAGGACGTTATTGAGGAAATATGCTTACTTGTACATGGATATTTGCTGGTTCACGGAGAGTTGGTATTAATCCTGGTAGAAGTTTAAGACGATCTGCGAATCCACTGCTGTATTGTCCCAAGTTGGAAAAACAGTCGTCCTAGAAATGTTTGCCACAAACTACCACATGCCCCGGCAGTCGGTCGGGCACATTCCCTGCATACATAAAATCTATCCACAAGCTTTTCAGTGGCTCAGAAGTGAGGAGGACGAAAAGATTTATCTTCTCTTTTGTACACCCAGGTAGAGTGCAGTTAGGATGAGGTCTGGACTCCATGGTGTTGGTTTGTTGTATGCCTGTTACCGTAGCTCTCCGTGCCGTGGAGGGACGGACTTGGAGGGTGTAGTTCGGGGAAGGGGGTAATTGGCTGGAACTCAACACGTAACATGCCGAAATGTGTCGTCATATGCCGAACTGTCAAACAACCCGTTTCTAAGTGCTAATTTCACTATGTAGGCAGACATACCCCGGAACAAAGGAAAGAATAATCAGTCATTTTAACCCCTTAGGGGCTGTAAAAGATAGGGAACTAAAAGATATGATTAAAAAAAACTCAAAAAAATGCTAATTATATGCCAGGTCCAGTTTAAGTCAAATGTGTTTTCTATGTCAAATACACTAAAACTTTAAAAAATATTATTTTTTTATTGTGGCTGGTGCAGCAGATGAGTTTAGGGAAACTGGAGGAATTGTGAAAGGGAGAGGAGTCTAAGGAACTGATTACAGAGGGACTAGCTCAAAATATAGATTGATAATATTGATCAATGTGTTGTTAAGACTCAATTTAAAAGCGAATGCATGCTGAAATAAATCTACCTCATGAAGTAATTACCTCTGTTTATACTGAATTGGACATTTTTGGTTCTGATTATTACAAAATTTATTTGTGATAACCTCAGCCCAAGAATGTATCAGTAAACACTGGAATCCCCACACCTGTGTGTGTTCTCAGAGTTTTAGATATGTCTCTGTTTCAAACCACCTTGGATTCAAATTCAAATTACCTCTTCAGCATGTCAAACTTCTGCAGAAGCCTGCAAACAAGCCATTATTTGATTCAGGTGCATTCAATCAGAGAAATAACCAAAACATGCAGTATAGTGGCCCTTGAGGACTGACTTTGGACACTGTTGCTCTAAATAGACTTTGTGGAAGCAGTACGGAGTGTGTTTTAAATTTGGCACTATATAATTAACATAGAATTTATAACCACTGGTATTACAATAACTGCAACATGACCATTAAGACAAAGAAAGAACTTAATGTCACTTCTTACTTCTGCTGCTCAAAATGTTTTAGCACCATACTGACAGTGGATAAAAAAAGAAGATTCTGCTTGTTTTTAGTCTTTTTACAGCACAAAAGAAGTTATGTTCTTGTTTTGCTATAAAGTTTACAGTATAGCACTAATTCAAAAAAAAATCTCACTGTCCTTCCCTGTACTATGAGTTCGCCTTGCTTGGAGTAGTGTTGAGAATGGGAACATAACTCCAGGATGCAGCTGCAAGAAAGCAGCCAGCTGCTGCATACACTATTAAAGATGCCTGCATCCTGTTTTTCTGCTTGGGCAACCCCATTCTCAGACAGACATCTGTTTAAATCAGCATCCAGCCGTAACTATCTATCACCAAGAATGGCTGTTATGTCATATAAGAGTTAAGTAACTTTCTGGACCTCATCATAGATTCTTTATAATGGAACAAAGAGCTGTGATGCTATTTCAGCCTTGATGTAGGGAAGACATTGTCAACATGTTTGGGTGGTGCTGCAATGACACTTTATGCATTAACTGTGACCTTGTTACACGTGTTTCTTGTTTTGTGCTGGTATATGTGAAAAAACATGATTTTGGAGTCAGAGTGAAAGTAGGTTGCAACATTGCGGGTCTTTAGCTTAAGTATCAATATGACTAAGTAAAAAAAGGATTCTACCAGAACATCTAGGTGGTATTACCAGTCATCCTTACCACCAAAATGTTTTTGCTCAACACAAGTTTTCAGTTCTGCAGATTTTAAGCTCATGGTCTTGCCAATAACTATCAAAAGGGGTTTCAAACCACTGTGAGATTTTCTAAAAGATTACAAATAGAACATAATTTGATAAAAACGTTTACTTGATTAGAAAAAATATTTATTTTGTTCTTTTGTTTTAGTCAGTTGTCATGATGCTAGCAAGGTATTGTTTTCACAGTCAATACGTTTACATGCAGCTCTAAATGGAGCTTTTTGAAGTAATCGGACTAAGCTCTTGTCCCCTGCTGAGAGCCGAGTCCCAGTTTACATATCAATCAGAAAATGTAATTCTTGAATGAAGTACGTTCGACTCCCCGATGATAGATGGCGACATGCGCCCCTACATGTTAGCCTTATAGAGGTTAGTTTCCAGCTTTATTCAGGCAGTAAACTGAGGCTGGCAGGAGTGAAGCAGACAAAGTTAAAGCATGATATTCACAGTAACAGTGCATCGCCTCTTCGTAAGTCCAAACATGGCCGCTTACGATTGTCTTACACGCTGTATGCCTCTTATAACACTACTGTCGTTAGTGCTGGGTCACATTTCCACCTCTCTAACTTCCCGATGGGGTGCTCGAGTGTGGGCAGGGGTGGGGGTGGGTCTGCTTGCAGCGTAGTCCGCATTATCCAGGTAGAGAAGCCGAGCTTCTGAAACCCCAGTTTGACTTCAGTCGGACTAAGGCAATAATTCGAATTTGTCTTGCTGCATGTAAACGTACTGAGTAAGGAACAGCTGATTAGCATCTCGAAAACTAAAAGAAATTGAACTTTGACCTCAAATTCCAGAGGGAATTGAAAAGTAGGCTTCGTGGATGTTCAGCCGGACCTAAGAGCTGAAGATGGAAGTTCAAACCATCTCTTTCATTGTTCATAATAGGCAAGGATCATATCATCATGTATGAGGTGGATTAGCAGTGCTTACCAACAACTGATGTGTATGTGGAATTTTGTCTCTGCTGCTTGGATATTGAGCTTTAAGCATGTCATAACACGCATGAGACTGTCATGCAGCAAAATACTTTAGTATTCTGCTGCATGACACATAGGTGTCAGAGGCCTCTTCAGACCCATTGCAAGGTTGACTGCCACCAGAAATCATTCCTGCCATAGCACCACCATTCACAAGGACGCTTTGAAGATACTTACATGATATGAGTTACAACAAAGTTTAATTTCTGATCTGGATCAACAAAGTAAATGGCCTGTACTTGTATAGCGCTTTATTTAATCCCTACAGCGCCCAAAGCGCTTTACACTGGATTCAGTCATTCCACCATTCACACATCCACACACAAACACACACACATACACACTCAGTAATTTTGACACAGTTTAATTCAAGTACCTCTTCTGCCTATAACTCAATATGCATTACAGGTTTAGGCAACAGGTTTGGCAGCAGGCCAAATTATTCAACCTGTTGTACAAGGGAAGAACAGAGAAGCAGAGAAGAAAGCAGTGGTGCAGATAGTCTATTTTGTTCAGCTCAGCTTTAACGTATTTTAAGCCATTATCTGCTTTCTACTATATTCATATTGCATTTTGTGCAACCTTACACTGTCAGCCCTTTAAGCTACTTGTATATACTCAGTATCCACCCATTTTTATCTTCTATACTACACTGATCTGTTCTATTGATCAAGCATAAATACATAGTAGTATGGTAGTAAAGGAGGCAAACAATTTTTTCTACTTCTTGTGAATCCTTCAGAACATACTCACAGCCACTCTCAAACAAAGAATCAAATAAGACTAATATGTAGAATAGTTTTATTTTACTAAAAGAAAACATACCTTCACAACATATGTACAGTACTCAAAGTACTATACAAAGGTTTAATACACCTGTAATTTCTGATTATTTTTCTTAAAAGTGGTCTTGATCAATAGTTATTTGGACTTGTATGTTATTTGAGCTTTCCTTTAGCTTTCCCTGTTTTCCAGGGCATACAGTGGGGCAAAAAAGTACGGCTGTTCGAAACGGGCACATTCGCGAACGGCTCCCTAGACTAATAGACTTAGGCCGTTTTCACATGTGTGGCCGTACCAGAAAACGGCCAGAGAAAATGCTAATTTTTTCTGTTCACATGTCACGGATCTCTGACCGTATTGGGATCCAGTGTTTTACTACAAATAAACAGCAGGTGGCGGTATACAAATAAGTCTTAGTTCTCCAACAAACAAGGGATTGAGAAGTACCGACGTCATAAAACGAGCGACAGCCTAGAATGTAAACAAACTGGTCTACTGGTCAGCTGCTACCTGAAGCCATCTACAGGGTGAGTGTTGTTATAAACCCGCCGTTTTGTAACCTGCTGTGTTGCTGTGGGATGCTTGAATCGCGTTGTTTTGGTATTTGTATGGTCGCGAGGTGATTCTGTAATTTCGGCCGGCGATGTCGTCATTTCCGCGTGGAGCGCGTCTATTGTCTTGAGTACGGCCAGAGTACGGGTTGTGTTCACATGGTACGTGGCCGCTCGTACCTGGACTCGGATACTACCTCCAAGGCAGGTCTCTCTGGCCGTATTCTGGCACGGTACAGTCTGTGTTCACATGGTACGAAATAAGTGGATTTTGACCAAATACCGTACACGAGTACGGACTCCCGTACCATGTGAAAGCGCCCATAGTGTTCTCACTGTTGACCCCATGAAAGGTTAAGGATTAGTTGCTAGTGTTAGTGCTTAGAGGTTAACATTCAGTGGTTTCGGATGCGGCCAAAGATTACTTACTCAAAGCTAGCCCTGCACATATGGTCAAATCTAAAGTCAGTCTTAAATTACTAGATTATTTTTCTACAATAAAGACATACATAGAGGGCATAAACACACAAAGTTCAGTTAAAGAGAACCAAATTGAGATTTAAACTAGAAACATTGTTACTATGTACAGTATTTCATATTGGCATATTGTTTAGTGTGTGCAAAACAAGTAGAAAAGCAGACAAGGAAATTAAAAAGAAATATCAAGCGTTCAGGAGAGTATATGTGCTTATTTGGTATGTAAATATTGCATGACACCACCTGAGTCACTGCCTTCATCTGTTTATTACACAGCAGTCTACCACATGTGAGGTTAATGAAACATTTTGCGTTTGAAGTGAGAGGCTGGCATCATAAAATAAAAAAGCCTCTAGATGCATTTTTCTGCATCATTACTCTGAAGTAATTATTTATTAACCCATGACTGGCTCCCTTACTACCTTAATTCATTAACAATTATGTACGAATCTAAACTACCTTTTAGCTGTCAAACAGATACTAAATTGAATACAGAATGTTACGTTTTATAAAGCACATGTAATAGATACAGTTAGGCCTATACCCCGGGCACAATTCAAATTAAATTGAGTTCATTTATAAGAAAATAAAGACAAAGCGGTATCATTTCCGAAAAAAAAAATTCTGCAGCCAGATTAAAACCATAAATTCCAGGCCAAATTTGTATTTTACCTTTCTTATTAATCCACAGAAAAGTTTTCAATGGAATAAATTAGTCCAGAGATTTAAGTCAGGACTCTAGCTGGGCTACTCCAGCTAGAGTCCGATTAGGGGAAACACATTCCACAACCTTTTTAAATTCAAATCTGCGGGGGCCTGGATGTTTTTGTGCTTAGATTTATATAGTCAATATGTATATGAGCAGAAACATATATAATTCCTAATAGTAGATGGCAGCAAAATTATCTTAGGAAAGTGTAATATCTGCATCAACAGGCATTGGTGATAGACAGCAGCCATATCATCTGTGTCAGTCGGCCGATGTGCCAGGTTGATATCCTTCTTTTGTTGATTGGGGCCCCTCATGCCAGTCTTTGGATTGAGGTTGAAACCTGTTCTGGGGTTCAGTGGGGTGCGGATCCGGTGTCTCCACTTGTTGATTATTCACCGTATCTTCTTCTTCTTTTTGGCCTTGGTTGGGTTCCTGTGCTCCGCGGTGTGCAGGATCAGGACTCGGGAGCTGGTACAGCTTAGTGTCCGGGGGCTGACTGGGCGTAGCTAGGGGATGCTATAGTCGTTGGTGTGGCCCCGCGGCATGGGCAGAGGCGATCGCTGTGATGTTGCTGCGGCATGTGCTGGCCATCGGCCGGCTGTGGCTCCGCAGCCTAGCGGTGGCAGGGGACCCCTGTCGGCAAATCCCTGGTCAGGTCCCTGATGTGGGGCGGAACACCCCTGGGCCCCAGGTGACTGAGTCGTTGGCCAGGCCCGCCCTGACATGGATAGTCGCCAGCGGAGCCCATGAGCTCGTCACTGCAGCACCCAGGGCCCCTGCTTCGTAACTGCTGGATGTTCCCCCGGCGCCTTTCCTCTGCTCCTCCCTTTGGGAGTGTGATCATCCCTGCATTAGTCCACCTGGGCTCCTAGGCTCTGGGTTCCTGTGGACGCCTCTGGCACTGTTTTTCTCCATTTCTGCATCGCTCATGTTTAGTGGATTGATGGCTCCTCACACTAGCTCTCATACACTTTGTATGGAGAAACCCTATATGCACCAGCATGCTCACAAACACACACATAGGTGTGGGGACTTTACAGATATATTCTTATACTGAGGTTATCATCAATTTATCTAGAATAATCGGTGCCATGAGCACATTGTTGTTGTATTTATATAGCCATATTTGTGTGTTGTGGTTTTTTTGTTCTTAGTTCACATTGGTTGTTTTATTTTGTCAGTGTTGCTCCTTTTTTGGTTTTTGTTTTGCTTTATGTTGCGTTTTTTTATGTTTTTTTATGTTGCAGCTGTGGAGGCAGACTAGGATGTTTTCCTTTGTTCTCTTTGCTCTCTTTCCTCTCTTTTATTGTTAACTCAAACTCTATCTTTTTGTTCCGTATCTCTTTTCTTCATCTTATTAATTCCTTACCCTTTATCTTTCATCTCTGTGTCCATAACATCAGCAAATAAAACCCACAACCTCTAATAAAGATTTCTAACACATATGCATCAAGTGGAGTACTACAGCAATAGCTGTAATGCTCCACTTGAGCAAGTAAATCTACTTTGTAGTCAGACATCCATTCTGATTGCCACGCTGGACAGACAGGACACTGTAGAAAAAAAGGTGAATTTAGGACATCAAAAGTCTGCAATAGGCTATATATAAACGAACAAATAAATGAATAAATAGCTTTAAAAAAATCTAGCTTCCCTTAAGAAGCAACAAATCCTATCTTGGATACCTTTATAGACAAGAAAAATGTCCAGCAACGAAAACTATCGAAAACTTTTTATCCCACTTTTCTTTTGTCAGATGGGAAAATGTGTTTTTGAACACAACATGTAAGCTGCTGTGTACAACAGAGGACACAAAATGAGACTGAAAGTGAGAGATTTTTTTTAACTGACATACTTTTTAAGGGAGATCATAGATGACTTCCACCGAATCCTAATATGTATACCGTAAAAGAATTCTAGTCAGACTTCAATCTGGATCAAAACTGCAGCTGTTTTCCTGACTTCCCTCTCTTCTGGGAAAGGGCGAGAGGAATCAGCTGCCAGGAGTCAGTGAGTGTGCATGAGTAAGTACCTTTGAGAGAAAATCAGCTGTACAGTAAAAACGAGGTCACTGAGTTGGTGCAAGTGGACAAGCACACAGCTCATGTGTTTTCTTAAAAATGTGGCTCTGTGTTTGTTGATGTTTGAGTTTGGACCAGCTGCATATGCAGCCGCTGAAGGCCTGAGGGGGAGACAAGCAAAGAAAAACTGGGTTAATGACCAAACAAGGCGACGAAACACACCCACTGTCTTGGAGATGGGGTGATTTCCTGGAAAGAATGTGACCTGTGGCAAACACCATGGCTTAGATCCATCACTCTGAGGACAGCACTATCTCACTTTGCCTCAAGACCTAAGCAGCAAATTTGTGTAGCGCAGTTGGTCAGAAACCCATAAACTAAGAAAATAATCAGACTGAGGACATAAAACGTCTAAGCTTTTTATCAAAGTCGCTATTCAGGCCTGAAGGGTTTGAGATAAGGCCTCACATGTGAACTCAGCTTGCATGGTAGAATCTGGCTTTAATGCTGTGAAAAAGTCTTTTAGGCTCACTCGTGCTGCCTGGAGAACGTCTCTGAGGCCTTAGGAATGCACTGACATCATTGTTGAGCATTCAACCAATGCCGGGGAGTTGGCAGGAATCAGATAAACTAAAGCTCCTCACTGTCCTCCTCATCAATGCTATGCTACTCCCATATGTTTTTTTTTGTAGTTTTGATCTATGATCCCAGTCAGAGTTTTCCTTGGAAAGCCTATTAGCTTTGGCATAACAATTTAAGCTGATGACTTCATATCATTTTTACCTTTTAGTCATGGTGCTCTGTGGATGGTATGATCTGAAGATCTTAATGTAGTCAGTCCATTTTCTTAGTCCAGACTGAAATAACAATAACTGATTTTAGACCTCTTAGATGCATGTAAATACCTAAGTCCGACTTGATTCGAACTGAACTGGAGTTTCACAAATCCTACTATTCTTCCCAGATGATGAGACTGGGAATCGTACTTCTCTTCAACCAACCCCCTGCCCCCACCCGTACTCACACAAGTGAGGAGACACGGAAGTGCTAGTCAGAAACAACGCAGCAGTAATATAAGAAGAATATGGCAGCTAAGACAAATGTTAGCGGCCGATCAGTGCATTTTTGGACTGATGAAGAGACGGTGCATTGTGATTGTTCTTATCCTGCTTTTACTCTGTCTGCTTCATTCCAGCCAGCCTTTGTTTGCTGCCTGAGTGCAACTCGAAGCTAACAGATATAAGCCTAACTTGTTGGGGGGCATGTCGCCATCTATCATCTGGGAGTCGATTTAAATGTGCATGTAAATGTACTGACTTTAGTGAGCAGCTCTTTTAAATATACACCTCGTCTTCAGTAAACAAATTCCAATAAGCCTTAGAAAAAAATCTGTCATTCCATTCTCAGGATTCATGTGACTCAGTAACAACACGGTCCATCTAGTAGTAAATCCATCCTTCTTTCATCCAGTCCTTATATGTGAATAATGAATGTAAAATAAAAAGGAGCTATTAACCGATTGTGACCAGAGGTACAAACACCCCTAAATCAAACCATCACGCAGATAAGTTTGCAAGGGATGACAGAGGTGTGGCTTATAAATTAGACATATATTTTAAGTTGTTTTTTTAAGGACATACTGAGCACAATGCTCAACAATGCATTCAAACATTGTATTGTAATAACTCTTCTTGTAAAGTCCCTTGAGATGACATCTGTTGTGAAATGGCGCTATATAAATAACCTGAATTGAACCTGTATTACCCTCTGTTTCAGCCCCTTGCAGATTGTGCTGTTTTTGCTGCTCATTATTATATTACATGAGCTGCTGTTTACTTGGCCACGCCCAACGCTTCCAAAATCTTTGCTCACGCCCACCACTCACATAGTGATTGTTACCACTACGTGTGAAAGTTACGAACATGGCTGCTGCAGTAGTTCAGCCATACAAAGAAATGAGTTTAACAATACAAAAAAATAGTGCAACCAGACTCACACAAAAGTGAATTAAACCATACAAAAAAAATTAGGTCAACCATACAATGTTTGAACAAGAATCTGCTCCCATAGGAGGTGTGTCTCCTGAGAACCCGGTACTCAAAGAATTCAGCAAGATACTTCTGAATGGTTACTGAAGGAAATTACTTCAAGTTAAAAGAACATATTTAACTGCTTACTTGGCACTTCGATATCTTCATGAGACAGTGAATTTCAAGCCTTCCAGCTCCAGGTCTCCCATCTTTTTCCTGGTTTTCAGCAGCTCAGTTCGGCGGCACGACTCCCCTCTCCTCCGCGGATTTTGAGGTGCTTGTTGTGGTGGCGTGTTTCCCATCTTCCTCCCTTACGGCAAGCATCTTACGAAAAACTGAGCATTTTGCGTGGTGCTTCAACGTGGTGTTTCTTAATCTGAATGGTAACTGTTGTTTACTGCTGTACCTGGTGGGTGGAGACAGCGCTCTGAGGAGGTGTGGATATTCCAATATTCCGGCTTGTGACGTAGAAAGCCGGACAGATTTTGAACAGCTCAATCAGAGACTGAATGCCGAATCAATTAAGAAACCCCTATCTCACTCAAAACAGCATGGATGTTGTTTTTTTCCAAATTTGTATGCATGTATATGCACCAGAGATACGCAATTACACCCCAAATCCCAGGAAAAGTGATTTTTTCATTAAATATCTCCTTTATTTCTAACTCTTGGTAATTTAATATGATCTAACAACTCTTTGAGTAAATTATCTGTGATATTAAGTCTTAGAGATTTTGGGGATGTTCGTAGGATACTTGTTGTTGAAAATGTACTCTTTCGTCTGTCAGCCACATTTCAGAAGTGTACAGTAGTTTTTCACATATTTTCTTGATTATTAATGAGCAATCTGTTCAAAATAAATGTGTGTAGAGCAGCTGGTGGCTGTCAGTGAACTAGTGGTTGCAACAACACGCTGCTGTGGCATCTAAATGTCAGCCTTGTTTTTTTCTTGTTTTTTCCAAGAAATCAAACAAATTTGAAGTAAACTTAAAATAAAAGTTATGTACAGTCCAACTTTGAATAACCCACAAGGCATTTCAATAAGATCAAAACCTTCTGTATCGGTTCCAGGCTGATTTCAGAAATGGCGGCTCTGTGCTCTCGACAGAATTCAAGGGAGAGGGGGAGAGAAATGGCGTGAACTTGCAGCAGCATTGATCTGATGTCAAGACGGGAGAGAAATTTAGATCTTGTGTATGAGTGCATGTGCAGGTGGGCTGGTTGAGGAAGTCAGGGGTAAACAAATCTTCCATTATTAAAAATAAGCTTACTGGCTGTGTAAAATCTTTAGGAAACCATAATATACATATTTTCACTTTGAAAAGTGAAAATGTCAGGTCATGACTTCTTTAGTAAGGAAAAATATAGTACTCTGTTGACTGTAAAAAAAAAAAAAGTAAAAATCTAGCTTCCATTGTATAAGACTTGTTTTGTTTTTTATAGCTGAGTAGATTTGCCTTTTTCCGAATCAACAAAAGTGGCACCAATATTTACAGCAGGGCAATTCACTTAGAATTTAGCTATAACAACAGCTTTGTTATAACAGCGGTGCCACGGGTACCGTCGCTGTTTCCAAGGAAAACATCTCCTGACTGCAGCCACCAGAAGATAGGCGACAGTGTGATAATCTGAACAGCGCTGTGAGGACGTCCAGCATTCTGACAAAACATCATACCCATCAGAATGACATACCCTAGGTTAATGCGCATGCGCAGCAGTAAAATTCATACTTTTTCCTTTTGGGGTTTAAACTCAGTCCAAATTGAGTCAAAATATGAATAGTTTAGGTTAAGGTAAGGCATTTAAAATAATGTATTTTTGTCCTTCTGTAATCTTAGGGTTACAACATAAAACTTGAGGGTCGGTTAAAACTTTATAGATAATTCAACTCACGGCATGCTACTGTGACAGAGTCTGCCAGATCAACAGAACACCCACCCTCTTTCCACAGGATTAAAACTCATAGAAATGTTTATGCAGTGAAACAATGTGCAGAAACACTAACACAAACAAACGCACGATGCTATACACATGGTTCTGTCACAAGCTAAGGGCGTGTTGTTTTCTGTGGAAGTGGGAGGTTGAGATAAGAGGCGAACAGGGCTTCCATGGAACATGCTTGTGGCCGACACATGACAGCTGACAGACACAGTTAGAGTACTGGAGTGGGATAGGGATACAAACAAGCTCACTAGAGGACCTGCTCTTAGTGAATGGGAGGCTGTTTATTTGTTTCTATGAAAAAAATAAAATAAATCAGTTTGTTGAAGCAATATTATGAGTCACAATGATGAGATCAACTTTTTTCACTTAGACTTACAGATGATTTATTTAACCAGAACTGTGACTCCATTAGTAAAGGGTCACCTTATTAAATCCTAAATATATGACTATATTATTTATACTAAGCCTCCGAACGATGAGATTGCACTGTTGGAAAAAGAATTCCCCATTATAAAATTCAAAAGGTACCATAAAATAAAAGTTATCTTCTTTGTCCAACCATTTCAGCGGAAATCTAAAACTTACATCTACTTTATTAAGTTAGCTTCTATTTTACTTTGAAATACCTCAGCATCATAATAAAAGATATTTTTCTACCTTGCATTTCTGAAGAAAAGAAAAGATAAACATTACAGCAGGTTCTGCTCTGTTTCTCAGCTATGTGCATTGCTATCGCGAACATCTGAGACGCTTATGTAGAAACACAGCAACATTTCAAAACAAAAAAGACTCAACATCAGAGGTCCGTTTTTCTAAGAATGCGTCATGTGGAGACATTTTTTTTTCTATATCTCACCTGCTGTGCATTATTTAATTCAATTCAGTTTATTTGTATAGTACCAATATACAGCATATGTCATCTCAAGGCACTTTACAAGAAAAATGATTTCAATACAATTATACAAACATTCCAGTCAGTTAAACGTTTTCTATTTAAGGAATCCCAACAGAGTGCAACTTGGTATTTTGTATGTAGGAAGATTAGATTTCCCTTGACTCTGAAAGGAAGACATTGAGGTGACTAACGCAGGTAAGAATGAGAACATCTTAACCCCTACAACAGAAAAATGAATTCCTTTTTTGAAAGGGATTCAAGGTAGGAGTTAAGAGATAATGATTGTTTGTGGAAATTGACTGAGTTTTCCAACTCTAGTAGAGTATGGAAAGAGTATGGCACTACCACGACCCTACCAAGACGTGGCTGTCCACCTACAATGATGGACCAGTGTAAGTACCATGTCTGCTCGGGGAACACAGATTAAGTCACACTACGGCAACCTCACTCGGACAAACTAAATTAAGCCCCATTTTTAACCCTTTCAAATACTATATGGTGACATTTATAAGTGACATATATGTTAAAGGGGGAGGGGGGCACGTTCTTCTCAGGCAGACATTGATCTGTAAGTTTAATAAATGATTTATACTACTTATTTGAAATATTTCACTCACAACTAGTCTGAACTAAATGCCTTGAAATTAGCTGGATGTCCCTTTAACAGCTTCGCACAATCCCTCCTTCGACACGCTGTCTTCAACATCATCACAACATTCTCAGAGTGCCATCTCAAGCCCAGCATGTGGAGCGCAGCTGCAGGTGGACTCTAGTCTAAGAGCAGATCACATTACATGTCCGGCCTGGCCTCTGGCGGAGCTGGGACCACTACAGCGGGGAATCCTTAAACATCTTGCCCCTTGCTACGTCAGCAGCCCCAGTTTGAGGAGCTGGTGTCCCGCATTGGTCCAAACATTGCCTGCCATCTTTCTGCAGTTAGTAAAAGTCTATAATATATAATATGTGAGCGGCGTGGGACGTGCTGTGGTGGAGACAGACCTGGGTCGAGCTTACTCCTCCAGAGAGGCTGTACAGGTGAGCTGTTCATGGCTAACTTCTCGTCAAAGAGAGCGGTGCATTTGCAGCCAAAACGGCTCTTTTAATTGCCACCAACAAACCACTTAAGAGCTTTCCTGTCTAAATGATTTCACCTCTTTATAATGTTTATTTTTTGTATTCCTGTCTCTGTATAGAAAACAGATGGTTTCATGTAGCTTGGGTTGATTAGCCATGGTGTTTCCTCCTCATCAGTATTTCCTCCATGTCATGCTGATGCTGTGACTCCGCGTCAGTCATAGCATCATTGACATCACAGTATTGTATCAACTTCAGTGTACCTGATTTTTTTTTTTCCTCCCCCTTCAAAGGGACCACATCATGCTATTTTACAGCTTTCAACTTCCGGGATAGAAATGTATATGATAAAATGTTACCATTGGTGTTATAAAGTATTCATTTTACCTGAAATTTAACTTGTTTCCCTTTAGTTAATGTTAGACCACTACATGAAACAGCTCGGTTCTCTATAAACCTGCCTCCTGTTATATTAGAGGCTTATTAATGTATTAGATTTTTTTTGTAAAAAAACTGAGTCAATAAAGCCCATTTCATTTGCTAAATCTCCACGCTTTAGACAGAGCCCAAACCAACACAGCTGCGTCCACTAAGCAAACCTTTCCAGCCCAGTATATAAAAAAGCCATGGGTGTTGTTTGCACCCATTTACTGTACATTCAAGATGCTAACGATCAATTAATTAACCACACAATTATGTTATAAGATCACATACGCAGCTTGATAAATGGCTAACCCATGTTAGCATTAGAATGTAGCCACTTACTTCTCTGTCCATCAGGCGTCTTTGTTCTTTGATCTAGCTGCTGTTCTTTAGGAATGTAGAATAAAATCCTGTAGTCCATGCAGCCAAACAGGCGTTTTCACAGAGAAAGTAAAACATCCAACAAAAAAGTGATTTAAACTGCCAAAAACCAAAGCACCCATTAGCTGTGAGAAGGATGAGGGTGTGTTTGAAATCTACCAGGGGTAAGCCGCTCAGCCTGCAGACACCTCTAGCACTCAACTTTATACCAGTGTTGTCACTAGTTGAACACTCAGTCGATTTCTAGGAGAGGGAGGGACAGCTGCTCAGACAGCAGAATTCAGGTAGCCTGACGTAGCCACACTCAATTCTAATCAGAATGTGAGTCTGATACTGCTCCATTGGGCTGCGATTATGGGGGGTGTTTTAACCGAACCAGGAAAAAAATGCCTCTGCACTCAATTGGATAGACCTGTAACCAATCTGGACAACGGAAGTGTGTGACGTTGCTCCGCAGGGCCACAGACGTTATCTTTTCCTCTCTTAGAAACCCTCTTTAAAAATGAATGTGCTGTCGATATCTTCTAGAACAGACTCAATGGCAGAATCTACACATCTCAATTCTCCAGCGGCAGCCATCGTTGTAAACAAATTCAACCTAGGCGCTCTTTGGTGAAGTGGTTGATAACGCTACTGTTGTTCACCTGTCAATCATCATAAGCCCGATTTGATTAGTCCGAGCAGATCTTGTTCAGGCATAATTGCTCCTCAATGGAGGAATGCCAGACCAAACTTCCAGACAATGTTGTGGGTGGGAATAAATTTGGCTTGACCCAGGCTAGAATTCAGGAGGATTACTCAGACATGCGTGAATTAAGGGTTTTTTTAAGATGGAAAATGCATTACCATATGACATGATTTTTACATGATATAGCCCCTTTAATAATAGCTCCTGAACACTGTACTGAACAGTGATTCTTGTGTATGTGAACCATTATACACCTAAAAAAGGCAAAAGAAAAAGGCACAAAAACTACTGTTTGCAGTTTGCCAAAAGCTGGGGGACATACAACTTTTCGCTTCAAATAAGTTTCATGTTTGGTGGTGAAAATAGGACCCAAATGCAGCATAGTACATTGTGAGGATTTTAATGATAAGAATAAATGAGGATTTAATGATAGGGAAAGAATAACAAAATAATACGGAGGGCAAGAATGGTGAGGACCAGGACACTATAAATGAGTGTTTAATTGTGCTATGTACATGTCTGGTCATTATTTTTGGTATTTTAGTACATTTTAGGAATATATTAATTTTGTACCAAAAACCGATAGTGGAGTGCCCTCCTCTTGTTAAATCTTTACACTACACTGTCCTAGAATTTGAATCAGACTTTTCTCCAGGCTCAGCCTGGGTTTCAGACCTAAGCATGGATTTCTGACGACAGCATTCTGATGCTATAGAGTATAAAAGAAGCTTGGTCTTGGCCACACCGTGAGTTGGCAACTCACGAGCCATCAGCTTGAAATGATACGACTCAGAGATGATCTTTCCTCCCTTTATGCCTTTACCACACGTAGTCGGGTATCTCACAAAACAGAGGTATTTTTCTATGGTTTACGATTTTCTGCACCAAAAACAATTATTTGTAAAAACTTCCGGCTAATCTGAAGATCTGTGTTTTTTCAACTGTTTGTGTATGCTAGTGGACAGATAACCAGAATGTTAAGTGATGCGACATCACTGTCTGCAACAAAAAATGCTCCAACATCATTTGTGTGACATGTGTTTACACTCAAAAACAGCATTTATCCCCTCAAAGCTGTGTTGGCATTATTGATTGTCCCTGCGCTTTTTGCTCGCTTGTTTTTACGAGCTCTATCATTGCTCTATGTAGAAGTAGAGAGTTTATAGAAATTCGGAGAACTACTTTACAACAGTTTTGACTTGTCTATGAATTTGCTTAAAAACGCCCTTTTCCGGTTATGTGTGGATGGAGATTTTTCTTTTACACGAAATGAGGTGAAAATATTCATTGTTAAAAAACCCGGCTATGTGTGTACATGTTCTGTCAGCAGGTGTGCACCCAGATAATTTACGGAGACGTATTCGCTTATTGTTCTTCGCTGTTTTTTCAGCGTTGCAGAGCTATTCCCAACCAGGACAGCAGGGGCTAACTTTCCATGCCGGGTCTGCCTACCATAGCAGTGTGTTATGTAATTTTTTTTTCCTCAGGTTGTGAACGCATTCCCCCTCAAGGAGCAATGGATGACAAACAGTATGTTTCAATTAAGCTGTAAAGCTTAAAGCAATTTACTCAAAGAGAAGCAAGAAGAAAACTCTCATACAAAACTAAAATAGCATGTTAACAAAAACAGTGTTCTGTTTTGTTGTTTCTCTACACCTCCTTGTGTTTAAAAATGCCAAAAGTCCATATTAGATAAATTGTCCTTTTTAATATAAAGTATGTAGTGCCCAAACGGCCCACTGACTATTGATTACATTGACTATAGAGCAGAGTTCTGGTGAAAAGATCTCTGGTTTTTGTTGAGCTGACCAATCACAGGCATACGATCTGTTGACAGAGACGGATAGTTACAAAATTGGGCTTTACTCAGTCCGTCCTTGCATAGGGGACGGAGAGGCCTTGTGACAAAGGATAATGGTCCTGCATCTATCTGTTTTGACGTCGAAGGAGGAGTATAAACTAGGATTTAGTCTCTTCCCTTTGTAGGAGGTGGGGAGAAATATTCAGCCTCATAATTGGCCCCCTCTGAAGCAATG
Source organism: Apricaphanius iberus (assembly GCA_028564705.1). Taxonomy (NCBI): domain Eukaryota; kingdom Metazoa; phylum Chordata; class Actinopteri; order Cyprinodontiformes; family Aphaniidae; genus Apricaphanius; species Apricaphanius iberus. Next base: position 302,452 of record JAPXFQ010000902.1, read on the forward strand.
GAGCTTGCGTTGCTATTGCTTTGCATTTTTCTGGATGTCTGTGTCTTGCTGCAGAAGCTACAGGCAGTCTTCCGAGTTCACAGCGCAGAACACATCTTGCCCTCCCCCTCCGTGTTCCCCAAGGCAACGTCTCATTTTCAGGCATTTTTCAAACTGAAAATGTGGGCAGATTTTGACACGGGTAGGGGGTAAGTTACTCTTTAAATATACTGAGGAGGAGTGAGGAAATGACAGAGAAACCAGAGGACTAATTAGTGGAAGCAGATGCAGGTGAGAGGGAGAGATCAGGTGGAAACATTTAGGAACTGGATCAGAGAACTGTATGACAGGATGAAAACAAGAAAAGAAGAAACAATTAAAAAAACAGAAAACAATCTTAAATAAGAAACTAACAACTAACCAAAGATAAGATTATTAAGAGGAACTGACAAAGACTGATAAACTAAAAAAAACATAAAAGGTAAAAATCAAAACAAAGAAACAAAAGGTGAAAACATCTAAGGACCGGAAGGGGAAATTATGGAAATGAAGAAGTGCCAAAATTAAAGAGCTAAACTCTAAGAAATAAATTAAAATGATAATTTTAACAAAATAAGGAGAACTAACTGAAACTCAAACACAGAAACCTCACCTCATAACAATAAGATGATGACTAAACTTTTTGAACCACATGAAAAATAAAATGTGTCTCACACTGGAGTTCTTGTGTGTCCCAAAAACCCAAATACAGAAGGAAGCACAATTAAAAACAATGTATTTGTTATAAATTATCTGTGGCGGGGAGTTATTGCATATTTTATAACAATATTTTAAATCACTCCAGTCAATTGCATATTTCTTATATTTTGAGTATGACAGTTTTAATAACGGTACTGTATTGTTATTTTATACTGGAAATTTGTCCTTACAATGCAGTCAGTCTATTACTCTTTGTGACTCAGCATGTATCCGTTTGCCATTTATCAATTTTCTGCTGGTATAACTGAAATTCTATATATTTCTATTGTATTTTAATACTACAGAAGTGATGTACCATTCATTCTGAAACAGGTACTTTATATTTGAACCACCTATTATAATTATTGGAGGTAACCTAATCATTAATGCCAGTTAAGATAAATTATACCTGTTAACTTTGGCAATTAAAGGTCGACATGGGTCCAGTAGGGAAGCAGATTTACCAAACTGTTGGTACAGAGATTTTTAAAAAATATATAATTTGTCTATTAAAATGTCACGTATGACAGTTAGGAAACCGGTCTGCAGAAACACTGTTTGCTCTTCAACAGAGTTGATTAAGTTTGAGCACATTTTCTGGATCTTTTCCTGCATTGCCCACACCAGTTTCTTAGAGCCTTATACATGTACATCCAAATATAGTACTAGAACCTCACCAAAGTAAAAGTGCTCACATTTCACATTTGTAGCCTGCGGTATTGTCAGCATGCCAGATTAATGGCACACACACACAGTGTTCTGCCAACTCTATCTGGTTATTGCTTTTGGAGTCACACCCGGAACGCTATTCCCGCCGCCTGTTACCATGGCATCATACTGATAACCTTTTGTTCAGTTTATTATGTTCATACAATATGAACAATCCTGTATCAGGTGGTGGGTACTTAATCCGCTGATATTAACCTGGGGTCTCTCCTTAAACTGCAGCAGAAAAAAAAAAAAAGCAAAACACCGAGGATGTCCTTTTGCATCATAGGAAATTAAATATTTGCTTAATTTATTAAATGTCTGATTAATACTTGAGTAAATATGATATGACATGTTTCCGCTCCTCTCCTGAGTGGTTCAGCTCTCAGCTGAGAAGGAAGCTTTTACCAGAATGGCAACATTATCAGTGCTGCACACATGTTAAACTTGGGTGGCACCAGTATAGATCAACCCCCACCATGCCATTTACAACTGGAGCAAGATCTTCTCCATATATTTGGGTCTTCACTCATATTATTTGAAGTTTTGTTGGTTTGGTTTTTCTCATAACTTAGTAATGATTCAGAGAAGTTTTAAATAAATAGGTTCTAGTTAATTGCATGACTTCTACGTCGCTTTCAAACAGGCCATGAAAAATGGTAATTTGCCAGACTTCGTCTTTGTGTACTTTCAAGTCTAAAAGCAAACTTCCAGAATCTGTCCGGCTAAATTTTACCGTTATTGTATCCTGACTTCCTCTAAGCTGTGAGCGCACACTTCACTCTCCTTTTGTTTCGCTTCTATTTTCCTTCTATTTGCGAAAGCAGCCGAAAGGCAATGCTCCAGTGGTGTATTTGAAAAGACAACTACAGTTCAAGACTGAATGGAATTGTCCACGAAAATTTGTGAATGTCTCTATGAAAACGGCTCTAGTGTCATGACATCTAACATTGATGTTGGTTTGTAGATTGGCCCTTACTGTTTGGGTTTAGGCCTAAATTAGCATACGAAAATGTATCTATTTTTTTTTAGAATTTATAAAAAATTATTTTGGAATCTTTTAACATTCTATTCAACAAGCTATTATTTCCTACTTTAAATTATTTTCATATAATTGATCAAGTGTAATATTTAGCCCTGCAGTTTAAGGTAATCATTCTTTTCATTATTTATAATAATTAGCATGTTCCAACATATGTTTTAACTAATAAATTAGTGAGTGAGTGACAGAGAACTGTTCTAATTTTTAAAGAACAGAACAGGAACTGGTTTTATTTTGAAAAGTCAAATATTTCTCCATAATGCAACTAAACACCTAAAAGGATGTTGGAGAAAAACTACATTTATTTTGTTCCCAAATGACACAAAGTCGTTTAATATAGGAAAAATGAGAGAAACATATTTGTACCCCTAATTTGCAACAGCCAACATAAATAGATTGTTATAAACTATTAAAAAACCCAAAATCACCAGCTAATAAGCCAAGCTATTGTTTAACGTAATAAATGTCAGATCTGAGGTATGTAGCTTAAGCAACAACTTCTCTTTTCATCTAATTACATACCATAAAGACTGGTAATGAGACTCAAGTCCCTGACCACAAGTCTGTTGTGATTCCAGCATGACCGATCTCTGTTCAGTTTTGGTGCAACTGTATCCTCCGTTTTCTGTTTTTAATTGACTGGAGTGGCATCTGGTGTGGTCTTCTGCTGCTGCTTTAGCCTATTTTCTTCAAACTTTAAAATATTTTTAGACTATTGGCTGTAAACACCAGAGAGGATGGTGTGTAAAAATCCCAGTAAATCAGAAGTACCTTAGACCAGTCTGGCACTAATCAGTCTGGCACTAACAACAACAGTAGATTTAAAGGAGCTTAAATTTCCTTCTAATGCTGGGTTTGAACTTCACGCATGACTAGATGCCTGAATGGAATAGATACCTAATGAACTGACCTTCGGGTGTGTGTATGTGTAGTATTTAGATTTCAAAAGAAGTATTACTATCTAATATACAGTTTACACATCTGTGTGTGTGTTGACATTTTGGTTTCATTCCAAATCCATCCAACACACAAATGACCAAAACACACCCCAGGTATGTTAGCCATTCATTTGACTCTCAGTCTTTGTTTCAAGGCCTCTGTCACGTGGATCTATCATTAACTTGTATAGTACGGCCACACTTAAGCTGTGACTCATAAAAAAATAAAGGAGTGTGTATAATACACATGTGCTTGTGACTCACATCCTTTTTTGTTTTACTCTCCGTACGCAGGTGTTATGCTATTGTAAAGCCTTGCTGTGGGCGTAGAAACCTGTATTTACTGCCTGTTCAGGGTTCACTTCTCTTTTACTCTAAAATTCAACTTCTGTCCTTTCTCAAATTCTGTTTCATTTGTTATGTGTGTCTGCAGACACTTCCTACTGTTGTTCACTGGAGTAAAGCAGAAGCTAGCTATATTCACTTTCCTTTTGTTAATCAGGTGTTTTTCTCTGGAACTATCTGTAGTAATACTATGCTATAACTCTTTTAGGTCAGATTGCTTTAATCCAGGAAAATAAACAGCCTCTATGAAGTTCTGTCTCTTTACTATATAATTGCCAACATGAGGTATGGATGACCAGGTAAAGAATTTTAACATTAGTTTCCTTGTTCATCATATATGTTCCATCCGGATGCTGATAAACCAGACTTTATCTGCTGTCATGTAGATTTAAACCCAGCAAGCGTGTTGATAGGAAAAACAACTGACTTCTAACAGCACAGCGGACCTCACTGTTGAACAAATGGAAACAAGGACTGAGAGAAATCCCCACTGACAACTGCTTTCCAGTTCCCTTCCAACAGGGGTTGTCACTTCCTCATATTAGACAGTCACTGACCTGGTATAAGGGATGTTTTTGTTATTCAATCTGTTCCTCAATGTTATACCACAGCCCAAAACCTCATGCCTAAAGTGACACAAAAGGATATAAAATTGTGTTTTCAAAAGATCAAGGTTAAATCTCCTAAATCCAAGGTTAAACTGACGTTTTTAGTCTAGTGTCTACCTGTCGTCATTAAAAGAATTCAGAAATTATTTTGGAAATGCTCCTTTGCAATTTAAAACATTTGCTTTCAGTGTACTTATTTCTATAGGGCTTCATTACATTTTCACCAGATAATTTTTGCATCCGTTCACATTAACAGACCTATTCTAAAACCAACTTAAGTATAGTTTTCTTCAATAGCACATATGGAAACGTAAACACAAGTAAACATTTTTAAATAATTGGTAAAAGTATTCAATCCAATCACTTATCTGTCTGGTTGAATAATCTTTGGCACCAATCGCACCCTCAAGTCTCCTGGCGTTTGTCTCTGCAACTGCAGTACACCTGTTTTATGGTATTTTCCACCATTATTCTCCACAAGTCCTTTCAAGCTGAGCTGGTTATTTACCCCCTCCTTGTTGGAGAGGGTTCAGTCAAATAAAATGGTGGACCAAGGCTTGAAACAAATTGTTTTAAGTGACTGAGCATGACATGGATTAATAAATGTAATTTACTGACTTTCAAAGAAAAGTCCCTGGCAAATCATTAAATAAATAACTGTAGTAAAATTAGGATCTATTTATTAGCGGTTTAAAGCCAAACATGTCAAGAGTAGGTTTAGTATACAGTTTAATTTATGTTGTGAGAGTCTGCAGGACGTAAAACACTAATGTGTGTGACAAAAAAAACAAAAAACGTTTGGAAATTTTAGTGTACGTATGTGTGTGTGTTGAGGAATGGGCTCCTGAAATGGGATCATTTTATAATGCATAATAATTACAGACATCTGGTCCAAATTCCAGCAGGGAATCTAAACCAGATTAAAGTTTCTAAGGTCTCAGCACAAATCTAGATATTCTGCTTGGGTGGTGTTTTAGTGATGCCATCTTTACATGATTGCCATCAGAGTAATTGTTGGAAAGCATCATTAATGAATGAGCTGCACAAGCGACCTCTTTCCCAAGAAGTTCAGTAAACCCAGCAGGGTGCTGCAGCAGCGAGCATCACTGAGGCTTCTGCACAGATCAGCGTGGAGGCATTGTGGTGCAAACTGTCTCTGATCCTCCATTGTTGTTAAATGGCCTTCGAAACAATGGTCTGCATTCCAGTCCTGCTGGAGCCGCAGTCGGCAACTGTATCTGCGAATGAGGGCTTTCATTTTTCTCTCCAGCATAATTTGTTTTGTCTTTGCTTGACTGCAGAGTGCATGATTGTCTGTGTGTGGCCTACCTGTCACAGGAGGTGCCAGCCTCTGGGTCGAAGTGACCCTTAATGCCACCGTTATGGATTCACGCTGGCCCCTTATTCTGCCCCCATCACGTCTATTGACCATCCAAAGATAGATGAGATAATAGTGATAAATTGCTTGGAAGAGCTCATGGGGTCAATGAAGAAAAGGTTGATCATTTGGAAAGATACACAAAAAATTTTTTTTGAACAAAATATTTTTGAACAAGTTTTTCACAATTGAAACTGTTTGAAATATGAACTAAATTGACTTAAAGGCCCAGTGTGTAACAAATTTGGCTTTTTATTAATAAAAATCAAGTAAAGCTTTCATAAATACATATTTTACCAAAGTCTAATCACAATCGCATTATCATGAAAGCATTCCCTCATCTTAGAATACATTGTTTATAGATACAGAGGGTGCACCAGGGTTAAACTTTTTTGCTTTACGAGTTTTAGCCAGTGACGTCGGGGGGAGGGGGAGACGTAAAGAGAAGAAACGAGTATAGAGGGTCGTGGTTCATGGTTTTCAATTTCAATGGAGGACCATCCGTACTCTTTGCCCCGTGAAAGGAAGAAACCATACCACAGAAAAGAAGAAGAAATAACCGGGACAAAACAAGGCTTTCTTCTGGACAGGTAAGATAATTACATGAAACAATGAAGTTTATGTTAGCGTTATGTTTGACACAGGACAGGTAAGTCCAGCAAATACAATTTACTGTGCGGCTTCTGTAGTAGTAATGACGTGATTTAACAGCGGGAAGCCAGAAAACACTGCTCAGTTGCTTGCATACACACGGGGGCTTTAAACCTGTGTTGAAAGAACAAACACTGGTTATCCACTTATTGTAGATCCATCGTAATAGTTAAAAATAACCTTTTTGTGTCAGATTTTTTGATTGAAGTGGAAATCTTTATGAAAGTTAGCTTGATGGCCTACAGTGTTGTTTTGCTTATATGCCTAGGTTGAAACATGTAATATTGTTCTTTTTGATTCTTGTATTTCAAAAGATTCCCTTTCAATTTTAGACATCATCCACATGGCCTAGATGCAGTCCAAGTCATTTTCTCTTTTAATCCGATATTCATAAACTGTCCGGGTGCAGAGTTCTGTGTTTTGCACTCCTCAAAATTAGGTCATAAATAAATATTAATCTAATTGAGTTTAGCTGTCTCTTACTCTCATCAGAATAATCCACAACCACATCCTGATGCATTGGAAATGTGTGTTTGGTTGCTTTGTCAACCACCCCTGCTTAGTGTCTAAACAGTTTCAAGAGTTAAAGCCAGCTACTATCCTGTAGGTCAGGGGTGTCAAACTAATTTCCATTTTGGGCCACATCAAGCTCATGAATGTCCTTAAAGGGCCGGTTGTAGCAGAAAGTATTGACAAAACTCTCTTTAACGAACTGTTAAAATATTAATAAATATTTGTGTCTACAAGTACCTCACAAAATGAAATAATCTTTTGACAGTGCTAGGATTTACAACAAACCTATTAAACACCGATTTGACTGATAAAATAGTATTTAGGTGCATATTAATAGCACTTATGGGTTCTATTTATATGGTCCTCTAGAGTTCAGAGGTACACGTCAATGCTCTGGCAATCTGCCTTGTGAGATGACAACTCATACACTGGTACATCCTCTCAGGTGGATCTAGCCCTGTTACAGTTTTCTTTCAATACCATGAGCACAGTAGACCAGTAACTGTACATGTGGTGTAACAGATATATGTACATAATTTCTAAACGCCAAAACCTAAAACTGCTGATGGAAGGGGGGACCTTATATCAGCAGTCAATAAACATCCCAGATTGCCTAATGACCCATTAAGCTCTTATCTTGAAAAAAAAAATGTGTTCGCTTGCCCTGGGAGCCATTCTCATTAAAACATATTACCATGAGGGGATCCATCACTAATAGGCCCACAACCTATTTAGAGTCCTGACCCACAAGAGACAACCAAAACGGAATTTCCCCAGAGAAATGCTTGACTTGCATGAATATCCAGCTATTCATTCAGTTTTTGGTAAAATGTTATTGATCATGAACAGGGAGCAGCTCTGATTCACAAGCCCTCCCTGATGGGAGGTCAGGGGTCAGGGTGAGCTACACAAATGAGACTGGGGAACTGGGGTTTAGAGACTGTGAAAGGAAGGAGCTCAGGTGAAGGGCAGGCTTCTAGAGTATAACCACGGAACCTCCAAATATTAACTGCACAGTAGAATCAGAGTGTATAATTTGTGTAGGTTTGCAATATTTGCCTGCTTCTACAACAACTTTCCAGTAGTACTATGACGGCTTATTTCCTAAGAAAAGAGACAAATTAACGTATAAAGCTCAACCACACAAACATTGCATTCAGATTTAATTTGGCAGAATGCAAACATCCGGGACATGAGCCTAGTTCCTCCTCCTTCAGTTGTTTCCAACAAGCAGAATTTCCAGTTTCACTCACTGATAGCTAAAAAGGAATCAAAACTATTAGTCTAGAAGATGCATCTACACAGAATTTAAATTAGCGACTTGACTCGTATAAAGGGGAGTTTTTCCTCTCCACTGTCGCGACATACTTGCTCAGTATGAGGGACTGCTGAGACCATTCCTGTAGTTGGAGTCTGCATCAGCGGAGCAAAACTGCCCCTCAGTGCATTTACAAGCCGCAAGAGAAAAACAAATTATTGACTTAGTCTGACTGAAAATGGTGTTTTGAAATGCTTGAATACACCTTAGCTCGACTTGAGTTGAGCCGAACTGGAGTTTGTGAAATCAGACTATGGTAACCAGATAATGTAATTGAAAATAAAATTTTCCGCATGTAAATGGCAGTCAGTAGAAGATGAGCTATTGGGAGCCTAGACACTCCCCCTTTAGGAAGAGATGAGAACACAGAAGCGGGAATAACAAAAACAGAGCAATCAGCAACTAGCGTAACACAATCAAACAGTGTAGTACTTACAAAATGTTCGGTGCTGCAGCGTTGTTCTCAATTTCTTCCCTCATTGTTTGTTTCCTGCTTTTACTCTGTCTGCTTCACTGACTTTAGCAATTTTTGACTATCTGTGTGACTGTTGTCCAATGAAAAAATGTCAACGGGAAAGGGCGCATGTCGCCACCTAACATTGTGGAGTCATAAGGCTTCTCTCCACTAGTACTTTTGCCGAGCCGTACCGTACCGGTACTATCGGTAACGCGACACGACACGGCCCGACTCGTCAAGTGTTGCTTCACAGTTGCAACAAACCAGAGAGTCTGAAGAGAGCGGGTCCGTCATAAGGTGGGCAGCCCCAGAGCACGTAGCGGGAAGTAAACAAAGGCTCGGAGAAAATGAAGAACAATGGCGATCCTCAGCTTTTTGCTCAGTTTGTGGATTTCTGTAGTTCCACATTGAAGAGAAAGCCTCTCTCATCGAAGAATAAAGGCCCCGGAAAAGCTGCACACTGCAAGAAAAAACACAGTGGAGTAGTACAAACGAGTCTGAGAAGCTCTGCAGGAGAATGACGCTACAGGACCCCGGCAGCTTGTGTGGGTAGGCCGATGAAAATACTACCCCGGTGTGGTGTGTAGACGCTGTCAAGTTACTCTCCAGTGACTCCGCCCTCTAGCCAATCAGTGAGCGACAACCGTCTGACATCACTTTTCAGTACCAGTTCAGCACGGATGGAACCACAGCTGAGTTGGTACGAAAAATAGTATCGGCTCGGAGCAGCTCAGCCAAACTTCTGCTGGTGGAGAGTAAACGGTACTGCGGCCGAGTCGATCCGAGCCGAGTCGAATCGTACCGGTGGAGAGATGCCTAAACACACTTCATTCAGGAAACCAAATGCCTGAGTGACATGTAAATACCAACACAACCCTCAACTCAAGATATGTGGTTGATTAAACCCTTTGAAAGGGAAATATGTAGAAAATGTAGGTTGCATCAGTTGTTCTACGTGCTAGGGAACACAAATATTTATGGAGCCATTTTGTCATGTGTCATAACAGGAATGGGCGGCTCATTTCTCTGTCTTCATAAGCTCTTGAAACCTGTCTGTTTACGCAAAGAAACTGGAATATTAGCTGCAACAAAACCCTCGATGTTGTTTGTTTCTCAGTTCATGCTTCTTGTTGATGGATTCATCATGTTAGATTGAAAAGGAATACTATAAAAAAAATAAAAAGATTGTATATAGTATGATAGGAAGAAACAATTGATTTATAACCCTCTTTACCCTGGGTTTTGCCTGTGAGGCAACTATGCCCTCAAATTTTCATATTGGAGTGAAAATGTATCTTAAATCCGAAAAAGGTGGTAAATAAAAACCCAAAGTGAGGAAAAGTTGCCTGTGATTTGAACCACTCCATCCACCTGATCAATTAAACGTGGAGGTCAACAGAACTATGCTGTAAAAAGTTCAACTTTTTCAATAAAACAAGTTAATCCAGACATGTTCTCTGTAGCTTTGCCAACATTTAAATGTAGCTTTGCTTTTCTCTAAAACTGTAGAGTTAAAACTAAACCAATTGGGGTTATGTAATTAAACCACCCTTGGATCAGATGCGGACTGATCCAGGCCTTGTGCGGTTTAACACAACAGTTTTAGATAATTGGTCAAAACCTTAACAGACATTTAGTTAAAGTCATTAAGGTATAAAGCTAAGGCCATAAAAGAATGCGTTAAAAAGAATGACTCATATCTGAATCACTAAAATGAAATAAAGGATTCATTTATTTCTGTAAAATCTATTTATTAATATTATCTGAATATAGATAGCTAAATTCTAACTGAATGTACAAAGCTGGCTTTATAACCATGTCAAAATGTGAATGTTTAACATAGGTTGCAATAGATTGCACTAACAAATTTGCATCTAAAAGGCTAATGTTAGTTTAAGTCATAACTGTCAACACTCCCGTTTTTGCCGGGTTTCTCCCATTTTTAGGGCTTTCTCCGAGACCCCTCCCAGTTTGTCGTTTCTCCAGAGAAACTCTTGTTATTTGCATGTCCCAAACTCCTTTACATATAATCGGACCAAAATGTTTGTCCAATGTTTGCTCACATAATACAATTTCAACCCGTCTGTCACTTAACACATGTAGTACAATTAACGGCATGAGCTTACCTTGCAATTCTCCAACATTTAAATCAAACTACTCCGCAACCAGCCCCCCGCCCACACTCGCGCACATCCCTCGGGAAGTTAGAGAGCCAGAAATGCGACCCAGCATTAACAACAGTTATAAGAGGCATATGGTGTCTAAGACAAACGTAAGTGGTCAATCAGTGCACGTTTGGACTTACAAAGAGCCGATGCATTGTTACTGTAAATATCATGCTTTAACTCTGTCTGCTTCACTCCCGCCAGCCTCTGTTTACTGCCTGAATAAAGCTGGAAGCTAACCGCTATTAGGCTAACAGGTAGCGGCGTATGTCAGTGTAAAGTGCTTTGAGTGGTCAGTATGGCCAAAAAAGCGCTATATAAGTTTAGTCAATTTACCCAAATCTATGTTCCAACAACTTAACATTAGTTGATTTAATTTAATTAAATAATTTAATTATTTAACTAATTATTTTTAAAGACGTGAGCTTTAAAAGTGAAACTAGTTTAACTCCAGATTATTTAAGATAGGGTTGGTATGTTAGCACATGTAGGAAGATTGTAGGCCTGCACCAAAATAAGACATACAATTTTGATACTTTTATTGATTATTTTCTGTACTACCTTCCCCCTTTATTCTCATCACAAGGTTACAACCATTCTCTTTACGACCTGCATGACTCACATCATTAAGATCAGCTGTGGGCATAAAGGACAGTAAAAACCTGTCAAAGGAACCAAAAATAAACACATAATAAAAGGCAGGTGCACTGGATGTCTGCTACAACAAAAATGTTTGGCTATTTTTCCATGGAACTAAAGATGCAGTCTTAAGTACACCCTATTTCTGAACTGAAAATCATATAAATATCTATTGTGTTTTTGAATATGTTGCTCCCTTTAAACCCTTCAACAGTTTTCAAATATCTGCTCCAAAGTGGGGAAATTCTAGAACTGCCTTTTCTTTTCTTTTTTTTGTTGACTCATCCCTTGGTGGATTACTAGCATGTTGAGGATCATTATCCCATTTGGAGGTCACCATCCGGGTCAGCTTTGGCTTTCAGAGATTTCCCTTCACATAGCCCCTCTGACACTCTTTGATGTCTTGCAAATCTCACGGTTGGATCAATAGCTGCCCTACTGCAGCTAAAGAGGGATAAAACAACAATAAAATGTCCTTCACCCTGCTTTTGAGTTGTCAGTGTTCTTTTGCATTGTTTGCAGTCCAGCGTTCAGCACACTCCTCCTGACTGCAGACATATTAATAGCTGAGGAACATGTGATGAATTCAGAAGCATTTGTTGCAAATTTGTAGATACGTTTCTTTTATCTAATTACTTAAATTTTCATCTTACAGAAACCTGAAGAAATATCTTTGAAGAAATGTTTCTCACAGAGAAAAACGGGATTTCAAATCCTTTGGCAGTCTCATCTGTAAAAAAAAGAATTATGATGGGAGCCAAACAAGAATGTCACCGGGTACTTGCAGTGATTATTTGAAGCATCATAACCATGTGTGAACATTTTATTATTTGATACTATATATGTTTTTCACATCTGAAAAGGGATTTAATATGTATATTGAAGAAATATACAGCACTTAGTTAAATTTTAAGAAGCAGGAAAGAAATATTCCTCTTTTTTTCCACCTGAACTTTAAAAAGCTAAAGTTGGCTAAACAAACACAAGAATTTTGTCTTCCATGCCCTCACTGATCGATGTTTCCCTGGTTTTAACAGATGCTTTAAAAAGATTTTTCCGATGAAGTTCTGTCAAAAACAAGGTTGTGAAAAACAATAAATGGAAATGTACTCTGGACTTAAGAAGCAACTTAAGTAACACTCAAAGTTAAGCATTTTGTAAGTGTTATGAAATGCAACAAAGTTGCAAGAAACCCAAGGAAAGAAAGCGCTGTCTGAGTCTGGACCTTTGCTGGAGGGTCATTACAAGGGCCAGGAATGTCACCTTAATATACAGAGCAGGTCAAAAGTTGACATTCACCCATAATTCTTTTTTCCTCAGTGAAAAAAGTTATGAAGCAAACAAATTTATTGATTTATGGGCAAAGGTTTATTTTTTTTTTTCTACTCCAGAGTTATGTAAGCCCAAAACTGTAGAAGATTTCATTGGAATAGCTGATATAGCCTAAATTATACATTGCAATACGATCGAAAACATGTGGGGTAACAATATTTATTGTGATATATTCTATTGTACTGTTTATATATGTCAAAATTACAGTTTCTGAAAATGTTCACATATCAGAAGATCGACTTCAAAAAAAGCATTGGAATTCATTTCAATTAAGTTTATTTAAATAGGACCAATTCACAACGGATGTTGTCTCAAGGCACTTTACAAGAAGTCATTTCAATACAATTATACAAACATTCCAGTCAATTAAATGTTTTTTTTGGTGTTTTTTTTTTTTATGTAAGGAATCCCATCAGACTGTTTTGAATCGTTGATGTGAGGTGCCTGGAACATAACCCTGTGTGAACATTACAGAATGCCATCTACAGAACATTTATTAAGCAAAATGCATTTTAAAAATACAAACCTTTTTCTGCCATTCTTAATCACAGAAGCCCTATTTAGTCAAAATCTCTGTTGTTTGCTAAATGTATATAATTTATACTACTTTATACCGTTTATATTACCCACCATTAATTCAAAGTGGTTGGTTTCATTGAACAGAACAAACTTTTTCCAGGTCTTAAGTCTCCTATATCCCTTTTCAAAACGAGTTTAGATGTGTGTTTCGGATCACGGTTGAACTGGAACATCCAATTTTATCCACGTTTCAAACCGTCTGACCATAACTGCTCCCATCAAATAAAAGAATATAATTTAGTATGGTCAGGAACATCCCCAGAACAAACCAGGCTCATAACTTAAATAAAGTGGAACACCACTGTTCCTGTCCACACTGAAGCTAGTTCAACATCATCCTGGCTTTAGAGGGTGCCACCAAGTTAGAAATGGCTGCTCTAACCCATCTGGACCCATTTGCAGCTACCCCAATGGGCAACCAAATGTCTTTTGCAGGAATATTTTATGATCTATGTTTGGAGGAGTAAGTATGAGGCATTCATACCCATGATCACTGTGAATAAGCTGCTGCCAGTTTGCTCTGTGGTTTCATACGAAGAGGATAGAGTGATGAAGCAGGCAGAATATTGTATCAACAATCAATAATGATTCCAATAGCAATCAGTGTCATTCCACTCATATTACCTGTTCTCCTTATGTCCCACCATGTACTTGTGTCTGTGTTTGTTAAACCAGGATATGGCTCATCTTACACAAGGTATTTTATGATTTACTTCTGCATTTGCAAGTATTGCATCACATTAGAATTTATGCTTTTACACAACTGTATTGTTACTTCATGCTTTCATTTTTGTCTGTTCTATTTTTCCATTCAGAAAGTCCCATTCAGATCCGACCTTTAGTTTTATCATTTTCCCATATTAAGGTCAATTTTTGTGTATTGACCTTGTGTATTAATATTTTACCCATATTTGTGAGCACGCTCACAAATATGGGTAATTTATAAATCGATTATAAGACAAACATAGATATTTGAGGTGAGATGAAACCAGAGAACCTAATGAAAATTCACTTCAATGTGGGGAAAATGGAGACTCCACATAGGAAGTCTGCAGTTATAACTCAAACCTGTAACTTTCCTGCTATAAAGCATCAAGTGCAAACTGAGAAAAATTGTCAAGTTCGCCAGCGATGTCCCGCCTCAGCTCACTGTGTTCCATACTCCCATCAGATGATTCAACCCATTAAATGCTACACTACTAAAATGCCTATGAGGAACGCTTTGCTCAAACCCGGGGATCATATTCTTCTATCCTCCTATTTTCATCTTATCTCAAAAGAGTGTCTGTATTATTACTTTCAAAAGAGGACATGCCGTTCCAAACACTGTGTCTCCCCACATGAAGGTTTTAATTGTTATGGAGAACATTCAGTTTTAGATGTGAGGGCATCGGGAAGGGACTGACTCTGACTGACAGCTATGTGTGAGAAAAAAAACTCAAAAACAATTTGAAGCAAACATGGACAGCCACATTTGTACAGCAGAGAACATCTGTTGTATAAATGAAACAGATACAAGGACGATCTACTTGTTTTGCAGTCATGACAATTGAGCATTTGTAACTGGTTTCAGTCAGCGTCATGAACACAACTTGGATAAAGAAAGGATAAAGAAAAACTTGGATGAAGAAAGGATAAAGAAAAACATCACTTGAACGTAAAACATGCTATGAAATATGTTATTAGTTTGTACAAGCTAACATCAGTCGGTCTAATCCCACCGGTGTTTCCTCACATAATATTTTGTTTTAATTTCATTTGCAAATGAGACCTTTTAAAAGCAGAAATTCATCAGAAAAATTAATACAGCATGCAGTTTCATGAAAAGACATCTCAGGCCTGATTACTAACATAACAGTAGAATCAACAAATCTCTTAAAATAACTTGTAGTAGGCCCCATTTCCAAAGAACAGATAGAAAGCAAATTACTTGACATTGATCTGTCAGGAAATGTTTACATAGGCATGTTTAAGGCTTTGGAGATCCAGCAAACGAGTGTGTGAATGTACATGCAGATGGAGAATGGAGAACAGAATGGAGTCCTTTTATCCCAGTTTACAAGTCACTCAGAAAATGTAATTATTGAACATTCGACTCTGTGTCGGTAGGTGGCGAATGCACCCTTTCATATTTGTATTCTTTTAATCGGACTATACCATGGGTGCCCAAAATCGGTACTCAAGGGCCCGCTACCCTGCCTGTTTTACTTTTTTCTCTGGTTCCTCGCACCTGAATCAAATGATGGCTCGCTAGCAAGCCTCAGCAGAACTTTGCCACGATGAAAGAGTGCTTGGAACATTTGAATCAGCTGTGTTGGAGCAGAAACACATCTAAGACTGGCATGACACAGGCTCTTGAGGACTGGAGCTGGAGACCCCTGGCCTATGGCATCACACTACTAGGAAACACATACTGGCGACATTAAAGCAGACGTAGGAAAGGCAGAATTTTCATACTGAGGGAAGAAATGGACAACTTGCAAATACTGTGCTGTGTTACACTCGTTGTTGCTGCTGTGTTGTCGCATTTCAAAAAAATGCAGAATTCAGTTGGACTAAGGCAATAAATCAGCAACGTAGTCTCAATAAATCTCTTACGTCACAGAGTGAAAGCCATTATATCCACATATGACAAAAGTATGGCAACCTGGAAACCATTCATTACTGTCTACCAGAACTGTCTACCAAGAGCACATCTACAACTCATTAAGGAGGTAAGAAAAATAAATAAATAAAAACAGGAAGTAGACATTTTTAAGCACTGCAGGCATAATTTGCCTCAGTTATTGTCACTGTTCATTCAACAATAAAGAAAAGATTTTGCAAAAATGGAATAACAGAAAGGTTTCAAGGCAGAAACCTGAGCTGGTGTAAGAAAAAAAGACAGTCGTATCTCCACTCAAACATGGTGGTGTCTTCTCAAAACTCTCCGTGGTTTCTGGCAGATGGCCACTTACACTGAGCCAGATTCTCCTGGAGGTCTCTTCCTATTAAAGGGGAGTTTTTTGTTTCCACTGTCGCTACATTTTGCTCAGAAGGATGGATTGCTGTGAAGTAAACGACACAGTGCAGGCATCTCTCTAATGTTGCACTATGTTCTTGAAAGCTGCAAGTCAGTGACTCAACGCGACTGGATTCCTTAAACAGAAATATTTTAAACTGATTAAAAACATATATGCTGTTGAATTGAAATTACCTCTTCGAAAGTGCTTTGAGATAACATCTTTTATGAATTGGCACTATATAAATAAAATGAATTGAATTGAAGTGGTGGTAATGTGATAATGCGGGTCTGGTTTAGTGTTACAGGACCTGGAGAATTTGGAGTAATTAATCGAACTATGAATTCAGCTTTCCTGATAGTGAATGTCTGCATAACATTTTTTTTTTTTTACCTGAAGTCCAGGTAGCGTTGCGTATGTAACATGACTATGGTGTGAAGTGCACTACTACCTCTGAGAAAAGCAAAATGGCAGTTTGGAAGTGGTAAGTCAAGGTTCTGAAAGCAGGATGTAAATCTGATTAAGATTAAGTGGCATGACCTTAAAAAAGGCCTAACAGGGACATCCGCAGTTATTAGGTTAAGGCCGCAATTGCCCCATTGTTACAGATTGCATTCTTTATTTGGTAAATTAAATCATCATTTAAAAGCAGATTTTTTTTTTCTGTTTACTGATGTTAACTTAATTTTATAGTAAATTAGTTTAAAGTGCAGAAACATTTAGGAGTTGTAAAAAGAAAAAGCAAAAACAGAAAAAAAATTACCCTGGACAAGTCGTCTCCAAAACCATGTTGATGATAATGTAATTCATTTTTGAGTCAACAGAATCACCTGATTAAACAAGTCAGAACACTAGGATCTAAAATCATAACAAAATGCACAGCATGCAAGGCCAAATGTTCTATCTATGAATCTTATCCAGTTTGGGAACTATAAATGTGATTAGGAAATGTTTGCTCAAATATGCTGCCACTTTGGTTTACTTAGGAGTCACGGTGCTTATGCTATTCTGTCACCAAGTCTTTTTTTAAACACACAAAAACTCCCACAAGGAAGAGTAAAAACATGTAGGGGAAGTTTTGTATTCCATTCTTAAAGTTTCCATTCACCTCCTCATAATTAGCCTCTGTCAGAAATAAACCCAGAAAACTTGATTTGTTATTTGTAAGCTGGCAGGTCTCTTTTTAATTAAGGTCTTTCAGTAATCGAACCTTTTTTATATTGAAATTATTAGCTTGAGTTAATTTTCTATTTCTTCATGACAAGGTTATTACCAGAAAAGGGAAACAATTATTTGTATTATAGGCAAATATTGGTAAAGATTCTGTGTAATTTTTGAAAAGCAATAAAAAAAATAAAAAAAGTAACATTAGATATTGTAGCCCTGTTTCAGTTAAACACAACAGGGTTGTGTTACAGTATAAGGTTGAATTAGGCTACTGGGTTAGGTTTCAACTACAAAAAATGTTTACAACGATTCATTTCTAATGATAAGAGTATCAAAAAGTGAGTTGGTAGAGAATAACCCATAACCTGGATGACATTTTTTTGTCTTTATCACAGTGCTTTATTTCTAAGCATATACTTTCTACACATGTTTTATCCTTACAGTTTGTTGGGGACTGGTAACTATCTCAAGTACTTGGTGGGCCAGAGTCATTTTAAAGAGGCAGATTAATTCAACATAAATGTTTGTGGGTAGTGAAAGAAAGCTGGAGTACCATAGCGTAAGAAGGAATGAGGTTTATCTTAACTTTAATTCTGCTCATTTAAATCGAACAAGCTCAAACTGTCTAGAAAAATACTTTCACTACAAAATTATCATTGATACTCAATATTTGCGGCAACTGTGGCTCAGGTGGTAGCAATTTGACCTGTAATCAGTGGATTGCCGGTTTAAATGTTTGCTCCGTCTGTCTCGGTCTCTGCATCCTTGGACAAGGTACTTCACCCATCTTTGCTTCCTTGTGGTGGTCAGAGGGCCCCCTCCCCACTCATTGTGCCCCAGAGCAAAATTTAGGCCATATAACACTTAACTTTTTTTCAAAATCTTTGGCAATGTCTGAATGTTTTACATACTGTAGCTAACACTACTTAGCATTTTAAATGGTAAATCTCTAAGATATCTTTGTCTATTGTGCTCTGACATGATGGACCAAATACACTGACGTGAACAATAATATACAGAATCATTTTTCATGATTCCATAGGAAGAAGTACACTGAAGTCTTATCAGGTGGTTCGGATAATATAGCGGCTAACTTCCTGTCAGACACTCCTGCTGAAGGAACGTAGAAAAAGTGTTCTTTTGACACAGGTCCTTAAGGAGCTGGGTTTTTTACTCAACTTCCCTCTAGTTTAATACAGACAATAAAATCTTGTATCTTGTTAACAGTAATGCCACCTACACATTATTAAACCGACTAGGCGTAGTTTGAATACACAAAAGTAAGTGACCACAGATTTAAGCCAAAGTCATTGTCATCTGACCATTACCTGATATTATAGAAAGTACTTTATGTATCTCTACTCTGTCTCCTCAAATGCCCAGACGATCATGGCAGATGGCCGCTCGTACTGAGCCAGGTTATGCTGGAGATTTCTTGCTGTTAAAGGGGAGTTTTTCCCCTCCACTGTCACTACATGCTTGCTCAGTATAAAGGATTGCTGTGGCTGGAAGTCTTCATAAACAGGGCACAACCTGACATCAATGACTTGATGCAATCTGCTGGGATTCCTTTAACAGGAAACTTTTCTTTAACCCTTTTAACTGATTGGAATGCTAGTATAATTGTACTGAAATGACTTTTATTGTTAAGTCCTTTGAAATTACATACGTTATTCATTGGTGCTATATAAACAAACTGAAATTAATTTAATTGATTTTAATTGAATAGTACACTTGAAATTCCCCATCCTGGGGCAATGAAGGGTATTTCTAATCTGCTCTAGTTGTGTGCTTCTCTGACAATACCAGGTGGTTTACCATATACTGTATGACATATATGGTAGTCTGTCTACTTACATCTTGGACAACATTTACTCATATAACCAAAGTAGAGCAATACCAGATTATATTTGTTGAAACGACTCAACATTTGTCCTAGCATGGTGTTCGCATGAGTTTGGTTAAAGTGGGTGTCCTAGTTAAGTTTTCAGTTTGTGTAGCAGAAAATATGTGTGGGACCATCCATGCATCTGTCTATTCATTGTCTTATCTGAGCAGGCCATCTCCAGTGGTCATTTGGTGAGAGGCGGAGTACATCCTGAATGGGTCCCCAGACCATCACAGGGCAACATAGAGACTCCTATGGCAATAATGCTCACACGCTGTCATACCTGAAGGCAATTTACAGAGACCAATAAACCTAACTGTCACCTTGTTGGGCTGTGGGAAGAAGATAGAGTGCCTGATGAGAAGCTAGGCATTCACATGGAGAACATGCATGATCGGTGCAGAAAAACTGCATGCTAGGGGTTCAAACCCAGGATCCTCTTGCTGCTATGCAGTATGAACAGCTGCTCCACCGTGCAGCCATGTGTGGGATCAGTGAACAGCTTTAGCAGAAGCTGTCACCAGCAGATCTTTTCCTTCAACTCCCTGATGTTATATATGTAGACAAGTGATCAGAAGCTGTGAAAGCAGCTCATACCATCAGCATACCTTTAATACAAGTTGAGCCAATAACGCCGTCCCCACCTGCCTGCATTCCTCTTTAAAACCACTGGCATGACTGATGTCACAAGGAAATGTTTGGAATCTGCCTGAGCTGTGTTTCTGTACACAAGGAGATCTGGAGCGCTTGGGTGCGGTAAATGTCAAACTTTTTTCTGCGATTTGAACAAAGCGAAACAGAAGCGTCTCGGGATGGCCCCCAGCTGGAAGCGTCCGTTGCCTAAGATGAGGCCTGCTCATGAGAACCCGGCTAAAAAGCTGTCTTTCTGCCACACCCAGAGGATGATCCCTGCTAGCTAAACCATAAATGTCACACTTGTGATGAATACTGAATGAGCTGCAGGGCCGCAGGAGTGAAGGAACCAACGCAAAAAAGTTGCACAAGTTTGTTGGCATTCCCAGGATATAAAACATGGACAGATGATGGAGGAGTGTGTGCAAAAGCAATTTAGAGCTATGTTTGTGGACAAAAAGATCAGTGAACTATTACAAGTACTGAAATAAACTGTGAATTACACAAGGAAGAGAACAACTGAAGAGAAGGCTTTGAAGTTTCAAAATAGGTATCTATTATGTCAGAGTTGGATGTGTGCAGGTGTCTAAGGTTGCAAGCTTCATTTTAACAAACAATTCTGTTATTTACTCTGCACTGCCTTTAAGCTTGCTGTAGCTCTTTTTCTTATGCAGCACCTTTACAAATCTTGCAAAAGAATTCATATCCCTTGAGGAGTTCTTGTCATGTTGAAAACAAAAAATGTGAATTTGCTTTACTGTAACATTGATGCGAAACATCAAGGTATAGATAAACAGTTTTCAAAACAAGACAGATGTGACCTGCATTTATATTCAACCCGCCAACTGCTCTATCACAGATTCCCACAGCATTATGCTGCCACCACCTTGTCTCAGTGGAGTCAGGTGGTATTTTCCGTTTTGTAAAAAACATTTCATAAACCATGTACCCGTCCACTCTGAATTTTATGTGTGTTTACGGTTGTTTGTCTTGTACCCTACCTCTCGTTCAATGATGGATGGATGGATGGATGTATTATTTTCCTTCCTACAATTATGAGCTCCCTTGTGTTGATTATTAGCTTAATCCCAAATAAAGCCAATAGAACGTTGTTGCTGGAATGAAACAAAATCTTTAATTCTACTTTTTCTTCGTGTGATATCTTTTTTCCATGTTTGCTTATCCCCCCCCCCCCCCCCCCCCCCCCCCCCGCCTCTGTGTTTTCTTCCTCCTGTTTGCTGAAGATGTAGCAAAAATCCCTGCTGGCACATTACTTTTCTTTTTTTTTTTTTTTCAGGTAGGTAAACACGGCTCTCCCGCATGGTCACTGTTGATCCACCAAGCTTCTTAGCTCACAGCTGACGTCAGTGCCGGAGAATGTCAACAAAGGCTGGGTTCTCCAGAGCGAGCCTCTCCCACGTTTCCTTCACATCAGCCGGTGTTTACAGCAGGGTTCCCTGTGCACATGTGTTAGCGGTGGGGTTATGATGGGTAGGAAAAGGAAAGTTACACATCCGTGTGTGTTATTGAGATTTGGTTGTTTAGCAGATCTTGTTTGACCTGTCCACAATAAGACGGGTTGGGCGTGTCTGCAGGCAGTCATTGCTGGAGAAAAGTACACAAACTGCTCTGACGTGCAGTAAAGGTCAACTTCCTGGTAGGATACCTGTTACTTTACATAGGAACCATCAGGTAATTGCATAAAGATTATAGTTATAATTCAAATAATGGTATATCACTAAAGGTGTTCACATGTTTTAGGAACTTAGCATCTTCAGTTTGTACTAAACAATTTAGTTTAGCATTACAAAGCCTGGCCACAATACAGAGGAGGCTCATATTAACTGTTTATATCTATTTTCTCATTCACTGTCAAGAAGGGGCAGAAAGAGCTCACAGTAAACCCCTGGCTTTTATGAGCCAGGATGGTTTCACTTATCTGATTATGATTCATCCAGAAAACCTCCCTTTAGTTTTCCCAGGATGGCCCACTTGGTTAAAAACCTGGAATTACTGGCTGGAGAGAAATGATTCTCTCTTGGCCCAGGAAATGCTCAGAGATAGCAAAAGAAAACTAGAAAGTGGTGCTTAGAAGACTGGGGTTTCCTACTGGGCCTGCACCTGTTCCCGCAAGAGCAGACATCAATTCTTACAGTATTCAGTCATTCATTTAATCATGTATTCAACCTAACAGGTTTAAGTGACTTTCTTTAAGTTATTGTTGGGTATAGTACCCTTACCTGCAGAACAAAGATGTCATAACTCCATGAGCTTGCTGGAAAAGTAAATGCATTCTCAGATTTGTGGAAACTAACAAGTTAGTCAGACAAACTCTTTGTCCACCCAGTTCATCAGCTGATTTGGCGGGTTACCTTATCCGTCGTCCCTCTGGAGAATTTTATGGCTGCTATGGAACCTGGAAAGCAGAAGGAAGGAAGGAAGGAAGGAAGGAAGGAAGGAAGGAAGGAAGGAAGGAAGGAACATTTAAATATTTGACCAAACTGAAAATGCAAATAGTATAAAATGGAAGGATGGATGGATTTTTTTTTTCTGTAAGTTTTACATGTGGGGCATTTTGCTCTTCTTTGCATTACCTTTATAATGATAAAGATCCCAATTTAGTTCTGGAAGTTCCCCATCTCATGCGGGGGTCAGGTTTTTGTTTGAATGAAGCAGCCGCTGTCTTTAGGGAACAGGGTAACTACATAATCATCGAGCAGCATCACAAATGTGCTCACCACCACTATGTGCCCTCTCTGTTAGTAACATCCACAGTGATCCACAGGGATGGTGGGGAGTGGAGAGACAATCAGTGAAGACCACGCACAAAAACACATAGGCAACCCCTTCATTTAAAAACCGTTTGTGTAAATGAGGCCGGATGTTGAAGTCTTTGAACAGTTGATGCAGCGAGGGGAAAACAAAGTAAGAAGCCGGAACAACATGTCCTTCGAGCCCTGGCGCTAATTAGGCGGAGATGTTTATTATCCAGTGATAATGTGGGTGGTTTTATTCGTTCCTTTTTATCACAAAGGAAACATCGCATGGGAAGAATGCAATGCCCATCTTATCCTCTAATAGCACATTGACAAGATGTGATAAGTGCAGACACGGAGGGAGAGGGCGATGAAGGTGAGGGTTGAAGACATTCTGTGCATTCCTGCCCTTCCCTGTGGGAGCTGTACAGCCGGATGACTCTATCTTCTAAGAGCCACGCCAAACACACACCCAAACACACCCAGCACCACACACACTTCAACACAAAGATAAACATAAACACACTACTCATACACACTTAATACATGGGCATTCAGGGGCAAATCCACTCATTAGGAATGAGAAAAGAAAACCAAATGCCCCCCATCACCACCACCACCACCTGTTTTAATGTAAACGACCCCATCGTAATTTACACTGTTAAATAAAGTTATTTTTACATAGATGAGTAATAGAAAACAGAGCCTCTGTCATGTATCACTGTTAACCTGAGTAACACTGAAGACTCAGCAACGGAAGCAGAGCTTGTATTTCTAAACATGCAAACATCTCTACGACCACATAAAATAATTCTACGTATTTAAACTTCTGATCTGGTTAGTCCAGTTCTGTGGTTTCTAACAACAGCAAGTTTTTCCAGTGTTAGTGCTCAAATGGACTTTTCAAATATCCCCTGTGTGGTTTTGGTTTTGTTTTGCAGCTTCCATGATCAGATTCCTCTTGTTGAAGTTAACAAGTGGCAACCAAGCTGAAAAAACTAGAAGTTCAGGGGCTTCCTGTTTTGTCCTAGCAATATGCCAGAAAGGCCAGAAAGACTCTCTGATGGGAAATCACCGAAACGGAAAACCAGACTACCATAAAGGGATGCCATAAAGTGACTAGAGTGCAAAATTCTATATGGTTAATATAAAAAAAAAAAAAAAAAGACAGAGCCAAGTCTTTAAGTAAAACAAAATATCTCCAAACAACTGCAAAAAAAAAACGGAAAAAAAACTCTTTTCATCACTTTTTTTTAACCAATACCATAGCAATACTCGGACCAATACTTGCAAAGTAGCCTATGTAATGAATAGTCTGTATAGACCAAAGCCTGCTGTTTTTATGTCATTTCACTGGTAACCTGGCAACCGAGAGGTTGAAAAAAACACTGATACTGAAATCAAGTTGGTTGTGGATTACTTAGAGGCACATAAAAACGTTTTATTTCATTCAGTCAGTGTTTATCTATTCAATAGTTTGCACAGAAAAAGGGTTAAAAAAAAAGATGTTTGGTTTTTCGCCATATTTTTTTTCTATAAACTGGTGAGACTTCTGGACAGCAGACAGACCAGTGCTACATGTAGCCTATTAAAGGCCAAGAGACCACTTGTCTTGGAGAGATACATTCTTCCTTTTTACTCTAAAGAACTGCACCATGCATCACGGAAGAGAAGGAATGAGAGAGACTCTTGTTTGTTTTTCCAGTTCAATAATGCCTTTGTCTTCACTACCTTTCCAAATAGAGCTCCAGATAAATATTTAAATTCAGGCATCAGACGTGTTGCTTGTTGAACTGATTATGCGAAATATGACTTCAGTGAATTTGAAGCTATAGATTGCATGCCCACGTTTGACTTTACGGGAAATTTTCTTTTTTACGAGGGGTTAAAAGTCTGCATACAAACTCAGCAAGTTGCATCTCCTCCACCCACTTTACGTCGCCATCAAAATACCTCTGATATAAAACTGGTTGGATATTTAACCACTTTTCTTAAGACAGCTGGTAGCGCTTGTTGAAATTGGTTGGTTTCCTGCCACAGACACTCAATAAGGTTGAGGCTGGAGCTTTGGGGAGGCAGATCTAGAACATTATAACGTTGGTCTGTTTCATCCTTTCAAAGACCAGTTTTAATATGTGAATACGGATTATTGCCCTAATGAAACACCCTTTAGACTTTTTTTTTTTTTTTTTTTAAACAGGTAAAAAGGGTCCAGGATAACTTTCAGAATTGTTCTTCCTCCAGCCTATCATGAACTGGAAGCTTGTGGACCACCAATGTCCAAAGTGAAGAATAAAAAAAAGTATAACTTCAAACTCAACTGGAATTTGCAGTTGTCCACATGAACAGGTCAAAACCCTTCTGGAGAAAATGTTCATGGTCAGATAATTACCGCCTGGTCATGGTTTGAGCTTTAACACAAAAGAACAATTTGCCAGCTTCCAATCATTATGGTGGCACCAGCATGGTGAGGGTCTTGAGCATTGCAAAAAAGGTATGGAGTAATGAAGGAGAAATACCTTCAAATGTCATGAGTTGAGGTTACTAATTACTGATATAGTTTATATGAGTCTAAAGGTAAATGGCCCAGTAAATCTGGCAGTAAAGTACACTGCCTGAATGAGAATTTTTAAAGCATGTCTTATAAAGAGCTGGTAAAGATGAGAGCAGTTAAACCGAGTTCACTAAGTTCAACTTGGCCTTCTCCACTGGCAGTAGGATGGGAACCTAATCAGGAACCTTGCAGTCCTTTCCAAGCTGTGCTGCTATAACAATCAAGAGGAGGGGGGAGGGGAGGTGGAGGTCTGGATTTCCTGATATGGGGTTTCCCAGGGAAACAGCTTTGAGCAGTTTCTGGGCCATGACATCACCGGCAGCAACACAGAGGTGTTTTGATTCAGCCGGATGAGACAGAGAAGCTGGTGGGAAACCCCCTCTGCCAGCACCACAACAACCAAATAAAAACTGCTCACCCCTTCTTCGCAGGCCACGATGCAAATGAACTGTAAACATGACAGGGAAGGTGGGGGGAGAGAGCGAAAGAAAGGGAAAGTTAGAGCTGGGGCGGGTGATGAAACAAGAGTTCAGAGCATAACAAAACAAAACAGCGGTGACAACCTTTAAATGGCTATCGAGATAAAGAAACTTAGCCTCACTCTTGGGGATTTCATTCAGTGTCCCACAACAGAGGAGACTATTAATAGGCAGCATCGGTACAACCTGCCCAAATGGGTTTGTTTCTCAGGACCGCTGAAAATAAAAACAGATCAGCTGATTGCCAAACATAAAGGAAAGCAGAAACTCCCTGCTCTCCCTCCTGCTCTCTCTCTCTCTTTTTCTGTGGGAAGTTTGAGATAATCCCACCACCAACATTCCTCAGCAGTGACACTGGGCTGTTTGTGACGCCGGTTTAATATGTCACCGCTGCCTGTTTCCCACGTGGATAAATGTGTACGGGCCATGCTAAAAAACAACCCCCACCGCGAGCCCTCTCCCTCCTTACCCTCCGTGGGAAGGTGACAACAGAGCAGCTTCTTCCTGGTTCAGCACATTCTCCATCAAGGCACGTGGCCCTCAGAGTCCCACTGGGACCGACAGTAAAAGCATTACAGCGGAGGAGCTGGAAGTGATGCACCAGGCCATCATCATCATCAGCTCTACTCCTCCTCTATGACCACTAGGTCTGGCACAGTGACTCAAGCCCTGTAGCGTCTAGCAACATACTGTTTCTTTTGTTAGTATATTATATATATATATATATATAGTATTTGTCACATTTTGCCTTTTTGTCATGTTACAACCACAAACTTCTGTGGACTTTTGTTGGGGTTTCATCTGCAAGTAAATGTGAAATCAAAAGATAAAGGATGCAGTGCAGCCCAGGTATTCAAGGGGGATGGGGGCAATACTTGAGCCCCACCCTGCTTTGGCCAAGCAGCGTATTTTAAGCACCAAATATACCTTAACATGCATTATACACACATGGAAACTCTCTTAGCACTACATCAGAAGCTAACATCCACAATTTTCCCTATCTCCACTATTAAAGAGGCAAGGAAAAAAATGTCTCTCCTCGATTGGCAGCTTTCTAAATACCAGCCAATCGTGAGCCAAGTAGCATTGTTACTAGGTATCTCAACTTCCCAAACTGCATGTTTGTTCCTTGCTTTATGAAAAAAGTCTTCAAATAGGTGGATTTTCACTTATAATTTGGAGTTACGTTCCACAGAAAAATCTACAAATACTGAACTGTAAATACCTGAACATCCACTGCTTATGGTGTTCTAAAGTTTGTACTAAAGCAAAATCCCACTTTCTTTTGATGCCCCTAAATAAATCCTGTGCCTTCAAAAATCACTGGTATTTTATTTAATCTCAATATACATCCAGCTGTTCTGTAAAGGTGTATTATAGAGCGTGTGATCTAACTAAAAACCTACCATGACATGGTAGTCCCCCTAAATTGACAGGCTGGCCAAGGAGAGATTCAGTCTGAAAAGCAGCCAACAGATCTATGGTAACTCTGGAGGAGCTGCAGAAATACACAGCTCAAGTGGGAATATCTGTTGATAGAAGAACAAAAATCATGAATATTTTATGTATGTATGACACGAAGAATTAATTGTTAATGGAAAACAAAAAAACAATTCTTGTTTGTAGTTTTCCACAATTCATAGAAGAATATCGCAAATATTTTGAATAAATGGTTCTGGTCAGATGAGGCTGAAACATTTTGGTCTACATAAAGGTGCTATATGTTGCTGAAAAACTGTTAGAAAGGACCTGTTAGAAAACCTTAGAGGTGGAAGATGACTTAAGACTAGGGCGGAGGTTCCTCCTCCAGTAGAACAAAGACCCTAAACAAAGAACAAGAGCTACAGAGAAAAAGAAAGTATATAGTGTAAAATATACAATATACAGTTGCAAAAAAAACAATGTATGAAAAAAGATAAATTATAATTTTTAGTACAGCGTCTAGTTTGTCCCAGATTGCCAAAAAACTAGTATGTCTAATAACACTGGAACCAAGCAAGTTTATAGTTTAAAATAAGATGTACTTTTTTTTTTTATTCTGTATTTTCAGAAGGTGGTACACAACAAAGTAAAATACATGTCAGGTTCAACAACATCAGTTGGGTACCATTTTTGTAAAAGAAAAAAGTGTATGGGGAGATAAACAAGGTGCAAGATAGAACATTTTTCTCATCTTCATATCTTGAAAAGAATGAAAATAAATAAAAAACATTGTATGATTAGGTCAGTAGTTTCCATATGTAAACTCTGTCTGCTTTTAAAGTTTTGATGTATTTGACCCATTAACTTCAAAGTTTCATAAAGGCCCCCGCTTTTTATTTATTTTTTTATCTAATGCCAGACAGTCATAGAACAGATAGGTACATAGGTACAGTGCTAATCCTTATAAATTAATATCAATCGCTACTTGCTCCTCAGTCAAAGTAAACTGGTAATGCTGGAGTGTCTTAAACGCGACATATTATGACAATTTTTTACTATTTAAGTGAGGCCTGTGAGTTCCAGAAAACATTTTTCTGAAGTTGTTTGCTGGAAATAACTCGGAAACAAATGTTACCAACCTGTATTATCCTCTGTTTCAGCCGCTTGCAGATTGTGCTGTTTTCTGCTGCTCATTACATATTATATGAGCTGCTGCTAACTTGGCCACGCCCAACGCTTCTACAATCTTTGCTCACGCCCACCAGTCACATAGTGACTGTTACCATTATGTGTGAACCAAAATCTGCTCCCTTTTTTATCTTTTTTATGAGAAAGTCGCACTACCATGTGGCGAAGAATTCCAAAAAATAGATTTTGCATGATATAGCCCCATTAAAGTTAAAAGAATATATTTAACTGCTTACCTGGCACTCCGATAACTTTCTGAGACGCCGACTCTGAAGCCTTTCAGCTCGATCTAGCTGGCTACAGCTCTCTAGCACCATGGAGACCCCGCTCTTTCAGCTGCATATCCTCAGTCTTCCCCCGGATTATAGTAGCTCAGATCGGCGGCTCGTCTGCCGTCTTCCGCCCGGAGTATGAGTAGCCCTTTGCGGCAGCAGTCTTCCCCGCCCTTACCGCCAGCATCTTACCCTAAAAAATCGAATTCAACCCATGCCGCTCTTCTGTCCTCTTCGAGTGGGACCTGATTAAGTGTTTTGAGCTCTTTTGACCAGCCAAAAAGTGAGCATTTTGCGTGGAGCTTCAACATGGTGTTTCCTAATCTGAAAATGGTAACTGTTGTTTACTGCTGTACCTGCTGGGCGGAGACAGCGCTCTGAGGAGGTGTGGATATTCCAATATTCCGGCTTGTGACGTAGAAAGCCGGACAGATTTTGAACAGCTCAATAAGAGACTGAATGCAGGATCAATTAAGAAAACCCTATCTCACTCAAAACAGCATGAATGTTTTTTTTCCTCCAGATTTTTATGCATGCACATGCACCAAAGACACACAACAGCAACCCAAATCCCAGGAAAAGGGATTTTTTTCATATGTCTCCAAAGTAATCTTTGGAGGTGGGCCTGCCACTGCCGGCACAAGTCGGAGAGTTTGTGCATGGTCGTATAATGTACTACAAAGAAACTTCTGATGCAAAAACAACTTTTAAAAAAGGTAAGATGATACTGAATGGAAACAAAGAAAAATAAACATAAACATAACATTGGATAAAGTGAACACAAGCAATCAACATTTATAACAAATAGAAAGTCAAGTGAAATCACACCAAACATGCAAATTAACAATCAGTCTCATAATTACCAAACAGGTTTCAAGGCTTTTTGCATCTTCTGCAGCATTTGTTAAACATCAACAGCATTTGTGCTAATCCGTAACTTGCTTTTAAATATGGTCAGATACTGCCGGGCTAAGTCTTTTTGCAAGATGATAATATTTTCTGTTTCTTTGGCTTTTAGGGTATGTAGGATAATCCCTTCTGTCAACAGAGTCATTATCCAGATGGAATTCCTGGGATAAAGAAGGAAATGTTATTTCCTATGATCTCAACCCAATAACAGACTAATCTGAAGCTGACAACAGTCTCATTATTGTAACCATTGGCAACCTAAAAGCGCCCTGCCTTATTTCACCCACAGATCATCCCCACTTCCTTTTAACAAGCACAACAGTGGCTGTAAACAAACCATAAATAGTCTCTCCGGTAATCAGGTTCTTTTAACTGAGGCAAGTGGCACTAATTTCTCACAGGAACAGTCTGATTGGCGCTACACAGGTATGCCAATAACCTCTGACCCTAAACAAGGCCTGTGATGACATGAAAGTTGACCTGTGTTGACCTTAGGGGTATGCTACAAACCTTGTGTGGGCCTTTCCCACAAAGACCACCGTTTGATGTCTGTCAGAGGGTTTTCTCATGGCCCTGTCGGTCAGAGCAACTCAGGTCTATCGTGGTGGGGGGTGGGGTTTTGGGGGGGTAAGAGGTTACCTGAGAAGAGAGGTCAAGCCTCACCGGAGGTTGACCGGCCCATCTTCTATAAGTGACTTTTAAAACTAATTTGATCTTCCTCATCCCTCTTACACGTATCAGCCTCCACACATACAGAAGCTGTCCTTATTTGGGGAGAGTTAAAAACATTTCACAGCTAAATCAGAAGCAAGACAGATGATGTTTCAGCAGTTGTTTATTTGTGGATATTTAAGCGTGTGTCAGAGTGGAAGAGAGATTGCGTTGGTGACAGAGGGGCCAGCGTGCTCACAGAAGGCAGCGGCTAAACCCACCGCTGGCCTCTGGCAGTAAGATCAGAGGTGAGCGAGATGATCAGGAAACATTTACTGACAGCTTAGATGGACATCAGTGCTATCCCTGACTTCTACAATAAATTCCTCGCTGTCAAAATCTGAAGTGGTTCAAAACGATGACCGTGTGGGCTTTATTGTCTGGCAAACCAATCAACATAAACGACACGGGCAGGCCGTGTTTGTGTGAGGGAGGTGGTGCTTCTCTTCCTGCTGAGCTGCAGGGCAGCTTTACGACCACCCTGTAATTATGTGCTAATCTTTGTCAATCACTGACGAGGCGCACACACACAGCATGAGGCCCCTTGCTTCGTTCTAGTTCTGCAGCGCCACTGTCCATGAGATCTCCAGGATGGACTGGACCAATACGCCTTCAACACACCTCGTCATTCGAAGAGCTGCTGCAGAAATGACTTGGAAAGCCTTTGGTTAAAGCTATATTGGCTTCCACTTGTCTCGTCAGCTCCTGTTATTTTTTCCCCCTGACGCTTGCGGAGTGGAATCAGGTGGGATTTGCAGCAACAGCTGAGGAGGTGATTGTCGACTCGTCATCATGACTTCTGAGCAAACAAATTCTTCAAGCATAGCCAACCGATTGGACCTTTGACCTAAATGCCAAGAGAAATACAGTGCCCTGCAGAAGAAGCCCTTTTACATTTTTCATGAGATTACAACTTCAAAACTTCAGTGGATTTAACAAAGAATATATGAAAACTTTACATAATTGTGAAGCAAAGTAACATCTTTTTTACATAATTAAAAAAACACAACTTTTACAATTAGAATCAGAAAAGTGTGGCTTGCTTATCTTTTCTCTGTCACCTTACTTGAATCCAGAGCGACTAACTGCCTTCCAGTTAGCTACTTCCTTGAGCATAATTTAAATCTCAGTAAAAATACAACCTGAAAGATACCCTGAGTGTCCCTTTCCAGCAGCATTTAGTTATGAGCGAAGGTTATAAGATAGTCCTGTAAGATCACATGTTAGAGTTTCACTCAGACTGGATCACAATCCTAACATACATCAATGGAGTCAGTCTAATAATGTACTTCAGATTAAAGCAGATTCATGCATTAGAATGGCCCAGTCAAAGTCCAGACCCAGAAATGATTCAAGACAAAAAAACTAAGGCCATGTCCACACGTAGCCGGGTTTTTTTTTTTAAACAAAGATTATCCTCTGCTCCTTGAAAAAAAAATCTCCATCCACACGTAACCGGATAAATGCGTTTTTCAGCACATTCATAGACGAGGCAAACCTGTAGGGCGCAGTAGTTCTCCCCAGTCCTATAGGTCAAGAGAAACTTTATATCCTCTATCTTCAGCACGCAGCAGTTATACAGCTTATAAAAGCAAACAAACAAGACGCGCTTTAACAATGGATGATACCAACACAGCGCTGAGGAAATAAATGCTGTTTTCGGGAGTAAACACAGGTCACACATGTGGTGTTGGAGCATTTTTTGTCGCGGAAAGTGGCGTTACGGCTCTTAAAACTCAGGCCATGTCCACACGTAGCCAGGTTTTTTTTTAAACGAAGATTTTCCTCTGCTCCTTGAAAAAAAAAATGTCCATCCACATGTAACCGGATAAATGCGTTTTTCAGCACATTCATACACGTGGCAAACCTGTAGGGGGCAGTCGTTCTCCCCAGTCCTATCCGCCAAGAGAAACTTTATATGCTCTCTTCAGCACGCAGCAGTTATACAGCTTATAAAAAAGCAAACAAACAAGACGCCCTTTAACAATGGATGATACCAACACAGCGCTGAGGAAATAAATGCTGTTTTCGAGAGTAAACCCAGGTCACACATGTGGTGTTGGAGCATTTTTTGTCGCGGAAAGTGGCGTTACGGCTCTTAAAACTCCGTTTTCAAACGTCCACACGTAGATACTGAAAACGGAGAAAACGCAAATCTCCACTTTGGCCGGAGTTTTTAAAAAGCTTCGTTTTCGGTGCCGAAAATCTCCGGCTACGTGTGGATAACAGGCCAAACCGTAGAAAAATATCTCCGTTTTGTGAGATAACCGGCTACGTGTGGACAGGGCCTAAGAGAAGACCCTCTAATCTAATCTGACTCTGTTTGACTAATGGGCAAAAACAGAAGGGGCTGAATTGTATGACAATCTATCTGACAGGGTGGAGACGTATCGCGTTGGTAAGACGTATCGCGTCATTTCCTGTTTTGTGACTAACTCGTTTGTAGCAAGCCGGTGTTTCTCTCTCTCTTGAACTGATCTAACTTTCTCTGTCAATAAGTTTTTTCTGAGTTGCTTAACACACAAACACATTAAAACGTTAATTTTCTTCACGGTTTAGGACTCTTTAAGCGTTTTACTGGGTTAATTACTTTGTTTTTAGGTAAGGTAAGGTACCGCTTGGTTAGCTTAGCTTTACGGCTAGCATGGCTTCGGCAGCTTTCTCTCTTGTCCCTCCATCTCTCTCTACACCTCCTCCTCTTTCCTGCTCTCTCTGTCAGATGTTTAGTTACTCCTCCGCCTCATTTAGTGAAGTTGGTAGGTGTAATAAGTGCAGCATTTTTGTAGCTTTGGAGGCGAGGGTTTCTGAGCTAGAGGCCCGGCTCCGCGCTGTAGAACAGCCAGGCCCAGCAGTAGCTAGCGCGGAGTCAACTAGGACAGGACCTAGCCGTCCTTCAACAGCTCCCGTGCAGCCGGGACCTCAGGCGAGCTGGGTGACGGTTCGTAGGAAGCCTAGCGCCAGACCCCAGTCCGCGGCCAACCTCCAGCCCCTTTCTCTGAACAATAGGTTCGCCCCGCTCAGCGACGCACCCGCCGAGCAGGAGAGGCCGATTCTTGTAATTGGCAGCTCCATAGTTAGGAATGTGGCTCCAGAGACACGAAAGACCACCGTCAAATGCCTTCCAGGGGCCAGGGCTGCGGACATTAGGTCCCATCTGAAGCTTTTGGCCAAGGACAAACGGCGGTATAGCAGGATCGTTATCCATGCTGGTGGCAACGACACCCGGCGACGGCAGTCGGAGGTCACTAAAATTAGCGTAGCTTCGGTGTGTAGGGCTGCCAAAAAGATGTCTGACTCTGTAATTTTTTCTGGTCCCCTGCCTGATCGTACTAGCGATGACATGTACAGCCGTATGCTTTCGTTCCACCTTTGGTTGTCAAGGTGGTGTCCAGAAAACGATGTGGGCTACATTGATAACTGGGGGGCCTTCTGGGGAAAACCTGGACTGTTACGTAGAGACGGCATCCATCCCACCGAGGACGGAGCTTCGCTTCTTTCCAGGAACATTGATAGGGTTATCTCTAGTTCCCCAAAGCCGTGACAACCCAGAGTCCAGCTCAGGGAACCCAGAGTCGAGCTCAGGGAAACCAGAGTCCAGATCAGGGAACCCAGAGTCCAGGTCAAGGAACAGGGACTGCCACCCACCCACTACCCTATAGAGATAGTTTCCCGTCCACTACCCAAAACTAATGAATTAAAAGTTAATGCTACTAGAGCAAAGTATAAAAATCTCATAAAGATAAATAAAACTCGGACTGAACATAAAAACAAATCAATTAAATGTGGTTTACTAAACATAAGATCTCTCCCCTCAAAAACACTCTTGGTAAATGACTTAATTTGTGAAAATAATATTGATTTGTTTTGTCTTGCAGAGACATGGTTGCAGGAAGAGGACCATGTCACAATAAATGAGTCAACTCCCCCTAGCTACTTAAACTTTAGTGTCCCTCGAAGTACTGGTCGAGGAGGTGGAGTAGCAACTATCTTTCATTCCGATTTACTAATTAATCTCCAAAAAAATAATAGTTACAGTTCCTTTGAGCATCTAGTTTTTAGCTTTCCTCATACACATAACAAAGCAGTAAAGCCACTTTTGTTTGTGGTCTTATATCGTCCACCAGGACCTTATTCTCAATTTTTAGATCAGATTTCAGATTTTCTATCTGACTTAGTTTTAAACACTGATAAAGTCATTATAGTCGGAGACTTCAATATTCATGTTGATAATGAAAGTGATAGTCTAAATACAGCTTTTCACACTATCCTAGACTCAATAGGCTTTACTCAAAATGTGCAGGGACCAACACATTCTTGTCACCACACTTTAGATCTTGTGCTGACTTATGGCATTGACTGTGAAGAAATAACAGTCTTTCCACATAACCCTATCCTGTCTGATCATTTCCTTATCACTTTTAAACTTACTCTAATGGATCATATCAAACCTGAAAGAAAACTTCATTATACCAGAACGTTATCAGACAACGCTGTAGCAAATTTTAAAGAAGCTCTTCCAACTTTAATTTCCTCAGTTTATAAATGCAGAACAGAAAACAGTGATTTAACTCGTGACCCCTCACAACTTGACATTTTAGTTCATAGCGTTAATTCCTCCCTGCGTCGGGCAATAGACAAAGTTGCCCCCTTGAAAAGGAAGGTGGCTAGCCATAGAAGATTAACTCCCTGGTTTAATTTAGAGCTACGTACCCTAAAGCAGAATGTTAGAAAACTAGAGAGAAAATGGCGCTCCACGCATTTACATGATTCCTTTTTAATATGGAAAAATAGTTTATTGCTATATAAAAAGAGCCTTCACACAGCTAGAACAGCATATTATTCATCTTTAATCGAGGAGAATAAAAATAATCCTAGGTTTCTTTTTAATACAGTTGCCAAACTCACACAGGATCATAGCTCTATCGAGCCAACCATTCCCCAAGCTCTAAGCAGTGACGACTTCATGCAATTCTTTATAAATAAAATAGACTCCATAAAGAATAAGATAATTGGGAACCTTCCCAATATGCTTGCTTCCTCCTTAGTTAATGAGGCAGCCTCAAA
Organism: Apricaphanius iberus; assembly: GCA_028564705.1. Lineage (NCBI taxonomy): Eukaryota > Metazoa > Chordata > Actinopteri > Cyprinodontiformes > Aphaniidae > Apricaphanius > Apricaphanius iberus. Next base: position 337,887 of record JAPXFQ010000902.1, read on the forward strand.
AATGGTGGAACCTAATATATGCTTAAACTGCTTTAATGCAGCCGAACTTTGTGATGTACTAAAATTATTAGCTTCATCTAAACCTTCAACTTGCGTTTTAGACCCAATCCCAACTAAACTCTTAAAAGAAGTTTTCCCTCTGATCGCTGCTCCAATTTTAAATATAATGAATCTATCCTTAGTCAATGGATATGTACCACAGGAGTTTAAGATTGCTGTAATTAAACCTCTACTTAAGAAACCCTCTCTTGATCAAAACGACTTAATTAACTATAGACCGATATCTAATCTTCCCTTCTTATCTAAAATTCTTGAGAAAATAGTTGCACACCAGATATGTGAGCATTTAAACAATAATGAGCTGTTTGAGAAGTTTCAGTCAGGCTTTAGAGCTCATCACAGCACTGAAACAGCTCTGGTGAAGGTTACTAATGATATTCTCATAGCCTCAGACAATGGACTGGTGACCATTCTGGTCCTGTTAGATCTCAGTGCTGCCTTTGACACTGTTGACCACAATATTCTCATAGAAAGGCTTCAAAGTGTCGGTATAATAGGAACAGCACTAGGTTGGTTTAAATCTTATTTGTCTAACAGATTTCAGTTTGTTCAGGTAAACAATAGATCTTCCTCAACCTCAATAGTTACTTGCGGAGTACCACAGGGTTCAGTGCTTGGGCCGATTCTCTTTACTATATATATGCTTCCTATTGGTAAAATAATTAGGCAGCATGGGATAAAATTCCATAGTTACGCAGATGATACACAGCTATATCTATCCATAAATCCTGATGAATCCAATCAGTTAGGTAGACTACAGGCATGTCTGGAAGACATAAAAACTTGGATGACTCTAAACTTCTTGCTTCTAAATTCTGATAAAACAGAAGTTGTCGTCTTTGGACCAGAAGCTCTGAAAAAGAAACTACTTAGTCAGCCCCTTCACCTGGACGGCATTAAATTAGCCTCCAGTAATAAAGCAAAAAACCTCGGTGTCATTTTTGACCAAGATATGTCATTTAGAACTCACATTAAAGAAGTCTGTAGGATTTCCTTTTTTCACCTTAGGAATATTGCAAAAATTAGAACCATCCTGTCCAGGACTGATGCTGAAAAACTAGTCCATGCCTTTGTTACTTCAAGGCTGGATTACTGTAACTGTCTATTATCAGGTAGTCCACAGAATACAATTAAAAGTCTTCAGTTAGTTCAAAATGCTGCTGCTAGGATTCTGATGAATATTAAAAGAAGAGATCACATTTCCCCTGTTTTAGCTTCTCTTCACTGGCTCCCAGTAAAATCTAGAATAGAATTCAAGATCCTCCTTCTGACATATAAAGCCCTTAATAATCTAGCTCCATCATACATAAGAGACCTGATTGTTCCATATGTTCCTAACAGAGACCTTCGCTCTCAGACTGCAGGTTTACTGGTAGTTCCTAGGATTTCTAAAAGTAGAATGGGTGGCAGATCTTTCAGCTATCAGGCTCCCCTCCTATGGAACCGGCTCCCAGGGTTGGTTCGTGAAGCAGACAATTTGTCTATCTTTAAAACTAGGCTAAAAACTTTCCTCTTTGACAAAGCTTACAGTTAGAGATATGTTTATAGGTAGTTAGAGTCAGGTCAGACAGGTAGATAGGAAGAGACAGGTTAATGTTAGTAGTCAGGCAGAGTGTCAAAAGTTAGGAAGAGATAGGAAGAGGTAGAGTAGCTAGGTAGAGATAGATTAATGTAAGCCAGGTAAAGATCCGGAGCCGGTCGCGGCTTACCGCCGCGGAAGAAATGTGCCCCACAGGGGCCAGCCAGCGCCCGAGAGAGGTCCCTCAAGGGGATCCTCCCGCACAGTGCGGCCGCCCATTACCAGCCGGGTTAATCCCCCGGGCAGACTGTGCGGACCCCACCCGTTTATCTCTTAAACGTTTCTCGCCCTCTTCAACTCTGTCCTCTCAGTTCTGTCTATTTTTCCTTAAGATAGTTGTCGACTATCGGTCTCGTGCCGGTATTTAGCCTTAGATGGAGTTTACCACCCACTTTGGGCTGCATTCTCAAACAACCCGACTCCGAGAAGACCCCGGCATGACGGGGGCCGTTACCGGCCCTACACCGTCCACGGGTCAGGAGGACTCAGACAGAGTGTTGGTAGCCAGGTCTCCTAGTAGCTAGGAGACAGGTTAATGTTAGTAGCTATGCTGCTTTAGGCTAGGCTGTTGGAGGACATTATTAGGGTCTGTTCCTACTTTCTCCCTACTTCTCCCCAACTGCATGATGTGCTGTCAATTCAAGCACTAACCTGTTTTCTATTATAGTAGGTGCTCCGGATTAGCCCTGCTTGACGACCCTGACTAAGATGGCATTGCAGTGACGGAAAATTCTCCACGTCCTGCAACAAACTTCTGCATCAGTTCTATTGCTCTTTCTGTGTCTCTGTTATGTATTCTCCAAGCCACAGACGGTCGCGGCAGATAACCGCTTGTGCTGAGCCTGGTTCTGCCGGAGGTTTCTTCCTGTTAAAAGGGAGTTTTTCCTTCCCACTGTCGCTGCATGCTTGCTCAGTATGAGGGATTGCTGAGAATTCCACGACGCAATCTTCTGTGGTTCTGTAATTTCTACACTAAACATTGTATTGTAATAACTCTTTTTGTAAAGTGCCTTGAGATGACATCTGTTGTGAAATGGCGCTATATAAATAAACTGAATTGAATTGAATTGAATTGAATACAAATGATAGCCATATTTTTAAGGCTCCTATAGAAAAGAATCTTTGAAACCCATTTATTATTGTCGTTCCACTTCAGTAATGCGCCAATCACAGAAAATGCTATTAAAATCAGTTGGACTCTGTGCCTGTAGTGAGACAAATCATAATAAAGTTTAGGAGGAGTGAATAATTATAAAAGATATTGTAAAAGCCAAAAGACATGAAGGGGTGAATCATATCCTGTGAGGGCAATTTTCACTCAGTTAATATGTTACGCAGCGCAGGAAGTATCGCAACTTTCTGAAGAAGGTTGAGGGCATAGTATGAGGTCAAGGATGCCTTGAAAGTTCAGGGAGATAAGGGAAGTTATGGGAAGCTGCAGTTTGCAGTCAGTAGGGATACAACATTACATAAATTTACAGTATCAAGATGGAGTAGAGCATGTGCTGCTTCAGGTGGATACTGTGTTAAACGTTAGCTGCTTCATACATTTAAATATGAAACAACTTAATTTGGGCAATTAACGAGCAAAAACATTCAAAAACTGCCAATTCCAAAATATAAATGAAATTATTTTTAATGGATATCAACTAAGAATTTTATATATATATACATATATATATATGGAATTAAAAAGAGTAATATCAGTGTATGTGCATGCAGAGATGAACTTTTTTTCCATTAAGATACACAATCTGATGTTGCGTAACGTTCCTCTGGGCATGGTTTCTATTTCTTGAGAAACAGGAAGTTATTCATAGAAATACAGCTATTGCGTATGTAAACCAAATAATCAGCCACAGTCTGCTTTTTTTCCCACTCTTGGCCTTTTAAGTTTCAGCCTAGTGAGCGTTTCACCAATAATGACAATCTGGGTAAAATTCAGTGATGATCAAACATGCTGCAGCACAGAGTCGTCTGTGGGACGTCCTGCTGCACTATAAAAGTGTGCCGCCGTGGCGACCCTTCAAGGGTTACCGAGGTAGTCCAGATATTGGTGTGAGCAGCTGGTCCCAAACTAATAATATGTCCTTCTGACAGATGGGGCTGGATGGCAGTCATTCGAATCCTGCTGATCCATGCAGGGAGTCATATCTGCAGCACCCACGCCCTCCCAAAAAAAAACATGTGCTCACTGGTGGCGTTTCTACGTCACCAGGCATCTCCGTTTACTCGCGCCTCTTCAGGACCTCTGGCTGATCATGAACTCAGAGCAAACTTCCTGGCACAACAGCTTAAACAGATGCTTGCAGATAAAATCATTTTAGAAATACAGAGTCGTGTAATTATTTGATAAATCTTCACTGGCGTGCCAAAATATTCATATTGTAAACCCCTTTATGTTTTTTTTTAATATTTGAAATGTAAGTGTGTTTTGTAGGTTTTGTATTTGTTTTGTGTTTGATATAGTGACACAAAGGAGGGAATCATGTAAAATGATACAGATTTTTCTTTTTTTTAACCAAATGAAAATTTGAAAAGTTTATGGTGACATTTTATCTGGTTCTCCTGAATGAATGCTTTTTAAAACAACCTCTCGCTGCCATTTTAGCTGCAAGTGGTTTGGGTTGTGTCGCTACCAGCTTTGCATGTCTTTAGACTAAATCTGGGAAAATGTATTCACAAATCTTCGCAGAGATTCTGAATTGGATTTGACTAGGCCATTCTAACAATTCAGTATGCATTTTTTTTCTCTCCACTGTCGCTACATGCTTGCTCAGTATGAGGGGATACTGAGAGATTGCTGTGGTTGGATTCTGCATGACTCAACCCAATCTGCTGGGATTCCTTACATGGAAAACTTAACTGATTGGAATGTTTGTATAATTGTATTGAAATGAATTTTGTTGTAAAGTGCCTTGAGATTACATTTGTTGTGAATTGGTGCTAAATAAATAAAATTTAATTGAATTTTCCTGCAGCTCTTGCTGTATCTTTAGGGTTGTCATGCTGCTGAAAAGTGAAGCTCCATCCCTTAAGTGTTTGCAGCCTTTCCCAGCATTTTCTTGCATTTAGCTCCAACCAGTTTGATTCAGATTTAAACATATTTTATTTACCCCAAAGTAAAAAGTGGTCATTAGGGATGCAACACTTTTTCCCCCAAAGCAATACGATACAGATACTTGGATCTGAGGACTTGCCGATACTGAGTACTAATGGCAATACTTCTACCACACAAAAAAGTACAATGAATTAGGAGACAGGTTTTATTTTCTTCTCTGCTTGTTAAATAAAATGATGAATTCGAATTAGATAAAAAATAAAGTATTCATAAAAATGACAAAAAAATGAAAATTCAATTGAAAAATAAACATTTTCTTTTAATGATTGCAGAGTTTCCAAATTTTAAATAGCAGCTAGTATATCGGTTGACTAACCAATATCGATACAAGTATCAGCACCGATAGGCGCATCCTTAGTTGTCATTACTCATACCATCAAATATCTTGAGAGAGTCATTGTGGATAGTGATCCTGTGGGCATGAGGGATGTCCAGTAGCAGTCAGCCCTGAAACAAATCTGCAGAGGCCTCTGACTTGAAGAATTAATGCTTGACGGCCTTGTGACTGTCATGACATGCTACCAGCTCAATATCCATCAGTTGGTGGCAAGCACAGAAAATCCACCTCATTTGTAACCTTGCACTGTAAGCTGGATTCTCGCAAGATTTGGAGTTTTCCACACCCACAACAACCCATCTTATTATTTCTCCAACTAAACTGTCACTCGACTCCACTGGTGGTGCGGACCAATCATTTGTCAGCAATGTGCTTTGGGGCGGTTGGGCGCATGGGCGGGTGTTCAGGTATGACGATAGCGGCAAATGTCCAGGCAAAGCAAAAAAAAACATGGCAGCGCAGGTGAACGTACGCCTAGAAGTGGCTATTAAATTTGTTTTAGGTGAACTAGAGATGATTTCTTCATCGAAAGATGAGCAAAGGGAAGGACTTCATGGATTTCTTGATCGGAAAGATGTGTGTGCTTTTCTCCCAACTGGATTTGGCAAGAGCTTGATTTACCAGCTTGCACCGCTCTTACGAGTCGCTACTGGTATTGGCTAAAGACAAATCATAGTAGGGGGACACTTGCTGGCGCATCCCCCAATCAGTTCAAAATATTAAACCAGATGGCCCTCCCTTTTTAAGATGCTTTCTGTGGGAGCAGTTCCAGATCGATGTGTAGACTCGACACGGGGCAGGTCTACACATAGATCTGGCTTTTGCTAGTTTACCTCATTTGCTGTTGCTGCTCCCCTTTAAATCTTTGAATCACTGACCTCTTGGCCACTTCTCAGAATAACGCCCAGCCTTTCAGGTTAGAAAGGGTACTGGATTGATCTTTGAGATGGTCAAAGCTTGTAGTATTGTTTTATGATCTAACTCTTCTTTAAACTTTTTCTAAACGTTACACATGTTCTCTAATATTCTCTAATAAACATTGGAGGCCTTCAGAAACAGCTGAATTCATATGAAAATCAATAGCATATGGTGCACTCTCTTTACTGACTTGCTGACTTGTGAAAGGAATTCTTTATATTTATGGGCTTCAGAAGAAAGGGGAAAGAATTAAAATGCATGCCACACTTTCCATATTTTTACTCATATAAGCCATAATAACTACCATTTACTGCATTTATTTACTAATCAGGCAACCTCTGAGGATAACTGGTTGTGTTCAATTTTTGGATATAGGGGTATCACACTGAGTGGGTATTGATACACATTTCTGGGACAGAGTTTGAGTTTTTTTTATTTGTCAACATTTTAAATCCACATCGAAAACTGGGCTCTGCATTTGTTAAGAAAAGTTTACACTGCAGAGAAGAAAATGTAGAGGTTCAAGTGGATTGTTCAAGAAAATAAGTAAGCACAAAAAAATTAGGAGATTATCCGAGAAAAAACAGATTAAGGGAGCCTAAACTGCTCAAGCAGATCATCCCAAATTTCAGTCTAGATTCAGAAACAGCAAGTGGCCTCTTTGTCTCAGGACCTCATGCTGGACACATGCTGGTGACCAGCGGCTCTGCAGTTTGAATGTTTAAATGTAAATGTGTGTGTGTATATATATATATATATATATATATATATACACACAAAGACATTGTGATTTTGTGCAATGAGGCAAATAAAAAAACTGCCTTACTATCTTGTAAGCATGTGGAATAGGGGTTTCATGTTCTTTTGTTTTTCTTTTTTCTTTTCTTTTTTCTTCTTTGAAGCATGCATATGCCTCCCATCCTGCAGTCATGCAGCGCGATCTATGATTTGCATATACTTTTCAACTCTCATACTTCAGAAGGTATCCTAAGAATTTGCCCAGGGCTGTTTTCAAACTCAAGCACGAAGTCATCTTCTGCGAGTTTCGCTTCACTTACCCGGGATGACCCGCAGACTACCAGAAAAAAGCATCCGCTGACTTTTCAAATGCATTTCATTGCACACGTGGTTGAACTGGGATTGCATGTTTGTGCATGTGGTCATTATCAATGTCATTTGTTTTATTTGTACTCTAAATTTGAGTTTGCTTTTCCAAGTTGTTCAACTGCAGTGAATCAGAAATGTGACGGTTTACAAGATGGCATAACATTTCCAAGGAATAAAAACGGTGAGTTGAAGAAGGGGGAGGGGGGGGCGGGGGAGTGGGGGGGAGAAGAAGGAGCATACCATTCAAACAATAACATGCGCGGGAAAAGCAGGGCGGAGAGACAGGAGTAGAGAGGGGAGGGAAGGCAGGGGTGACGGGGAGCAAAGGGGAGGGAGGGTAAATGGAAGTCTTTTTATCTCCAGTTTCCCACATCCTGTGAACGGGCCACAAACCCGGCCACCCAATTTGAAAGAATGAGCGGAATGCGCCTTTTCTCCTCCTGCGCCGTTTTGATGCGCGGCGGCGCAGTCTGAGGGGCAACACTGCGACCAATAAAACTGCTTTGTTTCAATGAGAAAATAATGAGGTAAATGGCAGCTAGAGTATATGAAATCCGAAATGATGAAGTGCTTTCGGGTTGTTTGCGCCAGTCTTTGTGTCTGCGTGCATCTCAAATAGGCGCAGTCTGGTTCTGTCTTCATGCAGAAAAACAAAAAATACTGAAAGTATAAGTTAGTAGGCTATTAATTAGGGCTTTAAAAATTGGCTGCTTACTCTCAAAGGACTTTTCTAGTCATAAGTTATGCAGCACAGGTATAATCAATTAAAGCTTCAAAGGAATATTAAAACTGCTCATACAATTCCAATCATTTATATTATTCAACAATTTGTTGTATTTGAATTCCTAAATAAATTTTACATCCGGATACAATAAAAAAAATATATAAAAACTAAACACATTAGTTGTGTTATTTGTATTAAGTCTTGAATGAGCTTTGGGCTTTGAATTTGCATGTCCCTCTAACGTGAATTCATAATAATTACGCATTATTCCAGCCCTTTTTGGCGCGTTTTGATTCCCGCCATGTCTGTCTGGCCCTGTCGGTTAAAAGGTTGTCTCTATTTTCATCTTGTGATTGACGTGCGTTTGGAATGCGTATCTGCGTTCCTATTGGCTCACAGAGGCAAATGAGGCGGGGTTAGGAAAGACGCCGGGGCGTATCGTTCCGCCTTCTACAACCAACCTTATAAACGTCCTACCCCCAGTGTTGCCAACTTAGCGACTTTGTCGCTAGATTTAGCGACTTTTCAGACCCCTATAGCGACTTTTTTTCAAAAAAGCGACTAGCGACAAATCTAGCGACTTTTTCTGGTGTTATTGGAGACTTATCTGGTGTTTTGGAGACTCTGGCGTGAAGCACGTATTGTTCTGCAGTTACTGTCCTCAACGTGAGCCCCTCCCCCGTCCCAAAGCACTTACAGGCGGCCAGTCTCACAGTAGCCTTGCGCAGCAGTCCCATCTACAGTCTATGGGCGGAGCAGAGAGAGAGAGAGAGGAGACCCTCACCACTCGGCGTCCGGACTGCAAATGAAATGCGCTTGCGCAAAAGAAAGCCCCCGCTGGCTTGCAGAGCGGGATTTAAATGTAAACGTTTCTTTGCTGTGACGCTGTCACACAAATAAATCACTGCATTTGACTCACACAACCTCAGCAGCTCAGTCACTTATTCACCTCGTCCACTGTGTGTGTAGCCTACCTCTCTGTGACATAAGATCTTGCTAGCTAGCTCAGCACAACTTAAAAAAAAAAAACAACTTAAAAAAAAAAAACCTAAGTAACTCTGCCAGAGTGTGTCTTTTGGGTCACTTTGCCGGTCCCAAGCCCGGATAAAGGAGGAGGGTTGGTTGTAGAGCTAGCAATTTCACCCTACAGAACAATCTTTTGATTAAATTTGCTGTTATAACATTTAACAATACAGGACAAAACTGATGTGTGTAATGTGGATCTAGACAAAGCATTAAAATCATTAAATGTTGTTAATGTTGAAATTATTTTTGTACATTTGTAGTTCTAAACATATTTAGGGTGTTTTTTACTCACTTTTACTGTTATTTGCAAATTGCCAATTATGCAAATTAGGCGATGACGTCATTTAGCGACTTCTAGCGACTTTTGGGACAGCCAATAGCTACTTTCCTTACTGAGGAGTTGGCAACACTGCCTACCCCCAGCTTTTTGTTTTCAGGAGCCGGTGTCTGGCTGTGGCATTGGTGATTTCTCGTGTGATTTATCTCGTGTTACGCTTCTGTTTACAAATATCACGGAGAACAACTGCGCTTTGGCTTCATTTTCGTTTCAAAGAGATCAGATTTATACATCGAGGTTTTTATTATACTCTTTTTTTTTTATCATCTTCCTGGACCAAAGGCGGATTTTGCCTTCTGTTTTGAATGAGAGGATCCCTGCCGCATTTTTTTGTTCTTGCAACGTGGACACGCAGCCCCTTACTAGTCGCGACGGGAGGCTCCTTCTATCGGAATAAAACATTGTAACCGTCCTCGTCGAACTCCGCTGTGCTGGATTTGTTTTAAGGAATGCTGCTGTCCAAGCTGAATTCTCTGGCTCACATCTCCGCCGTGGATATGCCGGCGAAAATGCAGCTCCAGGTTCAGCAAGGTTAGACGCCCTGTCTTTTTTTAATCCCTCTTTGCTCTGCTGCGCTGTCCATTGGGTGGCGGGGGCTACCGCAATGGCTGGGCGCCCATTTCTTTGGCTTCGTTCGCTAATTAACAAGGACACGTTGAGCATTCAGGCCGCCCTGGTGTTGACCGGCTGTGTTTCTATGTTACAGTGAAGGAGAAGGAGCCTTTCGAGAAGCTTTATCAGGTCGGCGCAGTGCTGGGGAGCGGCGGCTTCGGCACCGTCTACTCCGGCACGAGGACATCGGACGGAATACCGGTTAGTCCACTCTTCACCTTTTTATATTTGTATCATTAGAAAATGGCGGTTTTACACTTTTTGTTGTTGTATACTGTTTCTGACCGGGTCTCTTCTTTGCCACGTTAGGTCGCTGTCAAACATGTAGCCAAGGACAGAGTGACGGAGTGGGCAGAGCTGGTAAGAAACGTTTCATATTATCCAACAGCTTCCCCTCCCTGCTGCCACGCGTTTTTTATTAATTTATTTAATTTAATCGGTGTTTCTTCAGGCCAATGGTTCGCGGGTGCCGCTAGAGATCGTGCTCCTGAAGAAGGTCGGCACGGGCTTCCGCGGCGTCATCAAGATGCTGGACTGGTTCGAGCGGCCCGACAGCTTCATTATAGTCATGGAGAGGCCCGAGACCGTCAAAGACTTGTTCGACTTCATCACTGAGAAGGGTGCTCTGTCCGAGGAGCTGGCGCGGAGCTTCTTCCGCCAGGTGCTGGAGGCCGTGCGGCACTGCCACAGCTGCGGCGTGGTACACCGGGATATCAAGGACGAGAATATCCTCATTGACCTACGCACCGGCGAGATGAAGCTTATCGACTTCGGCTCTGGGGCGCTGCTCAAGGACACCGTCTACACAGACTTTGACGGTAAGCTTATTAAAGCAAAAAAAAAAAAAATTGTTGGGATATTTTAAGCACCAAAAAAGGCTAGGCAGGATATAGACTTCAGAGTCATATAACAGAAATTCCTAGGTTGAGTCATCCCCCTCTAGTCACTTCAGGACTATAGCGTTGTCGCCCCCTAACGGAGGGAAGTGGCATTTTTACAACTCAAAGTTTGTAAACAAAGTCACATGTCTGCTCCCCCTCCCACATCCTCCTCTTTAAACAGAAACACGACCAGTCACGCTTCCTGGCACCTGAGCTCTGATAGTCTTTATAATCAACAAGCTCAGCTGGTACTCCAAATGCTTTCGTTTTCAGCATGAAAGCATAAATAGAAAACATTACAGTTTAATGTTGTTGCCTCTGCACTGTTATGTTCGTGTTGCTTATAATAATGAAGTTATTTTTGTTGTTTTTTGGTCTTGACAGGTACAAGAGTTTACAGTCCACCAGAGTGGATCAAGTTTCACCGCTACCATGGCCGCTCCGCCACAGTCTGGTCCCTGGGCGTCCTGCTGTACGACATGGTGTGCGGAGACATCCCGTTTGAACACGACGAGGAGATCATGAAGGCACAGGTTCTGTTCCGGAGGAAAATCTCCACAGGTGAGCTCCAGATCCCGTGACGCCGTCTCTGCAATGCTTGTGCGTACAGTTTATTTTGACTGTAGTCTAACTGGTCACCGCTTCCTCCTCCAGAATGCCAGCAGCTGATCAAGTGGTGTCTATCTCTGAGGCCCGCTGACCGCCCGTCCCTCGAGGACATCTTCAAGCATTCGTGGATGCAGAACACGTCGCCCTCGGTGGTGCCCTCCACGGTGCAGACGGAGAAGTCGGCCACAGAGATCAGGCTGCACAGCATCGCCCATGAGCCCACCGCCTTCATGCCCACTGCTGTGGCTGTGGGCGCGGCTCGGTGAAGGGGGGCGGACATGTCTCCAGACTCATCTGGTCTGAACTGAGCTGCACTTAACACACAGAGACTATTACAAAAAAAGGCTTGCGTAATAGACTTGAAAGGGAACAACAGGACAGAGAAAGTGTGACTGCCAAGGCCTTTCGCAGAATCGCTCTACTCGCCACCGTGCGGACTCTGATCCCGGTGGCGGGCGCTCTGGGAGGGCGATGGACGGACACCTGCAGCCGGGTGGCACGTGGACCGGCCGTCCTGCGCGACAGCAGGCGGGAAGTCCGAGTTGCATAACCTCTCACCACGCAGCATTCCGTTCTTTTCCTCTGAAAAGGAAGAGCGGAGGCGTTGGTGTGGAGTTGAAAAAAGTGCCTTATGTGAGATTGTTTAAGGCAAAGGGGAGCCTGAAAATACTTGAATTTAGAAATAAAACAAAAGTCAGCAACCTTTTTGTTCTTTACCTACTTTTAGGCTGTTTTTTCCTCTCATGGGCCTAGATCAGTAAAGCCCGTGTCTTTGTTATTTTTACAACCACTACTATCACCACTACTCCATTGTCATTAGCAACCAGACGACCTCATAGCGCCGACAGCAACTTGTGCAAACCGAAAACGAGAGAAAAAAAACCCACTGGACTTACCTCAGTCTGTTTACTTCAACATCCACCTCTACTCTACAACCTCTCCTTCCTCCTCAACTTTTTTCTTCTTCCTGTGTTGTACTGTATACTAACACATGGCTTACTTCAAAGCGTTCATTCACATCAACCTAAATGCACACAACAATGCAAATCATACCGAGATACAAACATCTGCTCTTTAGATGCTTAGATATTTTTTTTTTTAAATGCCTTTTAAAAAGATGTGCCTCACACAGGTCTTAAAAATTCGTTGGGGACAAAAATTGTGAATAAGAAAGATATATTTATTATTGTTGTGACAGCTCTCCCACACTCAATGAGCTATTTTTTTCTTTTCTCGTGGCAGAATTTATTTATTTATTTATAAGAGAATTTCGGCTGTCTATGAATGTATATATTTCATTCCACAGTCACTGAAGGGCCCACGGATTATTTAAGAGAAAAACAAAGATGTTTTTTTGACCATATTTATTATGGCTTGAAATCTTCAAAGAGCAGATGTGTTTGTGTATGTCATGTAAATAAAGTGTAAATAATCCTGAAAAGCACTTCCATTTTTAATGTATGTAAACATCCAATGTCTACTGATGGTAACCGGTGTCCATACGCTGGTGTTCGAGTGAATGATTAGTGCGTGTGTGTGTGTGTGTGTATGAGAGAACTGGGGTTGTATTTTTTTTTTTTTTTTTGCACCCATTCAATTTAGAATTGTAAATTATGTTAGAAGCTATTTTTATATGATTTCAATAAATATCTTTTTTAAACTCTAACTCTTGACTCGTTCGTATCATTTTCAGCTTCGCTTTCATTACCACATGCGAGGCTGTGTTTGTTGTGAACGCCTACACGGGTTTAGTAGGTTAGAAGGTTATACAGCTTCCTGTTTGACACTTTAGTTGAAAAACAGTCGTAGCAGGAAGCTGATGGAGATAAGAGGTGGCAGATGGTAGCGAAAAAGGCCCAGAGTGTTTTTGGTTAAAGAGATGTGAAAACAACTTTATTACAGGCTTTGTTGACACTGAGGTGTGTAAAAAAAAAATCTTCAGTGTCTAATCATTTGTAGTTATATTTAGTATTTATTTTTATAGTATTTATATATATTTATAGTATTTTATTTATATTTTATATTAGATCCGTGTGTATTAAACAGGGCACCTGTCAATGTCGCCCAGTTCCTGCTTTTCCATTTCTTTAGCCTCATCCATCCATCCAGACATTTTCTGAACCGCTTAGTCCTCCAGGGGTCGCGGGGGGGCTGGTGCCTATCTCCAGCTGTCAACGGGCGAGAGGCGGGTGTACACCCTGGACAGGTCGCCAGTTCATCACAGTTCTTTAGCCTCATAAAAACCATATTTGGTTTCTCCCCTGAAGTTCTCTATTGGAGTGTTTCCCAACCCTGGTCTTTAAAGCACATGGCCCTGCATCTTTTAGATGTTTGCCTGCTTCAGATGATTACAGGCAAGGAAAAGCCTGTTAGTCAGCCATCAATTGCAGTCAGATGTGTTGAAGCAGGGAAACATCTAAAACATGCAGGGCAGTGTGCTTTGAGTAGTAGGGTTGGGAAACAACCATTGGATTTAGGTCCAGAGGTTAGACTGGCCACTCCAAAATATCAAAGGGGATGGTTTTTGATTGTTTTCAACAGGTACCTTATTTTTGGCATCCATTACTCACCCAGACAAGTTTGGTGCTACTTGAAGTGCTTCAGGAAAAGTTTAAATCCATTTGCGATCAGCGTATATCCCAAGGGGCAAATTCCGCTCGCAAAAAGTGAAGCCAACCGGAAGTGACAAAAATTGCAGTTCAGTCCTCATCCGCTGGGGACTGGCTCCAAAAAGGAGCAAATTCCCATTGAATCCCATGTTAAATAGGCCAACTTTACAGCAAAAATACATATGTTTACTGCCTGGTTCAAAAAACCATTTTAGGTTAGATAGTTCAGGTTTACCATCATGACAACTCTGAGGGTTCTTAATTTTTTTTCTAACTTCTCAGTTTATTTGTAATTTAATCTTGAAACTATGAATAATTAGGGATGTGTTATTTTGATTGACAGGTCCGTATAGGCTAACGCTGGTGGCTAATGGTGGCTAACTGTAGCTAATAGCTTGCTCCGTTGTCTGCTGTCCCCCTCTGCTTGCGGGGAAGCTCTTCACAGCCTGGGAATAACGTAAAGACTTCAGTCATTTGGTGTTTCTGAACTCCACTATCAGTTTCCTCTGCAGTTTCTATTCGGTTTTGGATGTGAATCTGCACTTAGTGGACAAAGACTGCTTGCTGTGGTGTTGATTACCATAACAGACCGTCCAAGAAGTTTCTGCTTCGGGGGAGGCTTCATACTGGCTAATGCTTCACCAGCTGCGGGGGGGTTCAGTCAGGTGGCCGAGATGAATGCTGTTCTGGTCGGAGCTTTTATCTCGCGGCATCAGAGAGCGGGAGACGGCTAGATCAGGCTGGAGGACTACAGAGTTGGACTCTAGACAGACTGAATGATTGCTGGTTAGATCAGTACTGGTGTGAGTAACACAGCTGGAGGCATGAACTAACGAATGAGATGTGAGGTGAGTCAAAAGCCTTTTATTTTTTGAGAGGATCTGAGTATTCATGATGAATTTGTCTGCTTTTTGCTGGATGTGTTGTTAAGATGAGCCCGTCTATGTCCTCATTTGGACCCTCATTTGGGTCTTATTATCGATATGTTTTCTCTACTCGAGATGTAATTGGGTCTAAAGTGATCGTTGTTGAAAAACGGGGTAAAAGTCTCTCAACCGCGGTCTTCTGGCTGAAACTGGCTGCAGCCTACGTAAGCTTCAGTTAGCTCCTGACTAGCTTCTGACTAGCTTGTAGCTGTGTCGACTCGGAGCGTTAACCCTCCGCCCCCAGCCTCACAGCACCACTCTCAGCTCCACCTCTTTGCCCATTTTTGGAGTTTCTGAGAGTGACGAGGGGAGTGACGCGGACAAGATGGCGGCGATGGGAACCGCCCAGTTGGCTTCATTTTTACTCTTCAGAAACCTATGGGTGACGTCAACGAGGGTTTGTCTATACAGTCTATGGTATATCCATATAATAGGAGTTGTGGGGGAACGACAAGTGCCAGCTCTGAACAAGGTATTATCTCACACAATATTTCACCAATGTTTTATTATGAATCACTAGCGCTATTCCTCTGTGACTTTATAGCATCCTGGAGGTGCTTTGTTGTTCCGTGCAGTGTTGTTTTAGGCAAGGTAAGGAAATTTGGTTTATAAAAATGTATTTGTATAGCGCTTTACTCAGTCGCTATGGACCCCAAAGCACTTTACACTACATTCAGTCATTTACCCATTCACACACACAGTGGTGTGCAAATGTGTGCATAGGGGCGAGGTTGCCAGACACTGGAACCACCACCAGTGTTGCCCAAGGACACAACAACAGTCGGAGCCGGGAATCAAACCAGCAACTCTGATAACAGGAAGGACTCCTAACTCTTGAGCCACGGTCGCCCCGTACACACGGCAACTCCAGGTGCTTCAGATGATTCAGTGGAGAAGAAAGCAAACATGACAAAAGTGTGCAAACTAACCAGATAATCACTTAAATCACTTATAATTAAAGTATGAAGAAAATTAATAAAAAGAAAGTGTATGTAAAATTATGAAAATTAAAAATAGATAAACAGATGAAAACATTTAGCAATAACAGTAATAAAAAAAGAAAACATTAAGCAATTGAAGCATAAAAGAAAATTAATTAAAGAAAATGTATGTACAAAATGTGTAAGATTTTCATTTGCATGTAAGATTTTACAGGCGTTTAATCCAAACAATTCCATTTTACACTAATCAGCAATTTCATTGACGTTGCATCCGTCCACCATTGCAGCTGTAGTCTGAGTAGGTTGCAGAAAGGAGCCGGTAGAAGCTGAACTAAGTCCACTCATTTGTTTGTTTGTGCAATTTTGAAACACGCAAACGCGAACCATGATGATGTTTGCAGTAGTAGGTCCTGTTTCTGTGCTCGACCGTCCTTGAGGACAGAGGGAAAGCCCTGCTTTCCCTGACCTGGAAAGCAACAACAAAGCACCTTAGAGATACTCGAAACTTCAAGGGTAATAGTGCTGGCGATTCAATACAAAACATTGGTAAAATGAAGGAGTTTTGTGGCAGATAAGGCCTTTTTACCGTGCCCTACAACTCTCATTATATGAATATACACTGATCATGAATGGATATAAATTTCTCCCTACAAAACCCGAGGGACTTCAAGTGGCACCAAACTTATCTGGGTAAGTAAATCAATTAAATGCATGCTATAAATAAGGTCTAGGCTGAAAATAGAACTTTCCCATTAATGTTGTTGGTATGGCCACAAACTCCTGCTCACTTACAAATGTGTTTAAAGTCTTGCATGTGTGTTCGGAACTGTATATTTCAAAAGTTATTGACTGAATTATCTTTGATGGACTGGCGACCTGTCCATGGTGTACCGCGCCTCTCACCCGATGACCGCTGGAGAAAGGCGCCGCCCCATTAACCTTCAAGGATCAGCGGCATAGATATTGGATGGATGATTGCATTATACTCATAGCACAAAAGAACGTGCCAAAGTGTCCTACTATGATCACTGTATTAGGCTAATTAACTAATAGCAATAATTGATTCGCAAATATGCTTGAAGTCATGGTATTGTGGTAATATTTGTCAACTCTAAAGGAAAACTGGGACCTCGTTGCATCAAGCCACACACTAATTAAAATGGTACCAACCTCTTTGGGGGCTCTCTTTGGGTTTGGGACAAGGTACTGTAGTGGGACAAGAGCCAAATGAAAACCAGCACCTCTAAATCCGAAACCATGGTCTTGATCTGGAAAAGGGTATCTGGGTTGGGGATGAGTTCCTGCCCCAATCTCAAGGTCTTTCTCACAAAAAATGGTGCAGGAAAATAGGCGAAGTAAATCATGAATTCATGATGGCAGTATGTTGGAGTAGCTGTTTTTTTTTTGCTTGAGGGGTTGCATGTTGGGACGATTCTTTGGATGCTACTTCTGGTTTTGGATTCTGTGCTGGTGGAGCGATTTCTTCTCTTACTTTATACTTTCTGACAGCAGTTATGATGCATAATAGTGGCAACATTGTCTTGTTCTTACTACTGGGGGCATCTCAATAGCTCAGATATTACCTAAACTACACACTCCCAGAAGAGTTAATGGATGCAGAGATGGATCAAAGAAAAGGGAGAGAACCATATGCACCATCAGTAATAATAGTCAAGGATCCTTTCCCCCTTCTCCAGCTTTCAACCCATACGGCCAGACAGAGATCTAAAAGAGGAACAGCAAAAGCAGATCAAAGTAGGTTAGTAATACTTGCCAACAACAATGGTGTCATCCAGAACATGTTATTGTGGATTATAGGGGCAAGCGTGGCTCAGGGTGTAGGTACTCGTCTTGTTAACTAAGGGTTGGAGCTTCAAACTTTTGCTTTGTCCCTCTCGGTCGTTGTGTCCTCGGGCAAGACATTTCACCCACTTTGCCTACTGGTGGTGGTCAGAGGGGCCCAGTGGCGCCAGTGTCCGGCAGCATCGATTCAGTCAGTGTGCTCAAGGGTAGCTGTAGCTACAATGCTAACCGTCACCTGTGTGTGTGTGAATGACTGAAAGTTGTGTAAAGTGCTTTTGGGTCTTGAGGAGAAGATAAAGCAATATACATAATGCAGGCCATTTGTCGTTTTATTGTCTCTGCTGCCTCGAAATTGAGCTGTTAGCAAGTCATGTCAGTCATTAAACTGCCATACAGTTTAATGACTCTTCAGCTACCATATCCTCCTACCCACAGCTACAACATCCACAATGTCTCTTTGAAGATATTTGGATGATATAGCTACAACAACTTTTATTTTGTTTTGGGATTAACATTGTATTTTTGAATTGAACTGAAACTAATCGTTGTTGTCTCTTATGCTGCAGACTCATATTATGGTATCTAGAAGCACACAAAACCTATCTATCAGTTTACAGTTTTCCCTGTGGGCAGTTGGCCTGGGTTACAGTTGTCCCGTGGTTCAAAAATCCCCTGTGGGGTATGAGTTGGTGCTTTGTGGTATTACAGCTGCAAGGGGAGTTATACATACTGTATATATTCTCACATGAGAGAAATAAACAGCAGCTTGGACTGAAATAAGTCACTGGTGTGTTTACTTTTAATGCATTTTGCTTCATTGGATTCCTTCACAACTTAAAAGTGAAAAAAAAAAACGTTTGCACTGAATCAATTCTATTTCAGGAATCTTTTTAAATAAATGATTAAATATATATGTATACTATAGTAACAAATTTGAATATTCCACTCCAATACATATCTATTCTCTGACATTTAAATTATGATACAACTGCGCGTCTTCCTCAATCCTCCTAACAGACTGCAGATCTTCATGTGGATTAATGTGGACATCGGAGCTGTGAGGCTGACCAGCAGGCTGTGACCTATCAGAGGCCTTTTATCTTGGATAGATAAGAGTTGTAGGTTTAATAAGTTGTGAGTGTCCTCAGGGGATTCCTAGACTCACCACTAATCTTCAGAGACAGCGCTGCCCACCTACAGCCAGGGGAATATTTATTGCTTCAGCAAATGAGGTTGGAAAAATAAAACTGCTGTTCCCATCAGTCCCAGTTAGTGTCTGTCAGGAAAAGACGATATGTGTGTTTACTTGCTGGGGTCTGAGTACATGAGGGGTGGAAACGTGTCTACGGTTTATAAGCAGCCTGAACAACCTCCAGCAAATGCTTTACTTGTAAAGACAAAAGCAACTAATTGAACACGAATTAAACCATTTAATATCTGCATGAAGCCTGCAAAGACAATTAAAAAAGTTCCAGCTCCAAAACTGGCATGTTCTGATTACATTCATTAATCAGATGAGACAAAGACTGATCTTTTGAATTACAAGAAAAATGATTGAATGAGTCAAAGTGAGGTTTCCAAAATTGAGAACTCTAACTTTACCATGCAGTCAATGGGACTAATGTATTGCATAAAGCGGAATGAGTAACAAAGGAAGAAGACCTCCAAGTTCACAAACTTTAACTTAAGTCGACAGTTACAAGATAAAATCTTTGATAGAAACCTAAAAGATCCCAAACACTCCTAAAACGGTATCACAATGACCTTCTCAAAGCCTTGACTTTATCCCTATTAAACATTTCAATTCACTTCAAAAATACTTTATTGATCCCAGAGGGAAATGAGTGTTGTTGTAGCTCATTGATCATTATGGCTGTGGGTAGGATGGCTTTCCTGTAGCAGTCTGTGTTGAAGCAAAACAGAAAAAGCCTCTGAAGACAAAATGTTGTAGTAGAATAGTCTCATGAAGAGGATGCTCAGGATTGTCCATATTTTTATTTTATTTTATGAAACTCTTTCTTTGCATCATAATCTCCAGCGGTTCCACAGAGTGCCAAGAACAGAGTCAGCCTTATTTATCAGGTTGTTGAGCCTTTTAAAGTCTCTGGCTCTGATGCTGCTACCCTATCAGACATTGTCTGAAAAGATTACACTATACAAGAAACTTGTAAAAGATGTGGAACACCTTCTTGCAAACCTTGAAAGACCTCAGCTCCCTCAAAAAGTACAGTCTGCTCTGTCCCTTCTTGTAGACGGCTTCACAGTTGAGTCTCCAATCCAGTCTGTTGTCCAGGTGAACTCCGAGGTATTTAAACTCCTCAACAACCTCCACTCCCATGCCGGAAACAGTGTTTGACTTATACCTGTTTCTTCTGAAATCTACAATCATCTCCTTTGGGTTTTCTTCACATTCAATGTGAAACATTTGTTTCCACACCATGCCACAAAGCGGTTCACCAACTCTCTGTATTCAGCTTCTTGTCCATCTCTGATACAGCTGAAAATTGCAGAGTCATCCGATGTCGACCACCTGGTTTAACACAAAATTCTTTAATCTCACAAAGTGTGGTCTGTTGGTCAGGTAGTTGTTGATCCAGGTGATTGTTGAGGCCTCCACCTGTGTCTTCAGGAGTTTCTGACAAAGCAACTGAATTGTGATCTGTGTTACATGCACTGGAGAAATCAAAGAACATGACTCTCACAGTGCTGCCTGCTTTGTCCAGATGACAGTGGGTTGGTTGAAGCAGGTTGATAATTGCATCTTCACTTTGATAAGCAAACTGCAACAGGTCCTGATATGTTCTAGTTTGCTTAAACAGGAGTCTCTCCAGGACCTTATGCTGTGGGATATCAGGGCAACAAGTCTATAATCATTGTTGACTGATTAGTGCATTTTCTTTGGAACTGGAACAAGGCAGGGTGTCTTTCCGGATCTCTTGCCATTAAGCCAAAAATGTATCAAGCCTAATTTATTTATTGGTTGGGTTGGGAGACACATTGGTTTCACATCTTTATTTCTCTGCATCTTTTTGACACACAGCTCCAACATTTTCTGCAGATGTTCATTTTCTCTTCCAGTGCCATGTTGTCATTTACAAGCTGATGAGCTGTTGTAAAGTGTGGCCAACACAGTTGTATCTTTACACCACCCTTATTTAAAATTTGTCTCAAAGTTTTGACCAAATACATGTGATAAAACATATTTCCTTTACGTTTTGTGGGTTTTAAGTACTTTTAGTGTTGTAGGTTTACACACTAAGAAGCTGCCAGAAAAATGCAGAAAATCCATCCAAAACCATCAGTGAATGAAGTATGCACTTTTGCACCAATGCTGTTACTTCAAAGTTATACATGTTTGCACCAATTTTAAATTTGGTGTGTTAAGAAAGTTTTGAGCTTGGACTTTTTACATGAGTAAAAATCAATCTTTTAGTATTTTTTGCATTCTAGAGGAAAATACAATTATGTCCTGGGAAAATATTTCAGTGATGTCTGTAATGTGATTTAGAATTTCTAAAGAAAACAGGTATTCCCTCAAGGGCGTTTCTAATGCCTCAACCACTAAATTACAAAGTAAAGCTGCAGGCAGAAAACTCATCTAATCTGTGGTCCATCAGTCCTGTTTGTTCTTACATTAGCTCATGCAAACTTGTGTCAATTATTCCCCTACAAAAGTCCTTCTACATGGATTTTTAAATGAGTTAAATATAGACAAGAATTACAAAAAAAGACAGGCCAAAAATAAAATGTCATCTCTAGCTTGAAGAGAAAAGGTAGAATCTTTTGATCTGTTGCTGCGTTTTATGTTCAGATAGCGAGAAAACGCGAACACACACACTATTTCTCTGAAAGAGGCCACAGCTAGCTTCAGTGCACACATTTCCACGAATGATACCACTGGTCGCTTCCCCTCTCTTTCTGAGAATCGCATGCTTATTGGGTGTCTGTGTCAGCTCGCTCTACTGTGAAGTTCCAAAAACTGCTACCAAAAAGAAGAGTTCTGCTTTTCTTATTAAACAGGCCCAAGGAATGCAGATGGGGTCTGTCATTTCAGCACATTGGAAAAGTATAAATTCCCACTTGGTTTGGTTTGGTAGATCAGCACAGATCAGTCCTATAAAGTAAGGTGAAAGGAAAAGGTCAAAAATAAATACTCTATTCAAACAAAAATCTAAACAAAGTGGGCCATAATCAGAGTTAATATTTCATAAAGCCACACTATACTTTAGTTCTAGCTGCATGTCATCTGAGTTATGCCTCTACTAGCTTTGGAAAGACTGAAATTCTTGCTCATTCCTTTTTGGAGAACCCAGAGTCAGATTGGATGGAGATGTCCTATGAAAATCAGTTTAGACCTTAGTCCAATTCTCAATTCGATTGAGGTCTAGACTATGACCGTTCTAGGGGGTATGTCTCTCTGCCAGCTTTAAAAATCTAGAGATTAAACTTTTGCCCATCATACTTTGGAGAGCGAGCGAATGACAAAGAAGTTTGACTATTGATGCAGATTTTTAACTGAAATTGGGTCCAGACTTTGACTGGGCAACTCTAACACATCAATATATCATTCTGTTTCTGGCTGTATGCTCTGTGTCGCACATAAACCTCTAACCCCAGTCTCTTGCAGCCTCCGGCAGGTTTTCTTGCAGGATTGTCCTGTATTTAGCTCCATCTATCTTCACATTTACCCTTTGCACCTCCACTCTCTCTGCAGAAGAAAAGCATCCCCACAGCATGATGCAGCCACTGCGATTTTTTGTCTTGAGTATGTTGGGTTTAGGGTAATGTACATGGCTTATTTTCTTCCACACAGCTTTTTGCATGCAGGTAAAGAAAGTTTAATTATGGTCTCATCTGGCTAGCGCTTTGTCTTCCACATGTTTGATGGGTCCCCTACAAACTGCAAACAAGACTTCTTTTGTTTTTTTTTTCTCCAAAAATGGTTGCAAGATTTATGGATTGCACGAATAACACTGGGCCTGTTGACGAATTCTCTCACCTGGGCTGTGGATCTCTGCAGATCCTCTGGAGTTACAGTGGACCTCTTGGCTCAGTTGGTTGTCACTGATACTAACAACAGAAAGTGCAAAGGAATGGTTCAAAACTAATGAGGTTATGCAAACAAGCTGCATCTTCAGGAAGTCTTGCTTCTACAAGCTGACCTGCATTTTTAAAGCCTGTCTGACCTCATTGGGTCAGGAGCATGACCACCACCTCTAAATATCCTCTTTTTCCTCAAAATGTCAAACTAGTTTTTCCTCACTCGGCTGTGTCTACATACACATTGCACTCTTCTGTGCTTTTGTTCATTTGAAGGACTATAAATGCAAATTGCCCTGAGTAAGAAACCCTGTGCAGAGATGTATTCTGTGGTATTTGCATGGTGAGTCATTGTTGCCCTTCAGAGCTCATTTGGCTGCCTTAGTCCAGCACTGAGTCACTGCGGTCGCAGAGGGAGATAGCTTTCATAGACATATATATATATATATATATATTTAAGGCATCACTATGTTTGGCCCTCTGCAGAAAAGATACTTTCGATAACACAATTGTTTCTCACAAGAAGACCCCATGTGTGATAATGAGTCAGTAAGTATCATTTCTTCTAAAGGCAGCTCACTTGCCGGAACATCCCTGGGCCCACTCATCGCCTTAACGCTGAGAGCTGATTGGCTCGTCCTCGTCTCATTCCCGTAAGTCGAGTGCTGCAGCTTCGTTTGTGCGATAGAGAAGCAGAAAACACAAGTGTTGCATAATCAGCCTCCTGCTCTTGTTCCACTCGCTGGACGCAGATTTTTTGGCAAACGTTGCACGGAAGTTCCCTTAGCCCCCACCATCTCCCTCCATCCCTCTGTCTCTATCTGTACAAGCCTGTCTTCTCTGTAACCGCCTGCTATCGATGGAGGCACACACATTCCTATTCACACTCAGGGGCTTGAATGATGAACTGGAACTCATGGGCGCACTAGTTAATCCTGTTAATTTTGCTTTTGAGAAATGCAAACACTGGGTTTAAATTTGTCAGTAATAGCATACGTATGTTCAAGTTTTATACAGGAAGGAATATACCAGAGGTGGCACCAAGTCATTGTTTAACAAGGCTAAAGCAAATCTCAAGTCTGAAACTTCAAATTTAATGTAATTTCTTCTAGTCATTTTTGTAAAAACAATTTTGCAATGATATGTTACGTGTAAATTATAGACAATACATTCTTTTTAAAATCTGTATTTTTAAAAATCTGGTAAATTTGATTGGCTGTGCTGCAGCCAATCAAATTTGCATTGCCTGCATTGTAGGCCTATGCAACACATAGGCCTACAATGCAAGACATTCCAAGTCTTTTAAAGTAAAGAAAAAGGTTCAAGAGTAAATAAAGTCCCATTTACTGGTGTAAAGGTTTAATTCAAGTTACAATTCTTTGATTCTTTTATGTATTGAGTCTGACAGTAATCCAAGTCATGTCATTAGAGACCAAAAAACAAAATTGTTTTGAAATTTTCAACGACTTTTTATGGATAGTTCCAACTTAATGGCTATAAGTTAATAATTTTTTTTTTAAGTTCTAAGTTGATTCAAAATATATTCTCAACCTAATTTATAAGTAAAATTTTGTAAATTTTAAGTTGTTAACTAAATTTAAGTTGCTGTAATTTATTAATATGCCTACATATTAGTCGGAATAAGAAGGATTGATGCATGCCAATAAAGTAAAATATTTTTTATTCCCTATTGTTGGTTGAATCATTGTAATGTTGATGTAGTATGTCTTGTATGTTTATTGCATTTATTATATTTTGCATTTCATGTGGAACCCTTGTGATGGCATTCTTGGCCAGGGTTCCTTCGCAAAAGAGAATTGTTCTCAAAGAATTTTCCTGGTTAAATAAGGGTTAAATAAAAAGTAAAAGATACAAAAATATAATGAAACCTAAGTATTTCAGTAATTCACTTCAATAAATGGGTATTTAGGCCCATTACAAACTCCAATTGGTTTCAACCACGTATTCTTACAAGCCAGGCTATAGAGTTCTCTATCCACCCGTATTGATGGAAATTTGATCAAAAGGAAAAAGTTACATATTAAAATTGTGGAGATGTCATAATGATAACTATACTCTTGATAGGATATTATTTGACAGGATTGGAAGATCAGAGGTGAGAGCTTAGCTTTCCCTGGAGAGTCATGCTAACAAGAAGTTAAAATGGGATCCGTTCCACTGTGGATTTCTGCCAACTTATAACTTCAGTTTTCATGGTTTGTTTTTTTTACTTTGGCTGAAAATGCTTGACATGTTCCCCTTTAGCATATGTGTTTCACATGTAGCAGAAGGTTAATCTGACAGTAGATTATCTGTGTTAGTGTAAATAACTGACTTCTGTGTATCTTGTGCAAAACAGAGTGAATACAGCAAAGACACTGATCTTAGACCATACATGTTACTAATTGTGTGTATTATTTTGAACGTTGTCTTGCAAAAAGAATCATAGATGGGTGGAGTTATTGGAACAGGAACATCACAACCAAAAGCTAACTGATGATATTAACGCTGACTTATACATAACAATTAGAATTTTGCCATTACGCTTTAAGTAGAAGGCAAATATTCCTATTTTCTTCTCCGATGCAACATAGAAAATATCTGTTTAAGGCAGAAGAAGCTGTTGAAGTACAGTAATGCAGAATGCTGAAAGTGCTCTTAATTTCCACACGACGAGGAAGTGAGTATGATGTCATAAAACACTTTTAAAGAACTTCATAGACTTTGTAAATATATGTGCAAATGGTTTGGCAATAAAAATGGAAGAGTCAGATAGTACATAGCCAAGATGAACATTTTCTACAGCAGGGCTCCACAGTTTTCCTTCTTTTGTGCAACAGTGTGGCTTTTTCAATGGAGATGTGCACAAGAGGAGCAGCCTATGCTTTTGAGGGATCCATCTCAATGGATTTCAGTATTCTTTGTATCGTTGTAAAAACTATTCTTGTCCAAGTTTTAAAACCTGCAAATGAAATAATAACCTGCCTGTGTGTAAGAGGACACTAAAGTCCTCAGCGAACTGCCAGTTGAAATAAAAAGCAGCAGTTTCCTCCATCATCCGTCTGTTAGTTAGGTCAATTCAACCTCGTAAAAAAAGGAACACATCCGAAAACTTACACACACACACACACCCACACACAGTGCCTAATGATGCTGGTCAACCAGCAGTTGATTCACTGGGTCAGAGCCGAGGGTACGATGCTCCAGAAAGGTCGAGACGAACTGCCTCCTCATAAAGTTACACCGTGTTCCTGATGTCACTACTTGGCTTCGGCCAACATCTTTCGCTTTGTTCAACTGCTGATGTGTGTGTTTTTGGGAGGGGGGGGTGGGGTTGGTCAGGCAGATTGTCGAGTTGACCTGGCAGCTATGGTCAAAAGCATTTTAAGAGTCAATGTCAGACTGAGAAACTTTCTACCAATCTGAACTTTTGCCATGAATTTAGTAAAAGGCATACCTCTTGCTCTAACTGGGGGAGAAATTCTTTACCTTTACAATGGACTCCTGCCTATTCATGGTTCACCATTAATTGCCTATTTGTGGATTGTACTGTTTATTGTAACTTGACATTATTTGTGCCTTGAGATTACTTGTGTTGTAAATCAATTCTACATAAATAAAATGAATGCTGATTGGTTGTCCTTTCAACATTGAAAATATGGAAGAATAGATGTTAGTCTCATAAAGCTAAGACCATTTCCAGTGAGCGTTTTATGGATATTAACGTATATTTAGTTTTTGAACAATTAAAACAGGCAGTTGTAGGTTTTTTCAGAGAATCTCAAGTATCCATGGAATTTAGATATTTCTGGGCATCTGCGGTCCCTACTCTCCTCGAATACCAAGGACCACTGTACTTATAAGCTGATGCTCATCTGTTCCCAAATATCATGCTTTATCTATTTGAGAAACTGAAATGTTCAGAATAATTCTGTTTTACAATTTTTTTACCAGCCTTTTTATGAAGCTACAATACATCTAAAATTGTTTCTGTTTTATATACACTGCCTTGCGAAGGTATTCATACACTTTATTTTTTTACCTTCTGTCACAGTACAGTGACAAGCTTTAATGTGTCTTGCAGTGACTTTATGTAATTGACTCTATTACATAACATCACCAAGAAACCCTATGAAAAATACAGCCAAGTGTGCATTGGTCTATCAGATAGTCATCATCAGACAGCACTTATCCCCCTTTACTCTGATATTCCTAAATACAACCCAGTGCAACCAGAAATGATCTAATTAAATTAGTCTACCTGTGTAATGTATTCGCTGTATAAATCTAGTTAATCTATTAAGACCTCAGAGTGTTTTTTGAGCACATTAGTGAACAAACAGCATCACAGAGACCAATGAATACAGTAGACAGTTCAAGGAGAAGGTTATGGAGAAATTCAAAGCAGGGTTAGGTTTTGAAGCAATACTGTAGGATTTAAAGATCTCAAAATCTTCAATAGATGTTCAGTACATCATGTGGGAGTGAAACACGACCAAGACCTGGCTATCCACCTAAACCAACAGGAAAAGCAGTAAAGAGAGATGCAATGAAGAAACAAATTGTAACTCTGGAGGAGCAGCAGAGGTTTACAGCTCAGGTAGGTGAGTATTTTCAATAGACACCTACCATAGCTCTGCTCTCTACTGAAAAGTTGCTTGAACGAAATCATTAATAAAAAAAAAACTAAATGTTCCCTATCTGCATTTTTTCAGAAGCTATGAAAGCAAAACATGGAAGCAGTTTCTCTGTTCGGATGAAAACAGAAGAGAACTTTTGACCTACATACTAAATACTATGTGCAGTGGAAACCCTGATATGGTAGTGACAGCATGATGGTGTGGGATGCGTTTCTTTAACAGGAACAAGGAAGCTGGTCAGAGTTTATGGGAAGATGGATTGAGCTAAATACAAATAGAAATCCTAAGATTTGTGAGTGGCACAGAGGTTCACTTTCTGGCAGGACAACAACAATGAACATACAGCCAGAAATGCAATGATCAATGCATAATGATGTGTTACAATGGTCTGGTCAAATCAAGTCCAAATTTAAATGGAAATCTTTACCAAGACTTGAAAATCAATGTTCAAAAGGTCTCTAGCCAAAGACTGATGAGAAACAACCCAGTCTCTATGTTAGCTGATGATATTCCAAAAGACTAAGTGTAGCAAATGTGTTGTACAAAATCAGGAGGGTCTATAGAGAAATACACTTGAAAGTTTTCATATTTTTGTTTGCAAAAAAATGTTAAACATTTCCCCTTTTCCCTTTACTTCCCAATTAACACACTATTTTGGGAGAAAACATGTTATACTTCGATGCAGGTACTATACCATGTTTATTAAAGATAAGAACTGAACAACAAAAAGAACATGAAGAGGTCAGAGTAAAATGCATTGTCATTTGCATAAACAATCTTCGCAGCTGAAGAGTAAGCAAACGTGTTTTGACGGCACTCTGTCGGATGTAATGTTTGGGGAAATGCACAAAGGTACTGCGATTTAAGCACTGGATTTTTCAACAGCACGTTGACCTCACTTGTCTGGTTCTGCTTTGCCTCTGCTATGACATGCAGCTCAGTCCAATCCTCAGTCCCTTCGTTTTGCACTTTCACACTTTAAATAGCTTCCAGTCATGCTTTGACGCTAAAAAGGATAAAGCTTCAATTGGAAATTAAATTATCAATAAATACTTTAACTGTAATTTTGGTTCTTTTGTTTTGTCTCTCTCTCTCTCTCTCTCTCTCTCATTCTCTCTCTCTCTCTCTCTCTCTCTCTCTCTATATATATATATATATATATATATATATATATAGTGCTCTGCATAAATGAGTACACCCCCTTTAAAAAGTATGAATTTAATCAGCAGCTCAATGAACAAAAGAACAATTTCCAAACTTTCCACAAGGCCGAGTTTTATTGAACACAACTCCATAACATGAAATTAAGGTTAATAATCTGATTTAGATCATAAAATCTTCAGTTTTACTCAAATCGGTTGAAGCAAAAATGAATACACCCTGCAACAAAAGGTACTACATCTAGTATTTTGTATGACCACCATGATTTTTAAGGACAGCAGCAAGTCTTATAGTCATGGTCTAGGCAATCTAGGCAACATCTAGCTTTTTCCATTCTTCAAGAATAACCTATTTTAGAGCCTGGATGATGGATGAAGAGGGATTCTCAACTTGTTGCTTCAGAATCCCCCACAGGTGTTCGATTGGGTTCAGATCAAGAGACAAATTTGGCCATTCAATCACCTTCACCCTGTTCTTCTTCAGAAATACAACAGTAGCTTTAGATGTGTGTTTTTGGATCATTGTCGTGTTGGAAAAGTGCACGACGACAAGTGCACAGAGTGATGGCAGCATCTTCTCCTTTGGTATAGGGCAGTACATTGTTGAGTTCAAGATACCATCAATGAAATGCAGCTCCCCAACACCAGCAGCACTCATGCAGCCCCACATAAGGACACTGCCACCACCATGTTTCACTGTAGGCACCATGCATTTTTCTTTAAAATCCTCACCTTTATGACAACATAGTTTTTAAACCATTAGTTCCAAAAACAGTGATCTTGGTCTCATCACTTCAGAGTTTAGAGTCCCAGTAGTCTTCACCTTTTTAGTATGGGCCCTAGCAAATTCTAGGCGTGCTTTTTTGTGCATGGGCTTTAGGAGAGGCTTCCTTCATGGACGATACCCATGCATGCCATTCCTCAGCACTGTGCGCCGTATGGTGTACAGGGCTGCACGGTGGAGCAGTGGTATATATCCTGCCTTGTATCAACGGTTCAGGCTGGTTCTAGTGGTGTAATGGTGTAGGGGACATTTTCTTGGCACACTTTGGGCCCCTTAGTACCAATTGATCATCGTTGCAGAGCCACAGCCTACCTGAGTATTGTTGCTGACCATGTCCCTCCCTTTATGACCACAGCATACCCATCTTCTGATGGCTATTTCCAGCAGGATAATGCGCCATGTCATAAAGCTCAAATCATCTCAGACTGGTTTCTGGAACGTGACAATGAGTTCACTGTACTCAAATGGCCTCCACAGTCACCAGATCTCAATCCAATAGAGCGCCTTTTGGATGTGGTGGAACGGGAGATTCACATCATGGATGTGCACCAGACAAATCTGCAGCAACTGCTTGATGCTATCATGTCAATATAGACCACAATCTCTGAGAAATGTTTCCAGTACCTTGCTGAATCTATGCCACTTGGGATTAACAATAAAGTATGTTTCAATGTATTTGTCTACTTCCCAAAAAAATCTGAAAAATTAAGATATATAATCCCTTTATTGCTCTTTGTTTGGAATAGCTGTGCAATGATATACAGCGAAGTTTGAAAGAAGAAAGTAACTGTTTTTTCAAATTGCCGTGGTGCTTTAACAGATGTGATTGAGAGAGATCGCCTTTTGGCGTTATGAGTTTGAACCCTGTACATTTTTAAGGCTGAAGCTTGCATTGGTCATGGGTGGGCCTTTCTCTGCTGGATGTTTAAAACGTGGTGGATTGTGGCTGGCTAGACAGCGTTGGCGTCAGTTGACATCGCTACAGTGAGACGCTCTGATTGGTTGCGTTCCTGGTTTTTTTCCGCTTTGAAGCTTGGAATGCAAGAAAAGTTTAAAAAATTGACTTGCCCAAATACAAAGGGCCGCAGAGACCCTGATGACCCTTTGACGACCTCAACCATAGACTTTACATGTAATCTTGCCGCTCTTGATGTTGACGTTTTGGGTGGTGTGAATGCACCATTACAGTGGCTCAAACTGAGATTCAAAGCTTGAACAATGTTACCTTGGTGCTACCTACAGGTAGCATTACAGGGAATTGTGGACTTTGCTTCAGCACAACACTTGTTTTTCAAATGAAAAGTGAGGATATGTGTATGAGGCCTTGACCGTACCACAGAAATCTGAATGAGTAAACAAGGCTAGTAGGTGATAATAATTAGCGATGATATTACTGACAATGTACTTAAAAAGGAAAAACGTATCCGTCCTTGTTGGCCTCCAAAATATTTGTAAATTTTTGTTAGAATTTTGTATCTATTAATAACTTTACGAAATTTATTAAAATTAATATTGACATTTTTTTTTAGAAGTGGGGAAAACTTATTAAAAACAGACCTCATTGCAGTTATTTCGCATTAATCCAGAAACACAGGCACATTACAGGTCAAGCATGATGTACATTTCACATAATTTTTGTTCTCCAAGATACCCATTATATTATTTACACACGGATACATAAAAATGGTAAATACAAAAGGCTTCCAAGCCTTCCCCAGGAAGTCTACCCCTGGCCCTGGCCCTCGGACAACCGCCAACTTATGACATGTTGCATTTTTCACAGGGTCAGGTTAGAACTTGTCTGAACAATTGCTCAGACCTTAAAAGTTAAGAAATTATAAAAATGTTTAACAATTAGACAGCATGGAATGAAAAGGAAAATGTTGATTAAAAGAAAAGGTTTATCCTGAAATTCTCTAAATATTCATAAAGGAAGAACTACAGAAGTACTATATGAGATTCCAATCTCCTTAGAGCAATGACTTTTAAAAAAGAAAAAAGTTGCTTCCCATTTTCAGACGGAACACTGCTTTTACTCTGAATGTAATAAATTCACTATAATTCCATAGTGTCAAAAATAATCTTAAAAAATATTCTGATGAAAACTTTCCGTCTGATACAAGATTCAGTTTTACCACAAATGTTTTCCAAACAAAAACGACTTCTTTGTTTCCAATGCGTTTTTCCGATTTGCAGTATATATATACATAAAAAAAATTAATAATAGTTATATTTTTTAAATAAAACAGAATGCCCTAAAATAGGGATGCAATATTACCACTTTTTTCAAACTGATATGATACTGATTACTAGATTTGAGTACTTGCCGATACCGACAGGTTATTTTCTTCTCTGATTGTTACTACAATTGATGATGAATTCGATAAAAAAAATGTATTAACAATGACCACAAAACTAAAATTTTACGTGTTTCCAACTTGCACTTACCGAATGACCAATTGGACTAACTTCAGCAGAAATACTCAGATGACTTTGCAGTTATTGGGTGTCTCAGAGATGGAAAAGCTGAATACAGACAGCTGACGGACAGCTTTGAGGCATGGTGCGGAAACAATAATCTTACCTTGCATGTGAAAAATACAGATTATTGTAGATTTCAGAATAAACAGTTAAGTAGAAACACTGTTTACATCATGGGAGAAGAAGTGAAGGCTGTTCGGGTGTATAAAAACCTCAGAGTTCTACAAGAAGAGACAGAGTTCACCGTACTTCTCAGTCCTTCAACGTTTGCAAAAAGATGTTGCAAATCCTCTACAAGTTTGTCATGGAGAGTGTAATCTCTTCTGCCATCATATGGTGGGGTAGCAGGATCAAAGCCAGGCACTTAAAAAGGCTCGACAAATTGATGAATTGATTGAGGTCTGATTCTGTTCTGGGGACAACTGTTGAACCACCGGAGATGATGATGCAAAGAAAGATTCTTCATAAAATCAAGAAATTTATGGACAAACCTGAGCATCCTTTTCATGTCACTATCCTACAACAACAGCATCTTCATTTGGAAGCTTCTTCAATTTCGCTGCAGCACAGACCACTACAGAAAATCCTTCCTGCTCAAAGCCACCATCATCCTCCTCAAAAACTTAATTATTATGAGATACAACAATTAATTTCCCCCTGGCGTCGATAAAGTATTTTTGAACTGAGTTCAGTATTCTCAATGGAACAAAACTGTATTCGTAAAGATACAAAGGCTGCATCTGAAACCACTAAATTGGTAAGAGGTCTTACGCCAAACCGGATGTGCATCAGCGTCCGCCATGATAAGATGCATCCGAATTGGGCTTCCAGTTAGGAAGGAGTTAGGGAAAGTGGCCTGTATGCTAACTATCATAGCCACATTAGCATAGGGACACCTGATGCTAACTAACTGGCGATTAGGAGCTGTGTGCCATCCAATGGCCGCTGGCTGCTCTGCTTTGTGACCGCATAGCATGGAGGCCGCCATTGCTCCTCCATTGCTGTAGTACCTCCATTTGGCCGCTAGGCCCCCATTGAAAAGCATTGTACTTTAGACACGTTAAAAACAACTTTAATGCCTGGTGCGCCATTGTTTTAAACTTTCTATGGCTACATATTCTTCCTGAAATAACGCTGGGCTCATAAAAAACCTGGGCACCAGGCTGGTTTTCGTAAGATAATTTTTTGAAATCTTGCATAATTAGTGAAGGGGGCCAAGCCAAGTTTAACATCAGAGCTAACGACGCGGGAGCAGAATGGGCGTGATTACAACCGAACTACACGCCCCGCGAGGACAGAGTCTACAGTGAAGATCCCGCCCCTATGCCCTATTTAGGAACACGCTTCGTCAGAGCTGGGGAGGAGGAGTCTGTGAATCCGCAATGAATTCCCCCATGAAAGTGTGTCATTCTGGTAAACGGGGACGAGGCGCTGTCTATTCTTTTTTACAGTCTATGGTGCCATCCCACAAATCCCTTGCGCCACAAGACGCCATCAATACAAGTCGCCCGGCTCACGTCACGTAAAAAAACGAAAATTTCCGAAAGGAAAAAGACGCGCGCAAGTGAGTACAACAACCTCTTCTGAAGGTTTATTTTGATAAGCGTCATTTATGTGCGTTTACGTCGCGTAATGACGTCGGGTAGAAAGGCTGTTCGAAACGGGCACATTCGCGAACGGCTCTCTAGACTAATAGACATAGTGTTCTCACTGTTGACCCCATGAAAGGTTAAGGATTAGTTGCTAGTGTTAGTGCTTAGAGGCTAACAATCAGTGGTTTCGGATGCAGCCAAAGATTACGTACTCAAAGCTAGCCCTGCGCATATGGTCAAATCTAAAGTCAGTCTTAAATTACTAGACTATTTTTCTACTATAAAGACATACAAAGAGGGCATAAACACACAAAGTTCAGTTAAAGAGAACCAAATTGAGATTTAAACTAGAAAGATTGTTACTACGTAGTACCACTGCAAATGAACAAATTTCAGCGCAGCGTGAGCCTCTCTAGAACATTTATTGTTCTGTTTCCTAAACGTACAGTACATCAGAAGCAAAAGTAAAAGCACAACGATACACCAATATATAATGCAGTTTTACTTAGCCCCACCCATAGCTACCTGAAAAACCAAAACAAAGAGCATATGGTCGAACATTATTATCCTTTCAATACTTTTAGTTTTAGTTTTTGCATTGTTAAAGGCAGGAGTGGTAAAACTACATCCAAAAATATACCTCTCTTTGAGTTACAATGGTAGTAGCTGTAGGTTTTTTCAACTGCAGTAACAAAAAGACAGCAGCAAAGCATAAAATGCATCAATAAAAAGACGATTCACTCCTTCATTAACCGCTTTGCTTCATTAAACTGGAATGCTTTCCTGTGTTTTCACATGTGAGTAGATCTCTCAGTCATTTTTATTCCGCCTGAAGTCCCATCTAGGCCGTTTTGTTGTTGACTTTGTTTTCACATTTTTGTGAATGACTCAGCTCTCTAATGTGGGAGGGAGGGTGAGGTGGGGCAGCTTTCGGCCCCACCTCAGCACTCTCAGTCAAACTGTCAAAGCGAATCCCACGGTTTCGTGGCCATCCATGGCCGTATTGCTCCAACGCGGCCAACAAGCCTGAACAGAGAGGGAGAACTCTGCTATGTAAACACAAAGTACCATCACATTGGGCAACTGAACCTGTAGCAATTTCTTTTCCCACACAGATCACCCATTGCTGATAAAAGACAATATTAAGTGAAAATACCTGTTATTTTGACATCCGGGTGTTGGACTTCACCTCTTGGAATAAAATCAAACAATAGAACTGTGAATATTTACAATGTATGAAAAGAGTTTTTGTTGTTACTGCTTCAGTTGAAAAAATAATAACAAATGGCCTGGATAAAAGTTCTGACCATTAATAACTCACTTATTTAGAAGGTTTCAAAAATTTGAGCCCTTCTAATGTGAGTCATGAAATCAGCTTGAAATCAAAAATTCCCAAATACAAAATATGCATCGGATAGCAAGTTTACATCAACCAGTTTTATATCAACAACCATCCCCCTTTATATCATGAAGCTACATTAGTCAAAGCAGTAAAATGAAACCATTTGCTCTGCACTGATTCTTTCTTCTCTTAACAGGTTTTGGCCAACTGTGCAATCTCATAAAATCTGTACAACTGATTCTAAACGTAGGTAGGGCAAGTAAAAACATTTGTTTGGTATTTCATTTCCTCCTTGTTGTAACAATTTTTCACAACAACAAATCTTAGAAAAGCTGTGCTAATTCCCTTTAAATGGTGCCACAATTGTAAGGAAAACATATTTGTGAATTGAGCCAGAGAGTTTAATGAATGGGTTGTGTCCTGCCAATTCTCTCTTCTAGAGCCAAACTGCTTTTGACAGAGTTAGTTTGATGGTGTGGGAAAACAAGCGTCGTCATCATTGGTGGAAATGTCAATGCAGTGAGATATTCTGCAACCAGTTGAAATTCTATTTCGCCACTCGCTGGGACTGGAGTCTGTTTTCCCTAGATGCTATGTCTCGCCCCCATTATCTTACAGAATTTCTGAGTGGATAGGATGGGATGGTCTGTTTTTCTAGCTTAGGAGAGTTATTCAAGATAAATTGATCAAAACCACAATGACTGCAATAAATGCAGGTACCCTTTGCTAGTATCATGTTGCATTAACATCACATTAATCCTTCATGGTATGGATTAAACAAGGTGTCAGAAATCCTCAACATTGGCTTGATAGCATCATGCTGTTGCTGCAGATTTGCCACCTGCAGCTTTATGATGGGAATGTCTCATTCTTAGAAATCCCAAAGATGCTTAAAGAGATTGCGATCTGGTGACTGCGCAGCACATTTTGAGATGACCAGAGCTTTGTGATATCTGTTGGAAGTACCCATCAGTAGATGGGTTCACTGTGCTCATACAGGGATGGACATGGTCAACAAAAACACCCAGATAGGCTGCAGGTTTTAAATGAAGCAAAGCAGGTACTGAGTTGTCCAAAGTGTGCCTATTACATATCTCCTCACACCAACCGCCACCAGCCTGAACCAGTGATACAAAGCAAGATGGATTCATGCTTTGATTTTTTTTGGACCAAATTCTGTCCCTACCATCTTACGGTTGAAGCTGAAATTGAGACTCAGACCAATTCATGTTTTCCACTCGTACTGTTTAGTCTTGGTCTGCCTGTTTGGTCTGTAGCCATCTCTGTCAAGGTTTGATGTTTTATACATTCAGGTTTTGTAATCAAATGTAATCAAAATGAACGTCGTCTGCTGTGATTTTACTTCGTTGGAGTTTACTCCCCATTTTAAAACAGGAGATGTTATTGTATATATTGGGAAATTTAAAAGATTAAGCATCTCCGACTGTTACCATGGCCCTGGGATACTTTTTAAAACTTCAGAAGCTGTTGGAGCTGACCTTTTACCAGACCTGAGATACCTAGACATACAATTTCCTGATAAATTTTCCCTTTTCCCATTTTACGGAGCATCACTTAAAGCATATAAAAGACTGGAGGAATATAAATGGACACAATCAGGGTTCGTTATCGAGAACCAGATCTGGAATTGGAGGTAAATGGATCAACAGGCAGTGAGGTTATGTTCATGTGCTTTTTATGTGTGTCAATATCTGACCGTAAAACAATCAATACTTCAAAAAAAAAATTAATAAATTATACCATACTCTGGTCCTCGCCGTAATCACAAGACATGTAAACACCAGCGTGCAGACATCACGAAGATTATGATTCTGCAAAGTTTTACATTATGTTTATTTGTTGCTATGTGAGCAACAAAACAAGTAAATAAATGTCAAAATAACTGTAGGAAGTCCGCTAAGAATCTTAATAAAAGCGTAAAAGCACGCTAAGATTCTTAATAAAAGCATAAAAGCACATTTAGAATATTAATCAATATTAATATTAATAAAAGAAAAATATCAAATCTTTTCTGTTACACTGCCATAGATAACTTTTCATCGCTCATAAACCATTACCATTAAAACTGTAGACATTTTTTGATAACGATCATTAGAAATACTAATGTAAAAGTTAACGATAAATTATGGTTTCGGGTGAACTTACTTGAAATGAAATGGTCACTACAAGTGATGCACCGATACCGATACTGTCTAATATAGTCATATCAGTATCGGCCAAAGTGAACAGATACCATGAAATGATACTTAAGATGTGGTAACTGCAATGATTTCACAGAAAAAGTTCATTTTTAAGTTTTAAATTGTAGTTTTGTGGTCATTTTCTAATATAATTCACCATCATATGTCATAACAAGCAGAGAAAAAACTAAAGCCTGTCTTCCAATTCATAGCACTTTTTTTTTGCGTGTTAGAAGTATCGACATTGATACTCGGTATTGGTAAGTACTCTGATCCAAGTATTGTGAACAATGTTTGAGAGAAATGGTAATAATATGTATCTGGAATGAATTTTAGATCTTCAAGTCCATCTCATGAAAAATGGGAGCAGAAACAAAGGTGTTGCGTTTATATTTTTGTTGAATGTAGGTCACACAAATTTTGTCTCCTACATTCAAAGCAAGCTATGTAAATGAACAAAGCAACATAAACACAACAAAGCTAGCTACATAAAAATGCCTCCACTGTTCACCTCTAACTTTATATCCAACAGGTATGTAGCCGTGTCATTTGGCTAATTTAGCTTAGGAAGCTTGGTTGCACTTTCATTTCGGTCTTGCTACTATCTCTGTTGCCCTGTCAAGTATTAGCAGTGTGTCTGCTGTGGCCTTACAGTCTTTCTCAATGCTCAAAAACCAGTTACCAACAGAAACAACATCAAATTTGTGGTCTAGGGAGTGTAAACAGAACTAGAAAAACGCAGCCATGACTCAAGAACAGCGACCAAATTTCCCAAAGAACGGAGGAAAATTGATTTAAAATTCCCAATTAGTACAAAACCAGCAGTATTTACTGCACACTAAGGTAGTCAAGCAAACCCCTGCTGATGTACAACAGTGTGAACAGACTTCTTTTGGATCCAGGCCACGATAACTCAAAAGCCCTTGAGAAACACAGATGAGCTCAGCTTTCTGCTCTCTGCCAGAAGAAAACAAATAAAAAAGGAACATTCAAACTCAGAATGAAACGAGGACTTTTATAACTGGAGCTTTTCATCAAACACTTTTCAGCATCCTCTTCTGCATTATTTGTCTTTGTTATTTTCAGTGAGTATTTTTCCCAGGCCTGGCTGGGAACTGTGGCAATCCAAAAACCTGACCGTAGTTACTCAGCGGCTCTGTGTTTGTCTCCAGGATGCTTGCTGGGTTTCCAGGGTAGTGGGAGTAACTTGTCTGCACCAGGGGTGACCCTGACTTTCTCTGTAATGGTTCCCTGAGCAGCTGATAGGCTGCGGAAGGGGGAGGCATCACATCCTTGAAACTGAAAGGTTATGGGAAGGGAAGGTTAAGGGTGTTCAAAAGAGTAGTTCCGGACAGAATTAACTGAAAAAGGTTCTGTTGGGCATTGTGGATGGTTGTTTTTAGCTTGTGTTGTGTCTTGGCTTTCTCAGGAAATGTCCTCACACCGGTACCAAACAGTTGGAGAAATAATGTTTTTTGCTCACAGTGCAATAGGTTAGTTCATTCAATACTTATATTTTTTCTAAAAGTTGGAGAGAGGCTTTTAGGGATTTCTTTTTGGGAATTTCTATGAAACATTTTCTCTCTTGTATGTTCACCTTGACAGTGGTGTGTTCGTTTTTTTCACTGTGTCAAAAGGGAAGAGAATACATACAATATAGATATCAGTTATTGTCCTAAATTTTAATGTTACTGTATCCTCTATAGCGATTTAAATTTATAGACGAGCAAAGCTGGTATAGGCATTCCCCAAAAAATTAATGCATGCCATGTTTTTCATCTGTACATCCATTCATCATCTTCCGCTTATCCGGGATCGGATGTGAGGGCGGCAGCTTAAGCAGAGAGACCCGGACTCACCTCGGTCCAGCCACTTGGGCGAGTTATCATGTGGGAATCCTAAGGCGTTCCCAAGTTAGCCAACAAACAGAGTCCTCTTCTGTCCTGCGTCCCGGACATCTCACCAGGGAGGCGTCCAGAAGGCATCCTAACCAGATGCCTGAGTGGCTCCTCTCGATGTGGAGGAGCAGCGGCTCTACTGTGATCCCCCCACCCTGAGGAGAAAGCTCATTTCAGCCACTTGTATCCGGTGATCTCGTTCTTTTGGTCACTACCCAAAAATTGTGACCATTGATGAGGGTAGAAACATAGCTCGACTGGTAAGTAGAGAGCCTTCTCCTTTCACCTTGGCTCTCTCTCCACCACAACAGACACCCGCATCACTGCAGATGGAGCAACAATCCCCCTATCAATCTCCTGCTCCATTTTTCCCTTGTTCATGAGCAAAACCCTAAGATGCTTATACTCTCCGGAACATAACTCTAATTACTCACTGTTTACATTTTATTTTTTCTCATAGAGCATGTCTAAAATATTTGAAAGACACTGTGGCTTGAGCTGAAATAGGGGCAACGTTAGTTAACATGTTATTGGCTGGTGTTTGCATAGCAGTCAGTCCAAAAGCATAATTTATTGTGGAGCTCATTGGTCGTACGCTGAAGAACACTAATAAGGAAGACTTCGGACGATAGCTTCTGTGGCAGTGCTAAGGCAATTTTCAGTATGCATATTAATGCATCTTAAGGTATATTTTGTGTTCGACTTATTAAAAAAGAGATTTATACATATTTTTAGAGCCTTTTTGGCTTTTACAGGGCGTTTTGGTGACTAACCACCGCGAATGTGGAGGGTCAGTTGTTCTCTTCCACATCAGAAGTAAAAGCTGCTTTGCATTGCAACATTTGAAGACCTGCTACATTATTTGTATTACAAGAAAATAAGGAATGCCTTTATCTTGCACAAAACATTTGATTCTGATGACAACAGGTGTAGAAAATAGCTTCAGACCGCATCAGAGGTCTTTAGGTGTTAGATCAATAACCTCGGGCAACTAAGGAAATTACCAAATCAGGCCATTTTATTTTAATAGGGAGGATTTTTGGAACACAGTCAGGAATTAGATAGGAAAGCAGATGGGTTTAGGAAAAGAAATACTTTAAAGGTCAGTCTTCTTCTAGGGTCCATCTATCTATGGGAACGTTGCTGTGGGAGTGCCACATTCCTCCCAGCCTGACTCACCATACTGCACACTGTGCCGGCTTCTGCCACGACCTGTTAGCCGATAGCGGTTAGCACTCTCCCACTCCCTGTCATCCAGAGACAAACAGTCCTGGTGAGACAGGATCTGAAACCTGAAAGAAAAGTGTCTGTGATGTGGCATAAAGGAGAGGCAGGATTAGGAGGAAACACACTGGGATTAATAATTTGATCTTGCTGGTGAAATATCATCCAACTTCTTTGTGTTTTCCTGTGTAGTAGTATCTGTTGAAACCACTAAAAAGTGGAAGATGCTTTCTTTTGATCACATTGTGAAACGGAACACAGTGTATTATTGCCTCGAGCTACAATAATTCCCACTCTGTACAATGCATGCGTTTGCCAAATAATCCTTTCACAATAAGCTGTTATTATAGCTTTGCCAAGAGCTTGCAAGTAGTAACAGCGATGATGATGATGATAATGGCAAGAAGGCTGGGTGGGTACACAGAGAGCAACGGCACAGTGAGCAAGATGAAAAATGTGATTAGCCAGGCTCAAATGTAATTAAATCTTTCTACCTTTTGCACGTTTTTGATTTTTTTCTTTCTCTTCGTCCGGCTCTTCCTGTGTGTCATAACAAATATTTGTCACATCCTCCCCACCCACGTGCATTCCCACTCACCCCTCCCTCCCAGCCTGGCCGGCTTCCCGTAAAGAAGCTGCCTCACACACTTCCTCATTCCTGAAAACTCAATAAAGAACAGTGATGTGGCAACGTTCAAGCTTCTGCCTGCAACGGCTGCCCGCAGGGGCAATGATCGCCAATGTTTGGAGATGAGCAACTTGGGAAAGACAGAATATGAGCAGGAGCCTTTTGATCTTGTTATTGTTGATTGTCAATCTGTTGGCGATGGATTTTTGATTTATGCATTGATAGAATGTAAAAGAAAGGGATACAGGTGCAATGAACAGGTTTCACATCAGTGAGTGCGTCACAATACCTTTATGAATTACATAGAAAGACTGAGGCAGGTGTAATCTTGTTGCAGTGTAACAGAAAACATATACGACAAATACTATTGCTTTCTTTTCCAGTGAATCCCGCAATTCCACAGGATGCCATTCCCACGATTCTTTGTTCCGTTTCAACGGTTCTAGGAGCTCTAAAACTCAAGGTGGAAATTGGAACTGGTTCAATTCAGTTTAACTATATAGTTCCAACAAAAACATAAAACAAAAAACAAATAACTTGTTTAATAAAACACATACACACAAACACTGTGCTAAAGAGAGCAGTTTTGTGACAACTGAAACTGTGATAATTTTAGATCTGTTTAAACATTTAATACAACATATCCTGTACATTTTTTTGGAAACATTTTTTTTCAGAAAAAAAAAGCTGTTTACATAAATGTTCACACCCTCTATAAGTAATATGCTACTTTGTTGAAACACCTTGCGGTTCTTTTCCAGCACTGACTCATTTTGAGCACACACCTGCCAACAGTTAGAAAGCTTTTGCTTCAGCTGAATTTAAAGTCCAGCTGCCGTAATAGGACTTTCCTGATTATTTGCTCATTTGCATCTTTTAGCCAAAGCTAGAGCTTGCAGATAATTTAAACATTATTTTTAAATATTAAACCTTAAATGCAGAAAATTATATTTTAAAGAAGGACTGTGTTGTTCATTTGCATATTTGATTCTACGAATGAGTAATATATTTGTGGTTGTCATTAGCAAGAGGTTCTAAAGACATCGTTCTAGATTAACATTTACCTCATTCACTAAAATAATAAAATTCAAGATCGGAGTTTTCCCTCATCAGGGTCAGAAGTCATGAGACCAAACTGTGGTAGTGATGGACCAGCCAACTGTCAAGGATGTCCCCGACCTCTCGCCCAGTCACTGCTGGAAAGGCCTATATTTGGACATATTGTGGAGGAATGAAAAGGACGACACAGCTAGATCCGATCAGCTCATTGAATCAGCACCAACTGACAACAGAACAACGGTAAGTCAGATAAATCGCCACATTCGCGCCACAACCAACTTGAACATTTTCAAATCTAAACATTACATTTTTAAATATAAACCTCACGTTGTCTGGGTGTGAGTGGAGCCCCCTGGTGGTCCGCCACCCCCCGACGAGGTAAACTGGGGTGAAGGGGCCTCCGGAAAAAACACGCCCGAAACCCGTACAGCCTGGCCTAAAACCAGTTCAGCTGCAGAGGCACCAAGGTCCTCTTTAGCCGGAACGCAACCCCAGCATAACCCACGGGAGACGGTCGACTGAGTTTCCATCGGTCAGAACATCACGGAGCGCAGTTTTAATGATCTGTGAAACCGCTCGCATAACCCGTTAGCTTGTGGATTGTAGGCGGCGGTGCGGTGGATCCTGACCCCCAGGCCTTCAGCCATACTGGACCAAAGCTCTGACACAAATTGTGGGCCTCTGTCGGAGGTGATGTCTGAATGCGGGCCAAAACGTGCAACCCAGGCCGATAAAAACGCCCGAGCCACCACAGCAGCTGTTGTGGACGCCAGCGGAACCACTTCCGGCCACCTGGTGGTGCGGTCGATCATGGTGAGCAGTTGGGTGAAACCCTGCAATGGAGGCAGGGGGTCCACCAGGTCGACAAGCACATGATCGAACCGATGACTAGGAATAGGGAATGGTGCTTTAGTGTGCTGGTGAACCTAAGGCACGCTGGCAGGGGACACATGCTGCGGCCCAGTCCCTCATAGCCTTCCGCAATCCGGGCCAGACAAACTTAGAACTGATTAGTTTGACTGAGTTTGCTGTGCAGACCAGGGGTTAGAAACCTTTGACATGGCAAATGCCAAAGGCTTGTGGTCAACATAAGCTGTGAAGGTGCGGCCCTCCAGGAAAAAATGGTAATGCCGTGTAGCAAGGTAGAGAGGGCCCCACACAGGTAGTTCATTGTCGCGTAGCGTGCGGCTGAAGAAGGCAGGCGGCTGCCAAACCCCACCGATGCGCTGCTCTAACACGGCTTCCACTGCTACGTCAGAGGCATCTGTAGTCAGAGCCACCTGCGCTGATGGAGAGGTGTGAGCCAGAAGAGCGGCATCGGCCAGCGTGGATTTAGCATTTTTAAGTGCGCAGTGAAGCTGCTGAGAAGCCGTGCTGCTCTGGGGATAAAACGGTTGTCTGTGGACGCAGGAAATCGGTCACCGCCTGCACCTAAGTGGGTAATGGCTGACAGAAATGCGATGGCCCAAAAAGTCATAACCGGCAACCCGAACTGGCATTTTGCTGGGCTCACGATCAGGCTGTGCGCCGCCAGATGTTGAAAAACTTGACGGAGGTGCGACAAGTGCTGCTCAGCAGAGCTGCTGGCCACCAGGACGTCATCCGAATAAACAAACCCGAAAGACAAGCCGCGCAAGACTGAATCCATCAACCTCTGAAAAGTTTGAGCGGCGCCTTTAAGACTGAAAGGCATCCTTAAAAACTCGAACAGGCCGAATGGAGTGATTACAGCTGTCTTAGGAACGTCCTCCGCACGCACCGGAACCTTTTGATAACCACGCACCAGATCCACTTTGGAAAAGATGGCGGTCCCTGCGAGATGGGCAGAGAAATCCTGGATGTGGGGGATTGGATAACGATCGTTCACTGTGACGTTATTCAGGCCGTGAAAATCCCCACATTGCCGCCGCTGACCGTTAGACTTGGGAACCATATGTAATGGTGAAGCCCAAGGACTGTTAGAGCGCCGAACGATGCCTAAGCGCTCCATGTTGGCAAACTCCTCCCGAGCGATAGCCAGCTTAGTGGATCGAGGCGGCGCGCCCGCGCGAACAACGGAGGCCCGGTAGTGGGGATATAATGCTCTACCCCATGCTTAGTGTCAGCGGTTGAAAAGTTGGGAACCGTCTGCGAAGGAAACTCTGATAAGAAGCGCTGAAAAACATCTCCTGAAGCTAAAACATTAGCATATACAGACAGCACAGCTCCCCGTGTCAGACAAGGCAAAGAGGAAAAAGACACCGCATCAATTAACCGTCTGTTAGCGACATCAACCAGAAGTCCATGCGCACAGAGGAAATCAGCCCCTATGATGGGAACTGAACTGGCAGCTACAACAAAGTTCCACTGAAAGTCTATAGCGTGAAAGCAAACAGTCACCGACCTTTCGCCAAAAGTTCTGATGGGGGAACAGTTAGCAGCAGTCAGCGATGGACCGCAGCCTTCAGCCAGCCTGTAGGAGCCAGCCTGTCGGAGCCAGCCGGAAAACGTCTCTCCGACCGGGAGTCCTCAATGGTGAACAATGGTGAGTCAGATAGATCGCCACAT
Organism: Apricaphanius iberus; assembly: GCA_028564705.1. NCBI lineage: Eukaryota > Metazoa > Chordata > Actinopteri > Cyprinodontiformes > Aphaniidae > Apricaphanius > Apricaphanius iberus. Next base: position 382,073 of record JAPXFQ010000902.1, read on the forward strand.
TCGCGCCACAACCAACTTGAACATTTTCGAATCTAAACATTACATTTTTAAATATGAACATCCCGTTTTCTGGGTGTGAGAGGAGCCCCCTGGTGGTCTGCCACAATATGGATGTTTTTAATCAATTTTAACTACGCAGCAAATTCGAGTTCTATGAATAACTGAAGAAAATAACTTTTCAAAACTCTGTCAAATATAATAAAAAACATGCAATTTCTGGTGAGGAATAAATTTGGACAACGCTGCATTTATTCTCCACTTAAAAATGTGATGAAACTCAGGGATTTCACATCAGTTTACATTGAAAAGAACATATTTGCTTTGCACTTTGAATGACATTTGCCCTGTTTTTGGACTTCCCAACTGAAATACAGTTTAGGTTCAAGATCTACAAAAGTTAATGGAACGCTGCAGTATAACATTTCTGCATTGTCTAGGTGCAAACACTCAAAAGTCAGCACATGAAGTTTAGAATAAGTAGATGATCCCTAACTTAGCACATTGTCTTTTGGGCCTTTTTTTGCATTAAGCTGGTTCAGTGCTAGAGTTTGACTTTGAACCAGTTGTTTGGGGGTTTTTTTCTACAGCTCTGGAATTGGGTTATTGTTTAAGTCAATAGTCCAGAAGGGATCTGTTAAGGATTTAACCTGGTTTCGTCCAATGCCCACTGGAGAAAGTGGAGACATGGATATGAAACTGAGCTTGTATAAAGAGGGTTGTGTTTTTACTCTTTTAGCACATGAGTTCCTGTTTTCATTTAAATGAAAGGAAGCTCTTGTTTTAGAACCCAAAGACCGTGTAGCAGCTCTCACTCTAGATGACCTTTTTCAGAAGAGCTTTATTTTAGGCCTCATTTCTCAAACTAATTTCCACAGAACTGGCTTCACTTTTCTTAGACTCTAAAATAAGTAATACATTCACCCTTTTGTTTGAGATCTTTTCTTAGCTCAGGGAAGCATGACGAAAATGCAACAAGAAACTGGTTTTACAAAATCTATGATCGTGTTTTTAACTTACAAATAAACTATTATTATCTTTTATGTTTACATCTTTGTGTTATTTTACTTAGTCTTTGTGGCCTAAACTTTAGAAGCAAGCACCAGGTTGTGTTTTCTGTGATGCTCAGTTTATGTATGTGAACTTCTCTCCTTGGTCTCATACTGAACTAACAAGATAGAAAATGAATCAGTCAATTTGGTCTAGAAATGATTTCAGTTTGTGAGTGCACCTTTCTTCAAATTAATACTGAAGCCTCCTTTAATGGCATTCCAAGAAAACATGCCACATTTTACTCTAAGTTATTTGAAATTCTTTCATTGTCGAGCAGAACTAGTCCAAGGCTGTGTGGGGCACTAAGCAGATTTAGCAGCAAGGATATCCTCAATTCAAATCTTGGCTAGGGCCTTCCTGCATGGAGTTTGCATTATCTTTTAGGGGATGTTTTTGTTCTTTCCAGGTCCACAGCCCATAATCATGGATGTTAGGATGACTTAATTGTTCCTTGGGGTTGACTGATCATGGCTGTTCATCCTGTGTTGCCATGTCAAGGAGTGGCAATCTGTCCTAGGTGGAGTGGGGTGTGGCAAAAACATATTTGGCAGCCACCGATTGTGCAATTAAAGAAGCTGTTAATTTTCTTAAAGTTACATTTCAACTAAGTCCAAAACCTTGCAATGCTTTTAAATAGACACTCCTTCATTGCCTAGGGAATGGTAATGGTAAATGAACTGAACTTATATAGCGCAATGTGTTTGGGATCATTGTCACACAGGAAGATCCAGACACATTTTATCTTACATTATCTCACTTATGGAAGAAGGTTTTTGCCCAGAATCTCGCAATATATGACCACATTCATCTTATCCTTAATGTGGATCAGCCATCATGCCTTAAAGATATTCAAATGATGAGGTTTTATAATGACATGGACAAATATCAGTCTACATCACACGTGTCAAACTCGAAGGGCCAGATGTGGCTTTTCATAGCCATTTTTGTGGCCCTCTAAACTCTAGAGCCGTGTTTTTCCTTTACCCTGGTCCTCAGGGTCCACTGTCTCTCTGGTTTTAGGTATTTCCCTTCTGCCACACACCTGACCTGAATACCTGGTTGATTCTGCAGAATGGTGGCATGCAGAGCTAACGCTGAATCAGGTGTGCTGAAGCAGAGATGCGGCTAAAACACGAACAGTGGGCCCTGAGGACTAGGGTTAAGAAACTTTGTTCTAGAGGAATCTATAGATAAAGCCTTTAAATTCAGTTTCTTTACATCTCAATTTTATCATAAACATCAAATCAGTATTTATTTCAACAGTCCTAAATCATATCATTATGTAAAGATATTCAGTATTATTTAAATTCAAGAAGTACTTGTCAAATGTGGAGATTTAACAGTTTGCTATAGTTTTATTAATATTTTTTTTGCCATAACCCGGTCCTTTAAGGATTTTCATTAAAATGATTTGGCCCAAAATTTGGCCCAAATGAGTTTGACACTCTTGGTCTATATCTACCTACAGTTCAGTTTAATAATTGTAACAACCTATCCAAGGACTACAGGTGGAAATTAGCATCTCTGCTATAACCTAGTATCAATGCATATTTCCTTTGAGGTCAATGCTAAATTGTACACTGTCGCTGAATAATTAAATTCATACCTCTGGTATACATTTTTATCAAGTTCAATTTTGGTCTCATTAGATCACATGACATCTCCTAATCCTCCTGATGGACCTGGACATGTGCTGGTTTAAGCGTGTGCACTGCAGGATTTTAATCCATGAAACAAGTTACTAATGGTAATCTTTGTTACTGTGGTCCCAGCTCTCTTCAGGTCATTGACCAGTTTCCCCCAGTTTAGTTCTGGGCTGTTTCTTTACCTTTCTGAAGATGATGTGCAACCCACGAGGTGAGAACTCACATGGAGCCCCAGGTCAAGGTGGATTGTCAGTGGTCTTGTATTTATTCCATTTTCTATTGATTGCTCCAACAGTTGATCTCTGTTCACCAAGCTGCTTGCTTACATAGGTAAGTTGACTCATCCAAGTCTTGTGCAGGTGTACATCTTGCCCCTGGTGTCTTTGGACAGCTCTCCACTCTTGGCCATGGTGAAGGTTGGAGTCTGACTGTTTGAAGGTGTAGACAGGTGTCTTTTATACAGTTCAAACAGGTGCCATTATTACAGGTAACATGTAAAAAGTAGCAAAAGAACATATTTAAATACAGAAGAGGACACGGAACAGAAACACACACAAGTACTACAGAAGAAAGCATTTACATCATGTACTATAGTTTTTAAAGTACTTTAAAATATTTATAAATTTAAAATAGTATGGATTGTGTGTTGAGCAGTGCAATTAAGTAAAGTTTTTAACATATTTTATTCACAGTCATAATGAGTCACTGGAAGAAAGGAAAGGATTATGTCTGCAATGGTGCTGTGCAAAGTAGTGTGCCATACTGAGAAGATGAAAATCGTTTGGTTTATATTAACTTTGATTCAAATGAGCAACCTGTTCAAAAACGTTTTTTTTTTAGGACAAAATATATATAAATTTGAATTATGTTGACAGCCGTAATGTCTACTGAACAAACTGCATTCTTCATAGGTGACCACTTTCTGAACGTTTGTGCCCTTTAGTCAAAATCTTAAGGGTTTAAATAAACTTGAGACCTGGAAATCCAAAAATAAGTCTTGCTGTTTTCTCAGATTCACTTTTCATGCTTTGGATTCTCGCTACTGCTTTTAATCTTTCCAACTGTAAATGAAACAATGCGATAATTTCCTGCTGATGCGCTGCTGGTCAAACAGGCTTTCCGGCATCAGCCTGATAGTAACTGCTGAGTATGGATGGGCTGTCGGTAGATGCTGACCATCAGTTATATATACCCCCACACTCCTTCCTCCCACTGAGTGTCCTTCATGAACTCTCTACAGAACTATTTGTGAATCTGTCGTTTTTAGCAGAGGAAACTGGAGTTTATGTGATTCGTGGTTTATGGTAATAAAGAACTGAACAAGCTACAAAAACAGGAACCAACCTTGACTCTTCCTGTGGAATGTTGCATGGTTGAGGTGTATTATAGTGCAGAGGAATATTTTTGCTTCCTCTGAGCCCATTCAGGTGGACACAATACTTGTGTTATAGCTGGAATGTACTTGGGAGTCACGGGAGCTCCTCGGTGTTGAAAGCGTCTAAGGAGTGTTCCTGGAACCCTTCAGAGCGGGAGGACCTGAACATTACAGAGTGTTGACACAATAGAAGGTGATTATCATACTCATACCAGGAAAACATGCTTAGCAATGATAAAACACATGACTGCATCCAGGCTGTGCTATCAGATATTTAACTTGGAATGCAAACAGAACACTAAAACTGCACCAAGGAGTTGGATTAAAGACAAATCAAGGGACAGATTGACCAGAGATGCAGATTTTACAGGAAACAGTTTTCTAGTAAAAACTGTTATTTAGAGATGTCTGCCCTGTTGATCATTAATAAGGCTGAACTGTAAAAATGAAACAGGGAACTTAGCAGCTGTCTGTCTGAATGTGACTAATATAAACATCATCACCCCCCCCACACACACACACACACACACACAGACTCTTTCAGCATCTTGTTATATTTGCTGTTTCGCTTTCGGGGTCACATTTGCTTTGCGGAAACGACCTTGGGAGTGGTATGCCAAGGTTCTAAGTTGTAAAGAAAAGTTTTTGTAGATTACATAAGTGGACCCCAGCTCAATGTGAGAAACGGTCAGAGTCCACTTTCCCTCTGTGAGGTGGTTAATATGCACATCAGAGTCGGGATAATATTCAGTAGACATAATGATGTCAAATTTTTTTTTTTATTATAAGCGGTTTTCCTTATCCTTATGGAAAGCTAGGAATTGTTTTTTGGGTTTTTTTGGGGGGAGTTTTTTTGCCGTCTCCTTGATAGGGGACAGTTCAGGACTTTTGAAGCAAAGTTCTTGTAATAGTTGTTCTTTTGCTTGCAGTCCCATAGGCTAAAGCTAACTGACAAAAATAGGTTTCTACTTGCTAAAAAACAACATCAATCTCATAGCATAGTAGTGGTTTATGAAAACTAAAAGCTGCTAATTTAATACTGGACATTGAGGTGGGGAGGTAGCGGCAGGAATGATCCTACTCTGTTAAAAGTGAAAGAACAGAACATGTGAGGCATAATTCAGACATTCCATCTGCTCCAAAGTCCACAAAGCTGTGCATGTCGACTAGCCCATATTATTGTGATAGCAAATCACCAACAGTGACAGGAATACTCCGATTCAAAGGGTAGCAGTAACAACAAAGCAGATAAAGAAAATTGCAAGTGAGTGAACTCTACTGATATCCTCATGAAAAATCACTTTAAAGGATGGATAACTTCCAGTGGAATACTGTGGTTCAACTGAAACAAAAACAGTATGAATCTGATCTAGTCAAAGGCTTCCTGTTGGATCCACTATCTTGCAGAAAAGTTAAGTGTACAAATTATTAAACCAACTTGTACATGAACAGCAAATTTAGCTTCTCTCTCTGCTGTACATGTTCCTTTCTCAGTTTGTGTTCAAAGGTAGCAACTGGATTCTGGATACCAAGACTGTTGGTAAGATAGTTACTGCCTATATGGTTTTAGCATGAGCACGCCAAAGAATCCCTTTACACAATGCAAATAAGATATCTTTGTCTGTAGCCAGAAAACAAATTTATGCAATTTGTTGCACTTCTAAAATAAAACCAACAACCAACCCAGCAACCCAAAAAGATTATAGATGGGAAGTTTTGTGACACATAGACACTGTTCATTTGTATGGACTCTAACATCTGTAGTACCCCCCCCCTTACACATCAACATTTAAGTGTTCTAGTAAAAAGAACTATTTCAGTCCTTCTGGCACGCTATGTAAATGTGAAAAGACCCGAAATGCCAGAAAGTCTTGTCGTGTTGCAATAAAACTCAGCATGACCGAGCACTACGCTATGTTTCATCACTACCAGCTGAAATTCCTTCACCATACTGAAGCTCAAGATGAATTGTGGGGAGAATAAAAGCACAATTTCTGTAAAAATGACAGATAAAATGTGCAAACCAGTAAAGTACAAACTGAAGTACACATGCAGGCATGTCACAATGCACCAGTCATCAGAAAAGTTCGAATTAGAGCACATCTTCTGAAGACAATAAATGTAGAAACAAAATGCAGCACATATGAGTTCATAGAGAAATGTTTGAATTTTTTGTTCTTACAAAATTTTGAACAAATTTAGCATGGTTCAGTTTGGTCTAGAGCCAAGACATACCCTTCCTTCCTTTCTTTTAAACAAACAATTTTATATACATTTGCTTAAACACAGCTAATACGTTTATTTCTCCTGAGGGTATAATGTTTTGGATGAAACATGGAGAGAAAAAAAAAGTGCTCAATACACAGTGCCATGATTATTTTTTTAAATTCAAGATCAGCATACAATTTTTTAAAATCTGACAAGCATTACATGTTTTTTCAATTTGTTGTTATATGATGATTTAAAAGGGGGGTATTATGCAAAATTTACTTTTTGACATGTAACATCCTGATAACGTTATTTCCTCAATAAAAACATGCCTGAAGTGTTGCTTTTACTCATCCACTTATGTTTGAATAATTTTTGAGTCTCTGCTGGTAGTTATTGGGGGTGCTGAAACGCCCGCTCCCAACTATGTCCCACTTCACAGAGGACTGCTTTCTCGAAAAAAGCCTTTTTTATGGAATAATAAGCAGATTGGCCCTAAAGGCAAGGCTACTCCATCGGAATATCTACAGGTAAGAACTATGGCTTGGCATTACTAACTCCAATTTCAAAATGTAGCTTTATGTTTCCGTGCTTTTATGGTTGTATTGCTAAACGTAGCTTCATAGATGTTTGAATGTATGGTTTCAGTGCATAACGTAGCTTAATTTCTCTCTACATTTGTGATTTCAATACAAGACTTAGCTTCATTTTTCTGTGTTTTTATGGCTGCAATGCAAAACATAGCTTCACAGTGTTTAATATTAATAAAATGTTGCCAAAGGGGTTAAATATTACAAAGCTAACACGTCTTGTAAAAGCCTCTGAATTCTCTCTGGTTCTTCAAAAACCCCACTTTCAGGGTCGGATATCGGATGATTTGCTTATCATTGTACAATCTCCCGTGTTGCCATTGTCCACCAATGTGATTTTTTTCCTAAATACTAAAATGGAACATACTGAAAACTTCTGTAAACTATTGGAGTCCGACTCCATGTGCATGCTTTGATAATGGCCGGCGTATGATGTGCTGCAGGGGGAGTTTCACAAAGGGTAGGAGAGCTTAGACAGGCTCAGGCGAATATCAAGGCATCAAATACAGAAGTGATGAGAAGGCATTTTTTAAGGTGGATTTTGATATATACAGGATTTTAATAATTATTTAGGGTAAATTAGTGTGCTGTAGAATGGTACTGTGTGCCTGGAAGAAGCATAATACCCCCCCCCCCCCCACCCCCACCCCACCCTTTAATTTCAGAAAGGCTTTTAAAACCAACCTGGCCCAGTATGAAAAAGTAATTGCCACCCTTAATAAATCAAGAATTACCTGTAGTCAACAATGAACGCTGACTTTCACTAACCACACCCAGACTTGGCAAATTAAGACGTCAGCTAAACATATCCCATCTAACAACATGAAATCAGCTAAAAGATCATGTCTGGCTGTTTTATTAGGCTTTTAGACCTGCTGAAAGGTGTCTTAAGTTTGTTTTAGACTCTTTAGACAACAGGTTTTCTACCATGATTATCCTGTATTTAGCTCCATCAACTTTTCCATCAACCTTTCTGTCCCTTTTGACATCTTTTACTGTGGGGATGATATGTTCAGGGTGATTTCAATTGTTGCTTTTTCCTGCTGCACAGTGTTAGCACATAGGTCAAGAAATGCTTCTCATGGCGTGTGGCAAACTGTAGACTGCAACTTTATGCATAAGAAGAATAGTTTCACTGTGATGAGGAGTATTTCTTAATTTTCTCCACAGGCTAGAAATGTTGCACACAGGAAGTAAAAAGAGACCTCAAAATAAATGAGCCCAATAGCTGGATGTTTTCTGCCATTCTTTGAGAACAATCATCATTGATACCCAAATTGGAAACAGGCCGTCGTGGTCAGAGGTACATGGTGAACTGGGAGGCAGATGTTGCCACCAGTGATAGTTGTACTTTTACTTCCTTCAATTCTTTGTTCATCGGATGTGGCAGAAAATAGCAGGAATGAAGTGGGTGCTAAATGTCGTCGCTGTGTCTCTTCAGGGAGAGCCACAGGATAAACACACACGCAAACACATCGAATTTTAACGAGAAGCTGACATTGATTAAGCGCCCTCTCACACACCGAGGTATTGGAATCCTGCTGACGCCGTCGCTCCCTTCTCTTCCTCTCTGCCGAGCTGGAGCAGCGGAGGGAGCAGGGTGACTGTGACCCACTTCCATCCTGCTGTGTCCCACATCCTGACTCTCTTCTTCTGTCTGTTGCACAAACTAATCCACACGTTGTCTACTTACACTTAAGGGAAGACAGGTCACTGACTAACTGGGCCAACACTTGTGTAACTGGCTTATTACACTGCAAAGGTTTAGCCGCAGCCGTCAGAGCTGTCCTTTTTAAAGAACAGAACAATAAAAAACTGAGCTGCTCATGTGGAGACTGATTGATCTGAATGGAAACTGTAAATACTTTTGTAACCAGATATCAACATCTTTATATAAAATGACCTGCAACGGGGTTTTTTTCCACTGTCTGAGATTAAATCAGAAAACGCATTTCCAGTTTTAGATCGTTTAGAGATGGTTGCTATTTGCAAAATTCCAGAATAACGAGAGAATTGGGTATTTATTGATTATTCTTTTTGATATCTTTGGATTTAGTTTCCAAACACTGGAGTTCCGTTAATAAACAAAGATCCCGTTTTTCCACAGTCATCTTTCCGAGTGTCATTTCTTAACCTGTGTTCTTGTCATAATCGGATAGATGTTTTCAGGGCCATGTACAGAGTCAAATTCTAATCTGATCAATGATCAGATTAAAGACATTTTGCACATGTAAATGCAGCTATAGAAACATTTCCACAATGGAGAAACCTTCCAATCTTAAATGGCTTCAATACCAATGTATCTTCGGCAACATTTCTTTTTTTTCTTTTTTTTCGGCAACATTTCTGTTGAACAGGTGAGAGAGTCATATATTCAATAAATCAAATCAATATGTTTATTGATAAAGTACAGAATGAAGGGCTGTGAAATCACCAATGATGCAATACCCAATTGTACAGGTAGAGACTACAGGAAGCAGGATGTAGGGAGAAGTGATCTTTTGGGAGTGGCCTTGGCACATAGACTCAAAAACCCTTTATAGCAAATAGAAATGTTTTTGGTAATCCTGAGTGACCTAAAACAGGAAAGGTTCAGCTTGATTTCATGTCCAACACTAAGAAAAAACAGGTTGTGCGTGTTTTTATACAAGATCTGTGTAAAAATCTTGTTCAACTGGATGAAGCTTTCAATGTATGAGTAAAGCAAAATGGCAGAATTAGTTTTATCATTTGTGACATTTCACCCAGAAAGGAGACAAAGGCATTCCAATCCGACACATACAGGGAAGCCCGAGGGTTAGGATTTGTGCTGCTTTACAGTAAAAGCTGCCGAGTTTCCTGTACGAGTTTTCCTTCAGTGCTGACAGAACGCTCTCCATTCTACAGGATGACCTCTGTGCACTTACAGAACTTGTCATCCATGTCAGCACATTGACTTCTTGTCTCCAGCAAGAGACAAAAACAGGAGGCTGAGTAAATGAAAAGAAGGAAGGTTAATTCTAACTGTCATGACTGAGGTAGAAGTTATGCATTCGATTTATGGACATTCCTACATACTTATCGTCTCACCAGTGTGGATTATTTTTTGTAATCGGACAGCTTTGACATTTTTGAGATGTAATAACAGAACTGCATTCATCTCTCTGTAACCATGGCAATAGGAGCAAGTGCACTGGACTTTATTGAGGGGTAACAAAATAAAGGGAGCTTAAATGTACACTACACTTGTGTTTTATTGTTCAAAGAACTATGAAAACCTTTCTTTCTGCTTTCCTTTGTGTCGTTATATGAAATTCCAATAAACTGCACTGAGATTTGTGTCTGGACCATTATAGAATGTATTTTAAAAAGTACGGAAATACTTCTGCAAGACACTGTAAGCTTCAGAATATCAGGGCAATTTGTTTAATTTACAACTAAAAATATCTAAAGCTCAAGGAAGTAAGAGCTTTAAAGATGTGAAATCACACAGAACAACCTTGGCCCTGACAGATAAGATACATCTGTAGTTTCTCAATGTTGTTAGTGTGATAGGGCCTACAGTGCGTTAATATTCAGAAAAGTACACTAATATAGTATTTTACTGTATCAAAAAAAATTATTAACATTTAACCGGAGATTTAATAAGACCCTGTTCACACTGAATCCTGACCTTTTTTTGTTGTTCCTTTTTGTCATTTTCTATTGACCTTTTCAAATACATCAACCTGCTGCACTCTCGATTTGTTCATGAGCATTTTGTTTTAACACAAGATATTAAAAAAGACACGGACATGTTGCAGAGATCCACTCAGTTAGGATGGATGGATGGATGGATGGATGGATGGCATCAAAGAGCTGAGCTGCAAGATGATTCAACCTTCATTTGATCACCTACTGTCCCTAGGCATAGTTCACCTACAGGTTAAAGAAGCAGCTAAAGTCCAAGAGAGACTTTGAAACACCAGAAAATCTAAACCAATGAAAGTCTGACTCACAACATTATAAAAAATATGAAGAAATTCCATTTCACAGCTCTTTAGCTCTATACTGCATGTGCTTATTGATGCAACCCAGTTTAAATCATCTCCGTTCTCATGAACTGTTCGGAAACGTTTTGAAAAGAGAAAATCCCATTCTTGCTTGATAGAGGATCACAGTGTCTCTGAACTCTGGGCCTTATTTTGTAATAATTGTGTAAGTCCACAAATGTTCTGAGTGACTAACAAACTCAATATTCTGTGAGTCAGCTCGGTGTCTGACCACAGTAACTACATAATACTGTAATACGTAAAGAGCATGATTCCTTCTGAAGGAAAGAACAGCAGGAAGAGATGTTTATCTACCGAATGATTTGCTGGGAGAAAACAAGTTTGTATGACTCAGCGTTATTTCACTGCACTGGTGCTCACATACATTCTTCTACCCAGACATACCTGCATATCTATCAGTCTACAATCTTTCTTTTTAACTCATTTTTTAAAACAGATGGAAAGTCATATACTTCCATTTTTATATCTATAAAAATAGCACATGACTTATTGAACAAAAATAACTTGAGTGGTTCCTATTGCTCACTTTTTTTTCTGCAGCTACACAAAAAAATGTAGATATGTAAAGAATTAGTAATAAGTATTATTAGAGAAACAAATTAATATGCTGTACTCACATGAAATATCCTCCATTCGGGTTTTAGAACTAGCAAGAGTAAACCAGGAGGAAGATGCCTATGGTTTTACTGCCATCTAGGGATCGATATATTGCACTTCAAGCAGCTATAAGGTTCAGGAGGTTTTATTTCTCTTTACACAAACAAAGTGACACTTTTACTGTACAGATCGGAAAAGATATAAAATAATTGTTAAATGAGTGTGGACCTTGTATTCAAGGGATGGATTTTGTTTGACCCCGGGCCACAATTCAAGACTGATATAATATTGATTCTGGTGCAATCAGTTGATGCAGATGAAAATTCTCAAGGGTAAAATTAGAACATTTCTTAAAATGGACATTTTGGGCTACAATGCAATGTTTTTGTCTATTTTTGACTATTCGTTTATTTTTTGCTTATATTTGAACTCCGTTAAGTAGGACCATAAACATCGAGCGACTTCTACTGAACATCAGACGGGAGCCCATTCATTCAATAAAGGAGGCAAAGCTGAAAGATGAAAGAGGGGCCCATAAACTGAAATTATTGATCAGAATTAACTTTAAAAACACTGCATAGATTAAAAATATATATAAAACTGTTTACTGGTGACATTTCTTGCTTTTTGGGGGTCAAACTTCTGGTGCTTCAATTATACTGTTGTATACAGGTTCTTTGATGAAAATATTGCAGGTTTTGGTTATTGGCAAAAACAGAAAAAAACAAGTTCAAATCATCCCTTATAGTTTTGGGGATAAAAAATAATTTATTCAGTGTAGTATAAAAATGACTGAATCAATGTCACTATTTTTGCTGACCTGGCAACAGGTTTGGACACAGCTGTTTTAAACTAACAATGCTGAAACAGATTTTGCATTAATTCCTACATTCAGTCTTCGCTACATCCCACCTGTCATCAGTGGTTTTCTGATTAACCTGATATACAGCCACACTAACTAGATTTTCGTGACTTCCTTGAGAGAAGATCACAAGGATCTCATTCAAATAGGTTTCAGTCAGACGGCTACAAAAAAGACTTACCCAGCTGTATGCATATATGGGCCCATTTTTGGGTGGGCCCAGCAAAAAAAGGCTGGAGATTCTATTAAGTAAAACATAACCACTTTCAGATACCCAGTGCTTTAAGTAATTATTTGAGTCTGTTATGGACTAATATTAGCTGTAGAAAACTATAGATTTATAAGCTGTTAATTATGTTGCTGCTTCACACCATTTTTTGCTAACAGGAAGTAGCACCGGAATTTAAACAGGGCGGGATCCTCTGAGCTTTGTGAGATCAGTGGTTGCTCATCTTTTCCCAATGGACCATGGGAAATGTAGTAGCAACATGTTTTAAAGAAAATGTCCTAAACTAAATGTAATTTATTTTATTTATTGTGAGATTCGATTCTTTTTTATGCATTGAACTATAATTTAATTGATTCATCTGGAATATTGAGCCATTTGTATTGTGTAGGAAGGATTTCCTGTAGCGGACTGTATCACAGTGGATCTGAATAAACCTCTTACTGAGGACTATCTGTTGCTGCATTACAGTCATGAAGGAGGCTCAGGGTTGTCTGTAATGTTCTTGATTTTATGAAGAAGTCTTCTTGGCCCAAAGGTTACACAAGAGTCCCCAGAACAGAACAAGCCTTTATCTATATCTACAGGAACAAACATTTTTGAACACCCCGCTATTTTGCAAGTTCTCCCACTAAGAAATTATGGAGGGTTCTGAAATTCACATTGTAGGTCCATTTCCACTGTGAGAGACGACGTTCTTTAAAAAACCTCAGAAAATCTAATTTTATGATTTACAAATATTTTTTGTGTTATTACTGCACATAAGTAGTTGAACACCTGAGAAAACCAGTGTTAATATTTGGTACAGAAGCCATTGTTTGCAATTACAGAGGTCAAACATTTCCTGTAATTCTTGACCAGGTTTGCACAAACTAAAAAGGGGATTTTGGCAAACTCGTCTCGATCTGTCAGGTTTTTTTTTTGCAAAGCAACATGGAGTTTCATCTCCCTCCAAAGACTTTTAGCTCAAAAATCTCCCAACACATGGCCCTATTCATCCTCTACTTAATAAAGTGCAGTTGTCCTTTACAGAAAAGCACCCCCAAAGCATGATGTTTCCATCCCCATGCTTCACAGTAGGTAAGTATGTTTCCACTAAAAGGTTCTATTTTGGTCTCATCTGACAACGGGTGTTTCTCAATGTCAGGTTACGAGGACACTGTCCTTCCTTGCTCAAAGAAACGGTTTGTAAAAGACTTGCCTCACGTGATCGCGGCTGCCGGCTTACCTGGTCTGTTTAGGTACCGCCCATTGTAGTAGCATTGTAGCTTACTAAAATTACTTCAACCATGGAACTTGAAATGTATAACGAGAGTTTCCTTTTTTTTTGTATATGTCAGTCAAATTAAATGTGCAAATGAATTAGTACCTGGTAGCCACCGAAGCTGCAACTACTAAGCAACTAACCAACCATACATATACCTGCTTTGAATCTTAAGAATAATAATAAAAAATAAAATTAAAAACATTTTAGATATAAGCCCGATGGTTAAAATTAGTTGACTTACATTTAAAATAGAAATTTACCCCCGAAGTAGGTGCTGTCGGCTCCTACCGCGCTGTATTCTGGGAAATCTTTGACCGAGAGAAGCCATCAAGGCACGTCTGATGTATCCTTGGTTAGTTAGCTAGACGGCTAACAAACGGAGGACAGATTCCTCGGTAGAACATGAACATTGGAACACGCCTTGGTGGTCCCTGATGACGTATCTCCTAGGCAAACGGGGCGGGACCAAGGCATCAAGGCGAGGTTCCTGGGCATTGAGAAACACCCCATGTCTTTCTCCCATGCCTCCTCTGGATCATCCATATGGTCATGGGCAGTTAAATGTGATGACTTTAGCAGGGGAACCTTTCATGCAATACATGATTTTAAACCATGATATATATATATATATGTGTGTGTGTGTGTATGTGTGTGTTATATCTCAGGGGTTGTGTTTACGAAATACTCTCCGTATTTGATCGTTTTTTTAGAACTGTGACAAAAATCTGAAGGCTGTCCGTCATTTTTACAAATAGTTGTATATACCTCCCTCTGACCCCTTGACGTGATGCACATTTTTTTTCAACTCTATGCACAGAGTCCAGGTAAATATATTCCATCCATTATTTAATTATTATCCAGTTTCTCCTTGAAGGGTCATGGGGTATCTGGTGCACATCTGAAGCATTTATTGGGTGAGAGGCGCGGTGCACCTTGGACCGGTGGCCAGTCCATCCATCCCAGTGCGCCCGATTAGACGCGCCCAGTACGCCCGGTTAGACGTGCACCATAGAACCCGCTGTGTTGCAAACACAGTTGTTGTGCGGCGCTTACTGCAGCTTTAACTGCAGGCGCTCTTCCTGAAGTTTACGTTTCAGGTGTCTTTGACTTATGGTGCATTCACACCGCAGGCTTTATCAGCATCAAGCAAAGCTCACAAAGCATCTAGTTTGACGCTTAGATGTTGAAGCTTGCAAAGTCTGCAAAGCCTGCCACTTCTGAGCAAAAAAGAGCGCATGGGCGGGGCTTCTTCTGTTGCCAAACATTCTGAACTATGGCAGATAGTATTGAGAGAGTGCCTTGGCTTTATTTGCTAAATAAAGCTAGACAACGTCAACTTTGCAAACATAAGCGCCGTTTGTGGATACACTCTATTCTACGGATGCGTTCTGAGTTTGGGGAGTTTAACCATTTGCTCCAGGAGCTACATATGGATGAGGTTCGCTTTCAGCAGTACTGCCGTCTGTCCCGCGCCTAATTTTACAACCTCCTGGGTCGCATCGGAGCTCAAATCTCCTACCAGGACACCAACTAAAGGTTTTCTATTCCTCCCGAAGAGCGCCTGTCCATCTGTCTTCGGTAAGTGTTATTTATGATTTTTTTAAATCTGCGTTATCTAGACTAAAAATGTAGGTTTTTCCTGCTTCCGCTACATTCAAAATACGTGTAGTGACATCACTACAATTATAAGCTCTGATTGGTTAACGCGCCGCTTCAGGGCCGTCAGCACCGTCAAAAGTTCAACTAGCTGAACTTCTGGGCTGCTGGCTTTATGAGCTTTGAAGCATGAAAAGCAGGAAAAGCTTGAAAAGTTGACGGAGCCAAAGCTCACAGAGTGCCGCAGAGACCGTGAACCTCCTCCGCCATAGACTTAACATGTAATCTTGACGTCACTGACGCTGACAAAGTCCTTGGTCTGAATGCAGCATTAGGGTCGCAAATGAAAGAAATGTTTCCTCATGTTACACTTTCTGTCTGAAGTGAATAACGTAATTGCAGTCTCCATTGGTGAGAAGCGCAGATTTTGCCTGCAGATCAACAGTTTTTATTACCCATGGGGGTAGGCTAATTCTGTCCACGGAAAAAAATCCAAAACCTAATGTCAATAACTTCTACAACAACCTGACTATTAGATTACGATAAAAATGAGCATTTTCGTTCCATGCCGTGCAGGAATCAGGTATTCTAATAATAGTGCAAGCATTTAATTTCACTGTTATGTGTAGTCTCTGGCCAGGTTGTTTTGGTTGAATACTACTTAAGAGATACTACTGAATAGGTATTAACCAAGGGGCAAACTCCGCCCGCAGAATGTGAAGCCAACCAGGAAATGGAAAAAAATTGCAGTTAAACCGTCATCCGCTGGGGACTGGCTCCAAAAAGGAGCAAATTCCCATTCACTTCCGTGTTAAAAAAGCCAACTTTACAGCAAAAATAAACATGTTTAACCCTAACCCGATTCTCAGGATCATTTCAAAATTTCCCTATGTCGCACGGTTTTCTCTCAGCGAGCTCTAGATCGCTCAAAGTGGAACCCAGTTTTAGGGCTTTTCTCCTATAATTTATCATTGTGGCTGGTCAGGATTATCTCAGCCAGAGAGATGTTCTTAGTCATTTTTCTCTCGCTCCCTCTCGGACTGTGAATAAGATAGAGACTTCTGCTTTGGCATGAACGAAGAGAAATGATACATCTCGCTCACACTTCAAGAATTTTTCCGATACCTTGTACGGTTTTCGAATGGGAACGATTTGTTCGGCGCACTTTTTTATGAAAAAGTCTAAATCTAAGCTCTTAATCATCTTAAGTGTTTGCACCTGCTGCAATTTTCACTCACACTTGTTGCTGGGGAAACGGAGCACCTTTGATCAGAGTTCACTAAAGTTCATTCCACAGTATATACACATTGAAGGCCTATTAAACCCCACTTAAACACAGGTTATGCTATGCAGTACTATAGAGAGAAGTACTACAAACAAGTCCATGTGTCAGTCCATCTGTCTTTGTCTTTCTGACCATGTCTCTGTCTTTCTCAGTCCCCCTGTCTGCCTGTACCATTTCATCTGTGAATAAGATAGAGAGTTGTGCTTTGAAATAATTGAACACAAAGGATAAATATCGCTAACACTCCAATAATTTTCCTGATAGCTGCTATAGTTTTCGAATGGGAAAGGTTCGTTCGCAGCTGTTTAACACTCTGAACATGGAGAGGAGACAACAGAACATATGGCCTAAAACTCAATGTTGTATGTATGTTCGGATGGCGTAGTGGTTAAGGAAGAGGGTTTGCATCCCAGAGGTACTGGGTTCAAATCCAGGAGCGAGCAGCAAATAATTTTTCTTTGCTGAAAGCTGAACTGGGAGACGAGACAACAGATCATATGGCCTAAAACTCAATGCTGTATAACTGATGTTGTAGTGTAACTGTTAAGGAACAGGAATACAATGCAAGAGGTAGTGGGTTTGAATCCCAGGGGGAGCAAATTTTTTTTTTTTTCTTGTTTGAAAGCTGGAACCAAAATCCCTATGTTATACACAGTACTACATTGCACTTGTATGCATTTTAGTTGATTTCAGCTTTTCCAGTATATTTTCATACTAATCCTACTAATACTAATGACAACATGTTAGCTAGCATTAGCATGCTAGTTAGCATTATCATGCTAGCTGTTGTTAGCATTTTAGCTAATTTTAGCTTTTTGACTATATTTTTGTACTGAATGGGATTATAGTAATGCCAACATGTTAGCTAGCATTAGCATGATAGTTAGCATTAGCATGCTAGCTGTTGTTAGCATTTTAGCTAATTTTAGCTTTTTGACTATATTTTTTTACTGAATGGGTTTATAGTATTGCCAACATGTTAGCTAGCATTAGCATGCTAGTTAGCATTAGCATGCTAGCTGTTGTTAGCATTTTAGCTAATTTTAGCTTTTTGACTATATTTTGGTACTGAATGGGTTTATAGTAATGCCAACATGTTAGCTAACATTAGCATTAGCATGCTAGTTAGCATTAGCATGCACACCGTGGCCGTCCCTTCTCTAAATTTCCTGAAATTTTCTAGTTTGTAATTTAATCTTGAAATTATGAATAATTAGGGACATGTTATTTTGATTGACAGGTCCTTCTAGGCTAACGCTGGTGGCTAATGGTGGCTAACTGTAGCAATTAGCTTGCTCTGTTGTCTGCTGTCCCCCTCTGCTTGCAGGGAAGCTCTTCACAGCCTGGGACTAACGTAAAGACTTCAGTCATTTGGTGTTTCTGAACTCCACTATAAGTTGCCTCTGCAGTTTTTATTCGGTTTTGGATGTTAATCTGCATTTAGTGGACAAAGATGGCTTGCTGTGGTGTTGATTACAGTAACAGACTGTCCCAGAAGTTTCTGCTTTGGGGGGAGGCTTCATACCACTGATGCCTTACCAGCTGTTGGGGGGGGGGGGGTTCTGTCAGGTAGCTGAGAGGAATGCTGTTCTGGTTTGAGCTTTTATCTGTTTCTACACGCGAGTTGGAGCTGGCAACCGGTCGGGTAGCAGCAGAGCAGCAAAGTCGGCAGGACCGAGAAGCCGCGGCATCCAGAGCGGCAGTCTGCTACATCAGGCTGGAAGACTACATACAGTCGGACTCTAGACAGACTGAATGATCGGTGGTTAGATAAGTATTGGTGTGAGAAACACAGCTGGAGGCATGAACTAATGGATGTTTGAGATGTGAAGTGAGTCAAGAGTCTTTTATTTTTTGAGAGGATCTGAGTTGTCATGACTAATTTGTGACTGCTTTTTGCTGGATGTGTTGTTAAGATAAGCCATCCATGTCCCCACCCTCCACCGATGGTAATGGAAATAACACCATATTAGGCTGTATTGACCTGACCCATTTGAGTCTGTATTGACCTGACCCATTTGAGTCTTATTATATCGATATATATACTCAAGATGTTTCTGGATCGTGATCGTTGTGGAAAAACGGGGCACAAGTCTCTTCTGGTTTAAACCGGCTGCAGCCTACGTAGGCTTCAGCTGGCTCCCGACTAGCTTTCTGACTAGCTTGTAGCTATGGGGAGCCTAAGTCTCCTCCCCTTCCGGTCAGCCCATGGGTCCCGAAACCGGAAAAATAATGAATGGAAGTCAATGGACCGATAAAAGTTATTTTCTGGTCTGCTTTGTCTTACGTCTTGAATCACACCTATGTTGTAATTCGATTTAAATGATAACTAACGATATACATTTCGACTGTGTTTGTCCAGTGATTTGGGATTTATTTAAAAATCAGAAGTCGCATGTATGACGTAATTTTGCTAACGGGAGTTAGCACTAGCTATAGCACGTAAATCACTCACCTAAAGCTTGTAGAGCTTCTCTTGCATGCTGGCTCTCACTCCACCGACTGCTGTAACCCCGACATAGCTGCTACTTTGCACATGGAGGTTTATAGAGGTTTTCCTCGTGTTTAATGCTCCTTTCTTCATCCTGGAGGCTACGGGCTTCAATCTCCTTCTTCTGCAGTAGTAGTCCGCTAAGTGTTTTTACACAAAACCTAAAGTAACTTTTACCTCCGGTCGAAAATCAACTTTTTGTCTGCATCAAAATTAGTTTTTAAAATTCAAGGATATCATATGTTCGATCCACGGCGCATTTCAATTTGGTCCAGAAAATAACTTTAATCGCTCCATTGACTTCTATTCATTTTTTTTGGCATGGACGGGAAGTAGAAGGGCCTGACTTAGGCTCCCCTGTTGGCTCGGAGCGTCAATTGGTAAATGGACTGAACTTATATAGGGCTTTTCTAGTCATACTAACCACTCAAAGCACTTTACATTGAAGCCACATTCACCCATTCACACCGATAGCCAACGTGGCTCGGCAGGATGATGTAGAATTTTTGGGGTTAAGTGGCACATCTGGAGGAAGCTGGAATTGAACCTACAACCCTCCGATTGCAAGCCAACTACTCTACCACTGAGCCACAGTTGCCCAGTCAACCCTCCGCCCCAAGCCTCACAGCGCCAGTCTCGGCTCCACCTCTTTGCCCATTTTTGGAATTTCAGAGTGACGAGGCGAGTGACATGGACAAAATGGCGGCGGTGGGAACCACTCAGTTGGCTTCATTTTTACTCTTCAGAAACCTATGGGTCCTATTGGTCTAGAAACGGCTTCTGCCTCCACATCTGATCAATCTTTCTGGTCTCCCTTGATCAGCTCCATCAGCTAGTGGGGTCTGGCCATTGATTTTCTTCTGTGGGACACGGTTGCCGATGTGGAGTTTAAGGGTTGGTGGTGACTGCTAGGGGTCCTCGGGGTTGGGTCCGCTTGCGGTTGGGGCGGTAGGTGCCGTGAATCTCGTCTGGGGTGGGACTTTGGGGGCTTTGTGTGGTGACTTCTAGTGGCTGCATGCGGCGCCTTAGGGGGGGTCGTGCTGGCGGACACTGGTTACTGGCCTGGTGCTGTGCTGCTCTGGTGGGGGTGTTGGCTGGGCCTGGGGCTCGGGGCTCTGGGGCGGCGTGCCCCCCGGCCTGTGGCCCTGGCCGGGTCTTGGCCGGTGGGGGGGGAGGGTGTACGAGGAGAGGGTGGGCTAAACTCAGCCTGGGTGTCTAGTGTCCTGTGTTTTGTTAGTAGTTTGAACGTTGGGATGGATTTAGGTTTGCCCCTGGCATGGGGGCGGGTGGATGGCCTGGGCCCCCATGGGGCTTGGAGGGGCCACTGCCATGGGCCCCGACTTGACTTGCTGGGGCCTCCCATCCCTGGTGGATCGGCTGAACGGGGTTGCCTATTGGGGTCAGCAGGGGAGCTGGCTCCTTGGGGTTGGCATCGTGTCACCCCAGTTATTTCCTCCCCATCCCCATTTGCCTCTGTCCACCTGGTCATTCTACCATTCACAAGGCCTTGGGACGTGGGCATGTCACTGGGGTGCGGCATGGAGTTTCCGTCTTCGCTAGCCGGTGGCGGCCTGGGTCCCAATTTTATTGAGCAACTTAGACACTTACACTTGCAACATTTACATGACACACGCACATGTAGGGACCTGGTGGTGGGTGCGCCTCGGCACTGGAGGCGGGGCCCCTTATAAACCCACTGTTTAAATGCATCTAGACACTGAGGGCCCAGGGAGAGAGATGGGGGTACCTGGCAGTATTCCCATGTCCCACCCCTCTGTTTTAAGTGCACATTAGAACAACACACAACAACACCACAATTGAGCAGGGGGAAAAAGGCGGGGGGTCTTTCCACACCCCTGTTCGTTGGACCATCAGGGATTGGAGCCCGCGTGGATTATCAGGCCGTCTGGTCGGGGACCTGGGCTGGTTGGCTACTCTTGCCAGGTCTGGGGCCTTGGTGGTCTGCTTGTCCCCGTCCTGGTGGGTAAGGGGTCCTACTCCCGGGTGCAGGAGCAGGGTGCTCTATCGGGGCGTCTGTCCCTGGGCCTGGGAGTATAGAGTGTATATGGGGTGTATGAATGAGTGTACAGCGTCCTTTTTTCGTGTGTCCTGTATATGTAAGAATGTGTGCGCATGAGAGGGAGGGTACGTATGAGTGTCTCTGTCTATGTCTACTTGTCAGGTTGGGTGTTTGGCTGCCCTCTGGACTGGTGCATCTTCTTCCTTTCCGTCACTCCCCGTCGGTGATGGATGCTCCTGCCCGCTGGTCAATGATAGCTCTCGATGCCTGGGGCCAGGGGTCACTTGCATGGGGAAACCTTATTCAGACCTGCATGCTCGCACACACACATAGTTGTGGGGACATTGGTGTGGATGGACATATCTTGAGCTGAGGTTATCGTCATTAGTTAGCTGTTACCAGGAGCTTACCAGAAACAGTATTGTGTTCATTAATCCATGCTTGTGTGTAGTGAATGTGTAATTCTTAGTTTTTGTTACTGGATCTGAACTATTGGTGTGGTTCTGTTCAGTTCGTTGTTTGTTTGTTTTGTTTTACCGCTTCTCTGCCATCCGGCAGAGGCGGAGGACTGGGGTGTTTTCTTGTGTTCTTTGTTTGCCTCCCTGTCTTGTGTCGTCAGTTCGCGCCTCTGCTGGTGCGGTTTCTTTTCTTCACCTTCTTCCTTTCTTCCTTCTTGTCTCGGTTTCGTGTCCATGACTTCAGGGAATTGAACCCTCAGTAATCACTAATAAAGATATTTTAATACATATATATCAAGTGGAGTATTACAGCTTTGCTGTAATACTCTGCTTGGGAAAGTAAATCTGTTGGGCTTGTACTTGGTACTCAGACACCAATTCTGAGTGGCAAACTGCTACAGACAGGACACGTAAAAATATAAAATAAGAAAGAAACCTATGGGTCAACGAGGGTTTATCCATTTATATATACAGTCTGTTGTATTAACTCGTCAGATGATTGCCGGAGACAGGCAACTCCTACACACACATTTGTCTTTCATTTAAATTAATCAGGGCATGTCTAAACGAATAATTAAGGCCTCGTTTTAACGTCAATAAAATATTCTAAAAGACGTAAAAGTGGAGAAAAAACAGACTAGGCAACTTTCCATTCATCCCATTTATTGTTTTCTGTTTTTGGTCCAAACAAATGCAGTTATTCGTACACTTCCATGATCTGCAAAAAGTCAGACATTTTTTAACTACTTAAATCCCAAGACTATTCCACAGGTAATTTTATCAATGAATCCCAGCAGAAAGATAAAAAACTATTTTCTAACATTGACATGTATTACATTAGAGATGAGAAAATAGATTTATGTAGATTGTGAACTGTTACACCATTTGATTTTTGTTTGCATTTGGAAAAAAAAGTACTATAACATGAAAAAGAAAGCATGTTTTTTTTTTCTTAATGTCATCTGGAGTCCAAATACTTAAAAGAGATGTAATGTAGAGACCCTTAGAATCCCTTTTAGTGATGTTAATCTGCAGTTGTATTATGAATCACATAATCTTTTGCAATGTGCAAAAACATACTATTTTAACTAATAAAGTAAGATTACATTTATTCGTTCACTAATATCTTCTTCAGTTATATTAGTCTTTAACCATTAGCGCTACAGACACTGTCCTGACATCTAAAATGTACAGAAATAATAAAAATAATCTCAGGGTTCAGCTCAGTATTTATAGGGAGATGCTTTTTAAGGCCATTTCACTACATCTTTGCCATTTTATGATTTTAAAATACGAAAAGTTGGTTGGCAGGACTGTAAAAATGAAGGATAATAGCTGTTAAAGTAGGTACCGTTCCAGTACAACTTCTAGCAGGTTCTTTATGTTTGAAGGAAATCACACATTGAACTTGAGAACTTGAGAAAGCTCTCTGCAAACACTCAAGAACATAGATGTGCAGAAATGTTTTACTAAAGGGACGTTTTCCATTTCCCTACAAGGAAAATTAAATATTACATAAAAGGATTTTGACATACAAAATTTAATTAAAGTGAATCTGGAGGTCTCTTTTTGTGAAAACTGGGTTTAAAGTTTTTACTCTGAAAACAATCTATGTGTTTATTTCCAGGAGTAGAAATATTCCTGACCATGAATATATTGGCATCGGTTCTTATTAATTCCCTTAAAGAACTAAATGATAAGCTGTTACACATAATAGAAAGAAAAAAAAAAACTTCAGTCACCACCGCCCCCTGCTGGATCTCTGGATGTGTTACGTCTCAGTGCCATGAGGTGAAACTGAACCAGAACTTTGTATCTATTGTCTCAGTGTCAGCGATAGGGTGACAACATCACAATGTTGGGTTCTTCTGGCAGTGACTCGCTAGACAAGGAGAGGATTGTCCAGAACGGCCACACCAGCGGCAACGCCCCCGTCTGCGTGCTCTGAACTCTTGGTCCTCAGCAGGTGACCCACACACTCATTCATCACCATGTGCTCCCCCTGCCTGACAGGAAAACAAACTATATTAACTTTAAAATGTTGCATTAATACAAAATGAACCGACACATTACTCTTTTTTTACATTTTAAAGTGGACCTGGTATGAAATTTGCATTTCTTGAGGTTTTTGATCATATCTTTTAGTTCCCCCAGCCTGCCTATGGCCCCTAAGTGGTTAAAATTACTGATTAGTCTTTCCTTTGTTCCGGGGTATGTCTGCCTACATCGTGAAATTAGCACTCAGAAACGGGTTGTTTGGCAGTTCAGCATATAACAACACGTTTTGGCATGTTACGTGTTGAGTTCCACCCAATTACCCCATAACCCGAACTACACCCTCCAAGTCCCTCCCTCCGCGGCGCAGAGAACTACTTTAACAGGCCAACAACAAACCAACAGAATGGAGTCCAGGCCGCATCCAAACTGCACTGTACCTGAGTGTACAAAAGAGAACATAAATCTTTTTGTCCTCCCCACTTCTGAGCCACTGAAAAGCTTGTGGATAGATTTTATGTATGCAGGGAATTTGCCCGACCGACTGCCGAAGCGTGTGGTAGTTTGTGGCAAACATTTCTAGGACGACTGTTTTTCCAACTTGGGACAATACAGCAGTGGATTCACAGATCGTCTTAAACTTCTACCAGGATTAATACCAACTCTCCATGAACCAGCAAATATCCCTGTAAGCATATTTCCTCAATAATGTCCTTCAGCTGTTAGTACACATTGTGGCATTGTTTGAGTTGTTCTCTTTTCAATTAGCTTCATAGCTAACATTCAGAATTAGCTTCACAGCTAATATCCCAGTTTGTTTATGTAGCATTAGTGCTAGTATGCTTTTATTTGGGGGAAAAAATATTATATGTTATAGTTGAACATTCGAAATATCGTTAAAGACTCATTGACCACAGAAGTGCATAGCCTAAGCCCCGCCCTCCCAAACCCGGTCGTTCTGTGCTAATGCTCACAGAAGGGCTACCTGGTCACACCTGCAATTCTACAACGAGGCTGAATTACGGCAAGCGATCCTTTGATATAGTATTAAGGTACTTAGAGTGTGGCTAAAAAGGTCCCAAACGTTGCGGGGAATTTCACGCCAGTTCTACTTTAAGGTAACACCTCAACCTCAATTCACAATATCATATCACCTTTGACACTGTAATGTAGGACATTTGTATTAGAAAATAGTGAACTTTACTGAGATTTAAGTCAGACGTTTGCCTCAAAAAATGCCAGAAGTACTTTAAGATTGTGGTTTATTTAGGAGTAATGCAATCTGTACATTCTGTAAGTGTCAGTGGTACATCTAGGGTTTTTCCTGTATCAGAACAAGCCCAGATGTCAAACATGCATCCTGGAATATATCCAGACTTTCTAAATAGACAGAGTAAATGCAGGAATCCTGGAGCCGAATTTACAAGGGATGGACCAATACTGGTATCAGGGCTGATACCATTCTAATTCCAATCCTATTGATATTGACCAGGAACCAAAAACATCTTTATTCTATGAATAAAGGCATGCACTGAAGAGAACCAATGGACTGTACCTTACATATGCTCCAAACACTCCCAGTTCACAGAGACAGTTACTGAGTGTGAGGGGAGCGTCTCTTCTCAGTAAGTAGTTCTGTATGGGGGTGGGATTAATTTTATCCATCAGGATATAAGCCGTCCTCTCCCTGCTCTCCTTTACTTCCCCGAGGACACGGATGATCTCTGAGCCGTAGATGTTGTTACCTAGAATGATGGGCTCATAATTAGGAGTGGATTAATGTTTAAAGTGCTGAATAACACAAAGGCACATAAAGAATAAGATTACAGCAGCCGATTTCGAGACAGGGAAAAGTTGATTAGGATCTGAGATAGGACTTAGACTTTTATCTTCTTTAACACATGAAGAAAATCTTTGAGGGCCCAAATCTGCCCTATGCCGTGAGCAAGCATTTGCCCCCTTTCATGCTTCTATGGTGTTTGCTTTATAGTCACACTTAAGGAGTCAGATTTTTTTTTTTTTTTTTACATTCTAGAACTGCAACTAGTTTTTAAGAATATATATCATACTATTACTTTCATACTCAAGAAATCAGTCAATATGTTAAATAATAAGCTGAGTCAAGAGGCTGTATTGTGACATAAACCTTGGTAAAAATTAAATGAATCTTTAAATGTAATCTTAACAGATTAGAATTCTAAAATTCGACCAGCTAAGATTGGGTCCCGACACAAAAAATATTTCTGCTTTTATTTTGGTGAAACAGCCGAAGACCCACACTGGCCCCAATAACCCCCTCTTTATGAACCTCCTGGATATGCCCCTGCTCAGCAGGACTCCCCAGTTATTAATAGGGAAAAATATAATTCTGAATCATATTTTTTCTCATTTCTTTCGTTACGTTTGGTCGCAGCACAACACTGAATCTGTTGACTCTGATGCTGTAACCTTGGTTTTGGCAGAGCAAAAGACTGAGTCTCTTCCAGGGTGAAAAAAGGAAAGAAAAGGAGGCAAATGAAGTGTTGGGCTGCTACATTTGGTTTGCAACATTAAAGAATGAGATCACCTGAATATAGCGAATGATCAGGTTATTCCATCAATGGAGTTTATCTTCCCTGGTGGGAAGATAAAGCCAGGCTTCATCAGGCTCAGATTGTGAAAGACTTAGTCTCGGAGCAACAACAATTTCAAACATGGGTTACTCTTCAGAGTCTGGACCTAAACCCCATAGAGGATTATAGGGCTGGGACGACGCGTCGACGTAATCGATTTCGTCTACAGGTAAATTCGTTGACGCAAAAAAAATGCACGTCGATGCGTCATGACTTTGAAAACAAACATGCTGGGACCAAGTAGTGTCAGCATGAGTTAGTCAGTTGACTTAAATACCTCCATCCGAACTCGCAGTTCAAAGGTATGGAACTATTTTAAAATAAAAGGGAGCGATTTTGTCGTCTGCCGGCTTTGCAAAATGGAAATGGCTTATAAAAGCACGACGGCATCCAGGAGCAGTTCCAGCAAATGATTCAACACACTACGTTTTCAACTTCTTTACTAACGCTATGTATTATACCCTATAAGTCACCCAAACACCCCCACGTAGAAGGAATATACTCATACAGCTGCATCTGGTGTATGTTCCTGCTATCTGTTTGTTGGTTTTTATTTGTGACCCGTGTTGGCAGAATGAGTCGGAATGCGCACAGACTGATTATGAGCAAAAGCAGAAAATGTGAGAGAGTAAACATGTTTGTTAACAAAGGTAATGCACTACCTACCCGCTAAAAGTAGCCGTCATGGACATAAATACAACATTGTTTAATTGCTTGCAAAAGCAAACCGAAAACTAACTCTTTATTGTCAAATTTAATAATGCCTCATCCTCTTTCGATATATTTTTTTTTACTTCATGCTTCTCCAGATGGTCAGATTCATAGTTGCCATCTAAAAACTAGAAAAATGTGCAGCATTTTATTGTAATGAACAGCGCCTCTCTCTCTCTTGCAAATCTTATGTCAGAAACAAGCGAAAATGCAGCAAAATAAAAGTTGTTGTTTTTTTAATGAAGAGCACTTTTTTGCATAAAGTGAATGTTGCATTTTGTTCTTCTTGTTTGATGCAACCTCTTACATAAGATTGTACTAATACTACAACTTTATTTGGGATTTTTTTTTTTACAATTAAAATGTGTTAAAATTAAGAAATTTGTTTATTTCATGAAAATACATAAATTAATAAATGTCAAATCTCTATACAAATCAAATAATGGGTAAATAATCGATAATCAAATCAAATTGAAAAATGAATCTTTACATTAATCGATGTATCGAAAAAAATAATCGCTAGATTAATCGATTACAAAAATAACCGTTTTGCCCAGCCCCATTGAGGATCCCCTTTTTTGGGTGGTGCCTTCTTGTTTTTAGCCTGGCAGTGTATTTAGAGTAAAAGGAAAAAAATCTAAATGTAACTTCCATTTTAAGTTGCTATAACTAAAACCTCCACCTTTTGGATCACTGATATGGAAAATGTGCCCAATAACTTCTGAGTTAGCAATACGTCTAGTAAACTTAAGCAGTTTGCTAAAGGTGTTACTTAGAAAGGTTTAAAATCTGCAGAAAGTGTTCACTTCCTGTCCCTGGAACTTTCACATACATTTTCTGTAAATGTCCCATTTACCAAATAAGAAACTTGGAGTATCATCATAAAAATAAAAATGAACTACCATTAATGTGCGAGAAATGACTACATGTAAATCTGTTCTCTGTACCTCCTCCTTCTCGCTGAGGTTTCAGAACAAACCGGTCTGGTTCTGCCAAAGCCATCGCTACAGTTCTGTCACCCTCTGGTCCCTGTGGACAACAGCACCAAAGCAACAAAATTAAGCATAAAATGCTATTAATTTGGACCTTTTTCGTTGCATTTTAAAAGTAAAATGAGTCAATAACTAGAAAAGCACTCAGAGACCACTGACCTCCACCAAGCTAGCTCAGTTCAGCAAATATGCTGAAAACAGCAAAAACAATAAAGAATCTTTAAAAAAAAATCCTGGATCCAGGCGGTGATCCGGATCATCCCCAATTTCTAATCACTTGGTCCTGGTCCCATTGCAGACTTTTTCAGAAAATCTCTTTAAAATCCATAAATAACTTTTGAAGCTATATTGCTAAAACATAACTTCCTTGGTGGAGGTAAAAATAATGTTTGCTTACCATTTCTAGAGAGTAAAGGCCAGCAAAAGTCGCCCTCATCTGTTCCACCACCTGAGGCTGGTCTGGGAAAAACTTCTCCAGGACTCCAGGTCGGGCCAAAACCTGCTGGACCTTCTTGGTTCCTGCCAGGTGAGTGCTGATATCTGGACATTTTACAGCCAGAGAACACTCCATCATGAGACGGGCATCCCAGCACTGCAAATCACAAACCACAACTCTACTGTAATACATACCACAGATGGGACCTTGGACACATTTAGTTATTTCCCCGGACGCTTTTTAAAAGACCTTACAATTTCACTATTTACTTATTTTTATATCCACTATTTAACTGCGATCTCTCCGGGGACGCCTTCTCAACTGGAAGCTACCAGATCCAGTTTGACGTTTTTATTTTAGGGGCACATTTTTTTCCTTCAAGTCACCTTTGGACGCGGGGGTGTGGTATGGAAGATAGTCATGGCTGAACTATGGCTTGCAACCGCTGAACTCCGTAAAGCCTCTATTTACATACGGTAAAGGGAGAAATGAGGTCTCTTCTCTACCATCCACCATAGGTAAAGAGAGGCTCTATGGAGCGTAGCAGCCAAACGACATATCAGTTGAAGCCTTTGGCTCAGGGTGCTGAGTCAGCGCTGCCTGAAGCCAGCAGCACATATAGTAGCAAACAAGCACAGCGAGCCTAGTGCTAGCATCGATGCTAAGTAACTTCGGAGGGAACTACCTCAGCTTTTGTTTCCTTATTCACTGTGTGTTTAAAACATATAGGTTATAACTAATGG
Organism: Apricaphanius iberus; assembly: GCA_028564705.1. Lineage (NCBI taxonomy): Eukaryota > Metazoa > Chordata > Actinopteri > Cyprinodontiformes > Aphaniidae > Apricaphanius > Apricaphanius iberus. The sequence goes on from JAPXFQ010000902.1 coordinate 411,264, forward strand.
CTTTAAACCACTTTAAACCAGAAGCACGTATGCTTCTGTGTGCGCACAAAGCACATAAGATGAGCAGTTTCAACTCGTCACGGCGCGATGCGAGTGTGTCTGAGAGAGGGAGGGCGTCTCTTTGAGCCCGTGTCTGAACGTAGACAATGGAAAAGATGTACCGCTCTAAGCCAATAACAAAATTAAATTGCAGTACCCCACGATTACCATGAGCGTCAGCACTAAGACGTTTTTAGACCAAAAAATGTAGAATTTAACAAGTTTACACGAAAATGTCAAATAAAATGCCCTGAAACTAAAAGATTGCATTGGTAAATAGTCATTTATACAGTTTATAAGCAAAAAAAATTGTTTTGGGGTTTAGTTAGACTTTAGGTGTTTTGTTGATATTGATAAATAAATTGCCAATTGATGGTAAATCCACCAATTCTTTCATTTATGTGCCTTTAAAATGTGTTACCAACTAAATCTAGTTTACTGTAATGTATCTACACTAAGCATTACCCTGGCTAACCACCATAATCACCGTAGTTGTCTGGCTCAGCTTTTGTCTGCATAAGTTTTAGGTTTAGTGCTGCCTATTTTCTCTGAGTCTGCATTCCTGACTGATCAGGGAACACACTGACTAACAGAGCGTGAAACCAGTTAGTTGCTCTTTGTTAACAGGGAGCAGGCGCATGATCAGATGCATAATAATGCACTGGACTGAACTTTAAAAGTTAACTTTTAAACAGAAAAGTCAGTTTTCCTGTATTTAAGTCTGAGGGAAAATAAACAGATCATTTGGTTTTACTACAGTTGAAACATCAGAACAGATAAGGATGTGAAAGAGTCCGGCTGATGTCCCTCAGAGAATGAGTCACTGTGGCCTGACAGTTTTGGAATAATAAAATGGAGGCATATTTATTGGGTATCTTAAACCGTTTTCCTCCTTAAGCAGTGGCTGCTAATGAAACTCTGCTAAGTTTCCATATCTGGAAGAAAAAGGATGAAATACCTGTTCATTAGTGTAGTTCTGTGGCATGTAACCGTTCCTGAAGTACACCACTGCCACTTCTTGTCCATCCCTGAAATTGAAATGACTGTGTATTATTATTATATATTCTTATATGTATCTTTTAGCCAGTGGTGGTTAACACATTTCTAGAACTTGTGCTGTAGATAGGAACGCCTTACACAAACAGCCTTTTGTCTGGATCAAGAGATCCTGTTTTGTAGACGTCATCAAACCGTTTCCTTACTGTGGGAATATTTCTGAAACACAGTTTTGGACAGAAAAAGCAGAGCTGACATTACCACTGGCAAGAAGAAAAAAAAACCTCAGGCGATTTCAGTGTGGCTTTAAAAAAATAAGGAGGATCACAGATATTTAAGAGGCTCTAGAAAAATGTATGTCTTTCAAATCAGATGGATTAGGACCTCTGTGGTTCTGGTCATGTCTCTTCATCACCATTTAGAACATTTTGAATGTTTTTCATTTTTCAAGTTTGAAAAACATCTGTGCAAAGTAACAAGTCAATTTAAACCCAACTTAGGGAACTGTTTAGTTAAACATTAGTAGAAACATGAATGTATTAAAGCGGTGATGCTGACTTACCTGGTGAGTTCTCAACCTATACATTATGAAACCATCAAGATTCAGAAATAGTGGGAGCTCTTGGAAATATAACCTTCTCAAGGGTATAAACACACAGGCACAGTTTACAGTTACTAAATTAGTTAACCCCATTACCCCTGCTAATTATTTTTGATAATTTCTTTTAAATAAATTAACTCTGCTTTGCTGAAACCACTTTTGCTGGTAAACCTAGTTCTTAAAGAGAAATCGGAGTTGGCTAAATCTATATCAGCATGGGAAAACGAAGCAAAAACCAGATTATAAAAATCTGCCCCACATCTCTGAATTGGTTTATCTCAACTTCTCACACAAGCAAATAAGAACAAAGTGAGTGAAATACAACAATGGGCGGACTGTGAGGTATCTGAGGATGAAAGAATTCAAAGTACCGGTTTGGATCCGTTAGCTTCGGATCAAATTCTTACCGCTTCCAGAGTTCACTTTCAATGTATCGGTGATCAAAGATATTCCTCTGGACTTCCTCCACCAAGAACAGGACAACCGCTCTGAAATGACAACAAACACTCATGGTAGCAAAGTTCAGCTTCAATCATATAAAATAAGCTTCTCTGAACATAAAAAAACTAAATAAAATCAAAACTATCAGATGAATTTTGCTCTTCATTTTCTCATCCAGGAATAAATAAATTTATTAAAGGTGCTGTTAATTTCTACCAGATATTTACATATTAATCAGAAAAAAAATAAAAAATTCTCCACTCTCAATCAAATTCAGTTGGACAATATAGAATCAGAGCATACTGATAAAGGGAATAGTCATATTAACCAATATCGATAATTATGGATAATTACCACAAAATGTAGATAAGGAATTTAAGCACCTCCCTGTTCATTTTGTTATTCTTCAATGAACAAATTTTGACCAAGAACTAAATTATATCATTATTTAAACACTTTTAAAAATTATAACTAAGTTTGTAAGACACAGAAACAAATCAACAGATATTGGTAGCATCAGTAACTACAAAGAAAAGTAATGTTATTAGCCATTGTATTACATGCTTTTAAAAATATGTTAGCTATTTAAATTAAACTCTTATCTTGATGCTTTTTAATCTTTTAAGCCTTTAATGACATCATTATATTACTGGCCGAGTCCTTTGCTTTAGTTTGTCAATAAAGCTGATACAAATTCAGTTCAGCTGTTAAAGCTATCGCTAACCAGCTACTCACCTATACCAGAGTGTAGATGGAGTCCAGGACAATGAACCCAGTCCAGTCACTGAGAGCTGAAGCCGACAGGTCTTTCTACCCTCAGTTTTGTTTTTTTTTAAAGCATTTTTCGCTTCTGAGGACCAGGGGGACATCTTAAAAGCGACATCTGTTGTTAGCGGCGCAACTCTGGTCATTGACCTGGCCTCTCTTAACAGCGATTCGTTGCAAGCCGGGGGAGGGGAGTGCTGCTTAAGACAACCGACCTTAGTATTTAATTTGATTTATTATTGCTACATTTTGTGTGTTAGTGCGTTGAGGAACAGTTCAAAATGGGACGCAACATTAACGTGAGCTACTGAAACATTTTTCTGGGACATCTTCCTTCTTTCTATCTGACCGAGGTGAAGTTTTTTACGCCGATGGTTTGCTTAGGGGCCATCAACAAATTCTGTTGCAGGTCAAGTCATTTGCTCCTTTTTGTGGTTATAGGAGAGAGTGATGAGTGATGAAGCTGCCTGAGTCAGCGTTAATAATTCATTTGGAGTAGGTAGTGACTCTTGTATTATGCTACCTGTTGGGCTGTAATGAAAAAAAAGGGGAAACTTTTTTTTTTAATCGAACCTTTTTTAATCGCCTTTTTTTTCTATCTCACCACATGTCTATCGATTGATAGATATCGCTTTCGAATTATCGTCTAGCCCTACAATCAAATCGGAATAAACTTTTTTTTGTTTTAGACTTTTTAATATATTTTTGAAATTTTAGAATAAAAAGAGAAAATTGTATCATTTATCAAAGTCCGGACAGGAGTATAAATACACTAGGTTTATTGTGTTTTAAACAAAGAAAAAAAACTCCAGATGAATACATTCTGAGCTTTACAAGCTTCTCATAGGTTAATTAAAGGAATCTGAGTTAATTAGTGGCACATCTGTGGATGTTTATAAAGGTCGACTCCAAACACAGAGCCTCTTTCTTTGACATCATGGGAAAAATCAAGAGAAATAGACAGGAAAAGAAATCTGAACCTCCACCATTGTGGTCCACCCTTAGGCACACTTTCCAGACGCCTGAAGGTCCAACGTTTAATCGTTCAGAATATAATACTCTGGTATAAAAAACATGGGAGTGTCGGGGCGTCGCGGGGCATGGTGGATGGTGGGGGCGCTCCACGTGTGGAGGCCTTGGTCCTCCATGTGCCTATCCCTGGCTCGAGTCCTGACCAGAGTGACCTTTTCTGCATGTCTTCCCCCACTTCTCTCCCCTTTCCAATCAACTGTTCCCTGTCAAATAAAGGCTACTGTGGCCAAAAAAACCTTTAAAATTATGGGAGTGTCCACTGTCCAAACATCATAATGATCGGGATGGAAACGGATTCTGAATCCCAGATAGGAATGCTTTTTGTTGTGACTCAACCCCAGGAAAACAGTGAAAGAACTTGCAAAAGATTCTGGCGGAAACTGGTAAGACGGCCTCTATCGACAGTAAAACCGGTCCTGTACCACCAGGTTCTGAAAGGTTCTTCTGGTTGGAGAGAGCGATTATTTAAAAACAGACAAAAGTCAGACTACAGGAGACATATCCTGTGGTCTGACGAAACAAAAACCGAACTGTCATAATGATAAATTATATATTTGGAGGAAAACGGGGAAGCTTTGAAGCCTCCGAACACCATCCCAACTGTGAAGTACGGGGTTGGCAGCATCATGTTGTGGGGCTGCAGAAGGGACTGGTTCTCTTCACGAAACAGAATGCATTATGGGAACAGAAAATTGTATGAACATATTAAAGCAACATTAGACATCAACCAGGAAGTTAATGCTTGGGGGCAAATGGATCTTCCTGATGGACAATGACCCCCAAGCTGACCTCCAGATAAGCTACAAAATGGTTTCAGGACAACAAGGTCAAGGTACCGAAATGTACGACGGAGTATTAGGGCCACACACAAAGAAAAAAAAATATTTTTTCCATGACGAGATTAAACTCGCCATGTCGACTTTAATCTCGACATTACACTCAACATTTCGAGCATAAAGAGGAAAAATCATGTCGACTTTAATCTCGACGTGTTGACATTAAAGTCATCATGTCGACATTAAACTCGACAATTTGAGAATAAAGTTGAAATTAGTTCAAAATAGTTTGGAGAGAGAGCGCAATGCCTTGTGTGGATGATTCTTTCAAATTGTACTTCAGAATCGGGTTTAGCAATAAGGAAAACATGGCTCTTTTAGCGCAGAACCACAGTGTGGTGATTAGTATAAGGACGCTGAAAAGGTTGTGCCCAAAACTTCGTCTGTTCCGAAGGAGAAATCATACAAATTTGGAAGAAGTGGCCGCATTCTTGCATACTGAAATTGCTGGAAATGGGCAGATGCAAGGATATCGATAGTTTAATGTCGATATGGCAACTTTATAGTCGACATGGCGAGTTTAATCTCGTCATGGCAAATATATATTTTTTTCTTCATGTGTGGCCCTAATACTCCGTCGTAGAAATGACTATCACTAAGCTCTGATCTTTTTCACAAATGTTTGCTCTGATTTGATGTTTCAGTAAAAAAAAAAGAAAAAAGTTTGTTTCTTTTTTCAAAGCGTATGTGAATATCTGTCCAGTATGTAATTTGACTCTCTCCCATTGACCACTGGAGATAGGCGCCAGCCATCAGCCCTCAGCTGAAACGACTGAAATGACTTATAAAGTGCATTGAGATGACATGGGTTGTGAATTGGTGATACACACATGAACTGAACTGAAAATGGCTACCTTTCTGATCCGTACAGCTCCCAGGCTTTGGCGAGTCCCTTGGCCAGACCAGCTGCAGGGTTGTTGTCCAGGATTCGTTGACTCTCCTCCAGCCTACCAGCCACCTTCAGGATGTGTCTGTGGAGACGAGTTAGAGCAACTTTGGTTATCTTTAAGCTTAGGTTTTGTCCTCTTTTCCATTTCAAACAATCACTTCTTTATCCTAATTCATTATACTACATGAACCTTAGAATTAGATTTCTTTTAACAACAAAAAAACCTTCTCACTATCACTTCAAAATGGATAAAGAATAAAATTTTGTCCACTTCTCTATCTCTATATAATTCTCTAGAGTAGCACCTCTCATGGTGCCAGTTTGTTAGAGTAGTTCTGCTACATTTGTTCTGATTTCCTCTTGTAAACTTTGGTTTAGATATTTTTGGTAAAAGTGTTACTTTATCCAAAATTCAATCGTGTCTCTCCCCAGCTTTCTGACCGTCCGACCAGACAGAGATTTGTAAAAGAGCGACAAAAGCAAACAAGGTGGATTAGCAGAGTTTGTGAACAATTGATGGTGTAATCCAGGACATGTTCCTGTAGAGTATCATCACTGCTGCCTGGAAATGGAGCTCTTAGCATGTGAGCATGAGACCATCATACAGCAAATGGGCTTCAGTTATTAATTTCATTTACTGCCCTCAGCATCACAATCCACAACAACTCTTTGAAGATACTTGGATAATATCAGATACAACAATATTTATTTTCCCTTCTGGATAAAGTATTTTTAAATTGAATGAGTTTTCCTCCTTGTTCTATAAATAAACCAAATCTGTTCCTGACCAACTTACCTGTGAACATCTGGGGTGCGTGAGGAGAGGCCTCCAAAGCTTGCAGCTATAGTATTGATCTCTATCTGCTTCAGAGAAGACGTTTTGTCCTCTCCCTGGTCCAGCATGTAGTCAGAACGATTAAGACCCAACACAATGGACTACAAAACCAAACAAAAAAAGAGGAAAGAGAGATTGAAGTCCACAGATGAACATTAATTGCAGCCGACTGACAACAAGCTGAGAATATTGCCTTTCTGGCCCACAATGCTGCATGATTATTAATCTTAGTTTGAGAATCTGGGTCTTATTTTGAGATTTCTTACCAAGTGCAATTGTCGTACTGCATTGGCAGATTATTTCACTTAATTTAAGAAGTTTTAGACTAATCTAGTATCTGCAGTAAGACAACTGCTCTTGGTAAGAACTCTCAAAATAAGACACAGATTCTCTTAATAAGATTAATAACACCTTCTGCACTTGTTCAGTATATTAGTACCAAAACAACATCAAAAATACTTTTTGGTTGCAAACAAGATTGTTGGACTTGGTTAGATGGGCAGTTTTTGCAGTGTTCATAGTTGGAGACATGACGTTTGGTCTGATGAAACTAAAATGCAACTGTTTGGCCACAATTACCATCGTCACTTTTGGAGGAAAAAGGGAGATGCTTGGAAAGCCTAGTTTATACTTCTCTGTCTACGAAGTAACAGATACATAAAACGTCATTTATCCGTTGACGCAAGATCTCAACGTCACCTACGTAAGGACACACAAAGTAGAGTTCAATTTCTAACTATCCCGTGGAATGAAGCAGAGAGCGCAGGCCTATGATTGGTCAGCTCAACCGGCGATCATTTCACCAGAACAGTTAATGTAATTAGTCTTCAATACAGCTTTTGGGCTTTAGATGCTTTATATTTCAAGGCCAGTTTATCTAATATGGTCTTTTACCGATTTTGAACACTAAGAGGTGTAGAAAACAACAACGAACAAACAAACCTCTGGGTTGGTTTACACAGGTTTTTACAAGTATTCAATGAGCTGCACCTCTAGTAAAAAGCTTTCCAGCTCAATCAAAACTTACTATCAGCCATTGCTCCTTGAGGGAGTTTGTTTCTACTCTAATCTTTATCTGATCTCTTTGACCAAATATTGACAAAACAATTAACGCTCTCACTGCATAAACTGAAGCTGCAAAATGTGCGGCACAACATTTGTCATTGCACAAAGTTTTGTCCAGAACTGCTCGTATAAGTGTGAGCAGGTTATACTAAGGTTTTGCCTTAACATCACCTGAGATCTTCCTTCTCTTAGGATTTGCTGGTGGATCTTGAACAGCCTCGCAGTGAAATCATCTACTTCAACAGTGCTGTAAACAGAAACTCTGTTAAAGTTCTGACAAGGTGAATAAAAATGACTCATTTTTCATGAGAGACCGCATTTAATTACGACCTATAACGATATGAAACTGATCTGTACATTGTGAGAGCTTGCTGTGCGTTAATGAATTCTAGCATTCACAATGTATAGGTGGACTCTCTTCTTCCAACCTGGCTAAAGCCTCCTTCAGGAAGTCTGTGTTCTGGCTGATCTTGTCCACCATCCTATTGAAGTGGGTCTGCACTGCGAGCGCCTGGAGGAACACGGCTCTGGGCACAGGCGACGGGAAGAGTGTGAACGGAGCGTACGTCACCAACTGGAAGGAGAAACAAACAAGACAGAAACTGTAGGAAGACTGTCATTAGGTCTAATATGAAAGGAATAATAACAGAAAAGTAATTGTACTGAAAAATTACAAATTGGATGAAGCAGACTAAATTCCTGACTAAATATCTCAGTCTGTTTTATCAGCAGTAGCTTAAAAGCCCACTCATACTGAACTGAATCCAGTGTCTGAAGCTACAGACAACTTTAAAGTGAAAACATTTGGTTAGCGCTGATTTAATTTGCCTTTTTTATTTTTTCACTTAACCTAGATTCAGTCTTAACAGTCTACAAATGCATACTTTAACTTGGACAGCTAAAATACCACACGTTGAAGAAAAATGTATGCACTTCAGATGAGTTTGGAGTCTCCTTGGTCCTCATTAACACTCCCTGAAGAAGGGCTTCATCTTTAGCCAAATCGGCTAATTCTTTTATGAGAGCAGCGTTCATCGTCACCTCATCCGGGACGCTCGAGGCCATTCTGGAGGAAAAACAAGAGAAGGAAAAACCTTTATTAAAACTGCTATCCTCTTTCTAATGCTGTAAAATAATTTATCACAATGAACTAATACACAAGACATACATTTTTTTTTAGAAATGATCTGACGAAATAAGTACTAAGTTAAAAATCACAATTTGAAGCAGAATTTAAAAACAAAACAATGTATCTACATGAAAATATATATAATAATGGGCAGATACACTAATAACTAATACAATTAGAACAAGATTAATGACACATAACATTGAGTTATGCTGCTGTGGGGATTAAATCTGGATTTAAACCGGGCTCAGTTTCACATTTCATTAGTTCTGTCTTTGAAAACGGAATCATATTTATACCTGACCTTTTTTCAAAACAGCATACATTCATGCTATCAACATCCAGAAATAATGACAATAGTACCTAATCATTCATGCCGTTATTGAGGTTTATAATAAACCTAAAAAATAAAATCCATATAAGATATACAATATTTACATTCCTTTAAGTACTGTTAACCGGTTAGGTTATAGTCACTGGCAGGTGAATGTAGTATGTTAGCTTCCTACTTTAGCAACAGCTACAGTATTGCTTTGTTAGAGTGGGAATATTAGCAGTACAGTCTGTTAACTGAATACATAGGCAGGCACCGTGACTCCGTTGCTCTTAGTCTTAAAACCCACAATAAAATATCTCAAATATTCTACTGACAACTTACTAAATGAGCTGCAATAGAGCGACACGGTAACAACATGACTATATGTATATTATTTAAATCAAACACATCGCACGTCATCGTTTATAAACGCCCTATAATATAATAATTTATTTATAAAAGCTCAAACTGTTGACTTACGTCGGCACGTAGTCTCAACACAGCCTCAGAAATAAGTTCAGTGAGCGAATAAACTACATACTTCATCTGATTCGTGGTAAAGCTCAAAGATGCGTTTAAAATACCTCGGAACTAAAACCTCCAGCTTGAAGTAGTTAGGGATTTCGCGCTTATTACTTTAAGGCTTTTTTTACGTAAGCAACAAAAACTTATGGACAGACGTGTGGTCTTTAAAGAAACATAGTAATCAGAAATTACCCTTAAAATACAATAATGCTGTCTTAAGGCAATAAAGAATATTCCAAGTTCTTTTAAGCCAATTTTTCGATCTTGATCGAATGCAGCATCTCCCTACAAGGTTTCACTCGCAAACGGCGATTGGTCAACGTAAACATGATCAACCAATAGCTAATCCTAACGTAACAATAGGTAACAGATAGAGGAGGGTTTATGGCTAAATATTGCTGACAACATCTGGGGCTGCAGTGTCACTGCACGATCTGTTCCGGAAGCACGATCCGTACCGTGAGCACATCAAAATGGGCACACGCAAACCTAAATTCCTGTATTTTGAAAATGAGATAAACCAATATTTCAGCTCCATAAAATATGTGACAAATAACAAAACTGTTAAGAATACGGATGCAGCGAGTACATTCATCAGATAAACAAGATTGCCTATCTATTTCCGTTTATTTGTAAAGTGTGAATGGTCTTGATCTATAAATATGAATTAACAAATAAAAAAAAATAAAAAAATAATCTATCCGGAAGTCGTTCCTGGCGTGCATGCGCAGATTTGCTCACGGCACAGTACTTTTTTACAGTCTATGCAGTGACAAGCAGTTTTGTTTAGTGCTACGCCTGTTTGACAAGAATTTTTTTTAAATTGGTTATTTATGAAAAAAATTGACAAGAAACGATGGTAAAGTGTGAGTTCAGTGACTAATTTTCGTTTTATTGTCCAATAACTAAAAATAAACAAAAAATATTGCCTAATAATAAAGCCAGATATTTGGTATCTATCTATCTATCTATCTATCTATCTATCTATCTATCTATCTATCTATCTATCTATCTATCTATCTATCTATCTATCTATCTATCTATCTATCTATCTATCTATCTATTCTTTTTAGGCCTATAGATCCACGATAATAATATAGAAAAAGGCAGTGGCACCACTTTTTTAGGTTTTAAAAGTATACCTGATTTAAAATATTGATTGGCGGAGTCTGCAATCTTCAGATCTGGACATTAATCCATGGCTCCTGATAACTTTAGTTAAAAAAATTATAAATCAACAGATGCTTTTGAATATGTATTTAATAAATGGAGGTTTTAGTTTTGTTTAATGGCAAACTTTTATTGAATTTCTATGACAGAAGGACTCTAAAAGTACTATCAATTCCTACTATCTATTTTTCTTATCATCAGGTTAGTAACTATAACTATATGCTTTTGTTTATTTTTCTTTTCTTTTCATGCAATTTTCCCAAAATTTCAATATCCCGCTAAGGAAAAAGTATTCATCCTCATTTTTGCACATATTTTACTTTCTGAGTGGTTTGACAAAAGCGTTTACTATGTCTACAGTTATTACTGTATCCTTGATTAGCATACATCATTGGAATTTAAAGCAGGGGTAGGCTGGTGTTGAAATGTAGCCTGTTAGCTTGTAAGTTTCTTTAATTCAAGTGGATTGGGATCAGAATTATTATCATCTTTTCTGGAATCGTTAGACATTTCTAGTCTGTAGCGGCAAAGAATGACTTGAGCCAAAAAGAGATAGTCTCAGTTTACCCGCCTATTTACGATCCACTCATGAGATGTGGTGCATGACTGAAACAAAATGATCCTGGATACAAGTGAAGGAAATTTGATTACTCCTTAGGTGGCTGGGCTCACTTTTAGAGATTGGCTGAGGATTTCTGTCATCTGGGAGGAGTTTGGAGTACAGCCTCCACTCCTTTGCATGGTGAAGGGATCAGATCAGAATAGCTCCTTAGAGCCTCCCTTTGGAGGTTTTACAGGCATTTTCCAATGTGAGGATACATTGGGACAGAGGCCCTGGTAAAGATATCCCTTCTGGACCTGCATGTCGCGGAGGGGACTGGATGTTTGCCTTTATCTCATTAACCTCATTCTTCCTCACAACCTGAGCTAAGATAAGTAATGGATTTAGTGAGCTGTTCAGATGGACAGACACGAGGAATGTTTGTATTATTGGGGTGATATAGCATAATTTTTTAAGGATGAGGCATCAGACTCCATTTACATTTTAAAAATATCTATTATGACCAAACCCTAATGCAAGGGGCCCTCAGTCTCCGGGCACCTCTTCTCTCCTATGCCTAAAATGTTGTTTGTCCTAATAAGAATCAGCATAAGAATCTAAAAGTTACTGTTTATGTCATTTATCTAAACATGACAATACCCAAAATTAGAACAATAAATTGTAAATCAAATTTCAGGGAATTGTAAAGCTGCTCCTCACAGATAGAGGGAGCTAAAATTTTAACTATCAAGTGAAAGAGATCTAACTCCACACTTCCTCCCTTCCATGACTTCTCCTAAATACAGAGGCTGCTCCAGGCATACAAGAGAGTTGTTGAAGGTAACCGTAGACAAGAAACAGTTATGTCTCGATTGAGGATTGGCCACACAGGCCTAAATTATTATCTTATGAGAATTGGGAAACATCAGTCGGGGTTATGTGATTATTGTGGTCAACATGAAACAGTAAAACATGTTTTATTAGAGTGTCATCAGTATGCGGAACAGAGAAATGGGTTTATATCAGCTGTGGCAAAAGAAAAAAAGTGCTATCACTTTGCACTCTTCTGGGAGAGTCAAGCAAAGTAATTAAGAAAGAGCTGTTGCGGTATCTGATAGATACAGACTTATATTCTCGCATTTAAAAGCATTGATAAATAGTTGTAATCAGTAGCTTTTGCCTTTGAGTGTAAATTTCCCTCTGACCATTCTTTTGATGACTAAAAGTTTGGTAAGTGGCGGTAATGCCCCCGACGCTGGTGGCCAACCGCCAATAAATCTAATAGAAGAAGAAGAAAAAGAAGAAGAAGAGGCTGCTCCAGGCTGTTTTCTGTCAGGACTCTTGGCCCAGCATTTACAGACGGGAGAACAGATTAAAAGAGCAAGTGTCCTTGTGCAATTTACTCAGAACGTGGCTTTAATTTGAGGATTAGGAGTCAATGAAATGTGACTGCATGTGATGATTTGTTTCTGTTTGTGGGTCTGCATGTAGATGGCGAGTGGACAGCTGTCAAGGGATGAAGCGTTGGAATGCTCCCGCAGCAGACATGCATGCCACGTGATGCTCTACTCCGATACGGCATCTCAGCTGTTTGGCAGGATTCCCATCAGGCACATTGTACTGGTAAGGCCATTCTGGGGGGTGACTTTCCACTTTAATAGGGGTTTGTTTAACAGCCTAACTAAGTCCCTTAGATGTCACATGAGCATCAACTTATTTTAAAGGCAGGGTATACGACTGTGGGAGCGCTCCTCAACAGGGCGTTATTGATAAAAAGTCCCACCCCTTGCTTCATGCTCTCTCCCTAAACCATGCCTCAATAACACAGGCATGGTCTGGCTGGGTCTACGCCACAGTCAACAACTCGCAGGATACAAGCCATTTCAACCAAAGTCACAAAATATAAGGTGATCTTACATGTCCAGGAGAAAATCTGCAACCAACGCATCGGTTAGCAAGCCCTTAGCTTCCTTGAGTTGAAGCCAGCGTGTCAATGCAGCAGAGCCGATGAAGATTCGGCTTTTGGCACGCTCTTTGTGGACTTTCTTCTTTCTCGTTGCTATTTCCACAACAGCTTTGCGTTTTCAATTCATTTTGGGAAGCTAATCTGCACTAACTTCGAACTAAATGCTTCACCAAAAAAACACGTCGGCTACTGCAGCTGGCGCAATCAATATATCAGTTAGTAAGGTAATGCAAGCTCACTTCCTGTTTACAGGCTAGAACGAGCGTTGCGTTTACACGAAGTGGATGCACAGAGGGGGAGGTGCTGGAACACGGAAGCTTTACTTACAAGCCTCTTATCTTGGGAGGACAGTGGAAGTTGATTGGATGAGTTTTTACCAGGGTTTCTGGCTGTAGTAAGAATGAAAATTACTCTGTCAAGTTTAAGTACTCCTAACTTATAGGTTGCCACTGGTATATGAAGAGCATTTTTTGCAGTTTTAAAAAAAGTGTTTTAAAATCAAATTGCATACCCTGCCTTTAAATGAAAACTCCCCACATTTCCCCGTGTTTGGTTGAGTGGTCATCATGTGGGTATTTAACAGTTCCTGTCATCTCAAACAGATGCAGATGCGCTTTGATGGTCTGTTGGGCTTCCCTGGTGGGTGAGTTTAAGCTATTGCTGTTTTTAATTTAGCAAGTTCTCTTACTGTATATTCATAACCGTTGATGTGTTCGGCTCTCATTTTCAATCATTCTCCACGAAGCGAGCTAACTCCAAAAGCCAGGCTTACTTTGACAATCCTGGCTCAATTTCCCCAGATTCGGTTCTACGATGGAGACAAACCTGATGCTACGCTCATTCACCATGGCAACTTATGCTCTGGGATGAGCCTGCTCTATGGCAGGCTAACTGTGAGGATTATTTTAGCTTAAATTATTTGAAAAGAAGGTGATGTCACACTGTGTGGCTGGTATTCTGCTCACCACACCCAGCACCCAAAATAAAGTTATTAAATTGTTTGCAGTAGCTGCAGTTTCTTTTTGTTGGTAGTTTGGTGTGTTTCTCATTATTTAATGACAAGATTGACAGGGGCTGCTTGTTAACGCACATAAGTCAGGCTTGTTAAGCCTCTCTTGAATCAGCGCATATTAAATTCACATGTTCTTCATTGGTGGAACCAAATAAGCTTGGAGTGAACTGTTACGCTAATTCAAGCGAGGATATTTCAAATGAGTCTCAATTTGTTTAAAGAATCAACCAACACAGTGCCGGCCATCGAGCTGGATGAGGTTCTAATGGAGGTTTTGGTTTGTGTTGGTGGGTTTGTGTGTTGGGTGTGGGTGGTGGTTGTGTTTGTGTGGTTTTGGTGTTTTGTGTGTTTTGGTTTGGGGTTTTTTTTGGGGTTTGGTTTTTGGGGTTTGTTGTTTGTTGTTGTGTGGTGTGGGTTTTGTTGTTGTTGTGTGTTGTTTGGGGGTTTTGTTTGTTTTTTTTTTTTTTTTTTTGTTTGTTTTTTGTTTTGTGTTTTTTTTTGTGTTTTTTTGTTTTTGGTTTTTTTGTGTCTTGAATTGCCTTGTTGTTGAAAGTGTGCTGTACAAATAGAATTCCATGGCCTTGTATAAAGTATAAAGCTGGGGTAGCAGAAGAAAAGGCAGAAAGAAAAGCTACTGGGTTTATATACGTCTTCTCTCTTTATTAGCAGCCCCCCCTATAATAAAGATATTAATCTTTCACAGAACAAACATTCACGCATTGTCTATAGAATACTGATTTAGCAGAGATTAACTTTAAAAGATAAGGAAACATCCGTGAAAAGTCACTTTGTAGAGGAAGGCTCTTATTATAGCCTTTTTAACAGACTGTTAATCAAACTGATTAGTATTGGGCTAAATATGAATCACTCGTCTTTTTATCTGGTGCATCATTCACTGATATGTTGACCTTATGTAACAAACAACAACAAAAATCAGGAAATAAGAATGACACATGCGAAACAAAGAAAAAAGCATCAAGTAACTGTAAAGTTGTTCAAAACCAGCTTTGCATCTTCTTCTTTGACACATACTAAATAAAATAAAAACATCAATAAAGAATTTTTAAACACAAAATTGTTTTCTTTAGCTTAACTTCACTTTATATTTTGTTTTATGGCCAATATTGCTATTCTTCCCTGGTTTAAAACCAAACTCATTCAAATGAAATCATGCACAACGGGCCGTTTGAGCAATAATTCATCCAACCAGTCTGACATACTGTATATTGTTCTTAAATTACGTCCTTTTTTCTAGTGCAAACATCTTTTGTTACTCCCATATCTTTTAATGTTGAATTAGATCATTCTTTTTGCTTTCATCTGTTAAAATAACCTGCAAAATATTCAGCTTGTATAGGTTGAGAGATGTCTATAATTTTCATGATAGGTATAGTTTAACTATGAGAGACAAAAAGTGTGTGTGTGGGGGGTGGAATCAGGAAATCATATTTTTGTTTTTTTAAATAATTTATTTGTCTAATTTTCTATAAAGATTACTTGATAACGTACTATTGGTTGGGAATGTCAGAGGTCACATGTTTCTTGAAGGTTTTCACCAGGTTTATACATCAGGTGTTGCTGGTACTTTGACCCATTCTTCCATGCCAATCTTTTCTAGAGCTGTGATGTGTTCACTTGCAACGCCCTCCACAGATTCTATATTGGATTGAGGTCTGAAGACCGGCTAGGCCTCTCCAAAACCCTTAAAAGCTCTTTATGAAGCCGTTTTCAACTCTCTAAATGATGAAAGGATTTTTTTGCCCCAAAGCGTCCTTTACATGGCCCCAATAATCATTTCTGTAATAGGTCTTAGTTGTTCTGTACCCTTTGCTGAAAAGCACTACCAAACTATAATGTTTCCACCTCCATGCTTCAGAGTGGGTGTGGTGTTTTTTGGATGCAACTCTGCATTCTTCCACTCCATACATGGCAAGTGGGGTTTATACAAAGAGTTCTGTTTTGGTCTTATTCGACCACATGGCATTCTCTCACTACTTCTCTGGATCATCCAGATGGTCTCTGGCAAAATGTAGACGTCCCTGGACATGTGCTGGCTTAACCTTGAGCGCTGCAGAATTTTAATCCATGAAAACATGGTGTGTTGTTAATAGTAACTGTTAGTCCCAGCTTTCTTTAGTTTATTGACAAGTTCCCCCTGTGAAGTTCTTGACTGTTTCCTCAACATTCTCAAGATCATGGTTACTCAACAAGGTAAGATCTCACATGGAGCCCCAGGTCATGGGAAAGTGTCAGTGTTCCATTTTCTAATTATTGCTTCAGCAGTTGATCTCTTCTCACCAAGCTGTTTGCCTATTGCAGAATGGCTCATCCCAGTTTTGTGCAGGTATACAGTCTTGTGCCTGGTGTCCTTGGACAGCCCTCTGGTCTTGCTCATGGTGGAGGTTGGAGTCTGTCTGTTTGAAGGTTTGGACAGGTGTCTTTTGTACAAATACCTGAATACATGTCACTTTTGGGTGAAACTCTCAGTTTTTGAAACCAAATATTGTATTCATGTGCATCCCATAGATCCGAACAATTTACTTTTTTTAGGGAGTGTATCGTTGGTTTCTTTCACAGAGATCGAAGTGGGTTCGATCTTGTCCACAAAACATCTTTGTTGTCTTGCATCACATAAACGGCATCTTTTCCTTCCAAACCCCCATGGGTAATGGCTGCCAGCCAAAACCAAAAAGTTTATTTTCTTACTACATTGTGTGTACCTCAATGCTAGACCCCTGCCCGGGATGATTTAAAAAAAAAATCCTGCCCCTGCTGAAATGATAATCACTGCCCACTCCCGCTGTCTCTCTCCTTCATATCCACTCACTCCTGCAATATCTGTGTCCAAACCCGACCGCTCCTGCTTCACCATTGTTTTATAGATCAACTAAAGAAACTTACATGCACCATTTTATTAGAAAAGAAGTATTGATAAAACTAATTTTAAGAAAATATGCGCTTTATCTCACATTGTTTATGCAGAGTCAGCAAATTATGACTGCTATTTTACGAAATTCAAACCTATTACATTTGGCAATATCAGAATTTAAGGAATGACTTCTTGCTTGGGTGAAAGTACCATTAGAGCATCCCTCACCTTTTGTGAATGACACGAAGGCAGATTTTCTCTTTCAATGACCTAGAGCGCAGTGAACATTTCCAGAGAGCTGTTTTTATATGTAAACTTTAAATAGATTTAGGTTTAAAATATGTGGGTGGGTGGAGGGGGGGCAGTTACCAGCACTATCGCCTCTGATCTAGGCTTTAGCTGTTCCTTAGTGTCTCATAAAATACAGGGACACTGCATTTGGTGTTTAGATGTGAGAAATTGCTACAATTATTATTTGCAGGTAAATCTGCATTCAGTGATGCCTGAAGATGCAACCCTTTCCAAAATATTTTTGTGCCTGATTATCTTATATTTTGATCTCTGCTGCATTTGCTGTTTTTGGTAAAAAAAATTGTCTTCGCTTCTTTCTACCTATTTTCACAACTGGAGTTCCAAAGAAAGATGGGACGTTGGGACGATGGAACATTGATAACATAACAAATGTTTAAACCAAGAAACGTTAAAATATTATGCTCTAAATGAGCTCCTTTCAGATTAGATGCTTGCTACAGGTCTCAAAATAGTTGTTACAGTGGGAACAAAAGAAGGATTCAGCTGGGAGAACATCTAGCAATAAAGGTAGCTGATGTCAGGTCTACAACATGATTAGCAATAAAAGGGATGTCCTAGATAAGAAAATTCTTCCAGATGTAAAGATGTGTAGATGTTCTCTGATCTGTGAGAGTTTAAAATGATTGTGGCGTACTTAAAAAACAACATTTCTAAATATCAAATTGCAAAGACTTGGCACATCTCATCTACAGTGCATTGCTTTATTGTTTTTTTGTAGATTTAGAGAAAGTGTATTACATGGTGCCAAGAGAAGAGCTGTGGTTTTGTATGAGGCATTCTGCAATGACAGATAAGTATGTTAGGGGTAAAGGCCATGTATGAGAGCTGTGGGACAGCAGTGAAGTGTGCTGTAGGAACGACAGAGGAGTTCAAGGTGGAGGTGGAGGACTCTATCAAGGGTTGGCTCTGACACACTTCTGGTTTCTTTCCTGATGGATAGGCTGACAGATGAGATTAGACAATAGTCTCTATGATTTTTGCAGATCACATTGTGATCTGCAGTGACAGCAGGGCAAAGGTAGAGGAAAAGCTAGTATTATCTTTTTGATTAAGTACTTTTGACCCTCACTTTTTCCACTCATCAGTTGTGTTAACACCTCAGAGGAGACTCTAGAGGAGGGACTTACCAGGGAATTATTGGAGGAGCTGGGCGTGGCCGTTCCTGTTTCCATAGAAGATTACGTCAAAGCTTGCTTTGACCCTCGTCCTTCAGCTGCCTCTCGCTCCTCACGCCTCATCCTTCACTTCTATGTGAAGAAGATGGAGGAGGAGCAGATTCGGGAGATCGAGAAAGCAGCTGCATCTACAGCAGCAGATCACGGTCTTGAGGTAAAGAGTGATGAAAGCAGCGATTTGCAGGATCTGCCGTTCTCACTTCTGCCTCACCTCCTCTCTCTCCTTCTAGGTGCTGGGAATGGTCCGAGTCCCTCTTTACACCACAAAAAGTGGTGGAGGTCTCCCATTTTTTCTGTCGCACTCATTCATAGGCAACGCTCGCTCCCAGCTGGTAGACTCTCTGCTGCGCCTCCACCTGGTCTCCCCTAGGGACCTGCAGACTGCTCTCAGGGGCTCCCAGAAGATACAAGCACAGGGCGCACAGGACCTGCTTTCGGCCCTGGAGCTGACTGCGCAGCAGAGGAAACAGCTGTAAAACATGTCTGCACGTGTACGACCTGAAATGAAATCTCTTCAGAACAGTTTGACAGTTTAACCCTGAAACTTCCAGTTGCTCCCACACATATTGATGACTCATTATAGGTTTTGTGTTGGTACTCATTTCCTCTACTTTTATATGTCACTAATTCACCCTCTGATTTTCAAGCTATTATTATTCCCTTGTATTCATTGATCCGTTGATTTGATAATAAAATATCAACAGGATTTATTGTAAAAATATTAATAAAAAGAATTGTTTTGTTGTCTTTTTTTATAAAATGTGTTATAACAGTGTTGTTATCCTTTGAACTTTTCCAGATTTGGTCATATTGCAACCACAAACTTTTTTGTATGTAACAAACACAAACTAACACATAATGTTATACATAATGTTGTTTCAAATAAGATTCTAAAATGTGTGGTGTGCATTTTTATTTAACAGCCCTAAAAAATCTTATTCAATCAAATATATTGGTAAATTCAAAATCCATCTGGGAGTAGTTTAATAATTGAACAAATTCAGCTTTCTGTCAAGACACAAGGTTAGAAATGTGAGTAGAAATCATTAGGGGAGAGACGGGGTACACCCAGAACAGGTTGCCAATCCATCACATGGCAAGTCAGATGTATTGTATGCAATATATGCAGACACTCATTTCCATGGGGAAATAAGAGAGAGCAAATAACATAACAGAAACAGAAGTCAGAGAGAACCCATGCATGCACATGGAAAACATTCAAACTCCATGCAAACAAACTATCAAGGCTACTGAGTCTACCCTGTTTATCCCATGAAGAACAGTCACTTTTTAGCCATACACGCCAAATATAATCCAAATACTTTCAGTGTTTGGCTGTTTGTTTTAAATAGTGACAGAAAAATCTATAGTAGTCTGTCATTTTGACCAATTAGAATTCATATCTGACAACTTGCTGCAGATGCAAAGACAATTACAATTTTATGGGTGAAGGAGCCGTAACTAAATCTATCAAAAAAGATTCCCATCAGAGCATCATACACTAAACGGATTTCTCTGTCATTAATGGAAAGAAAGGCTGGAAAAATATGCAACTCAAGTCTTATTTTGAAAAATACCGGATAGGGCTGATTAACCAAATTTTAATCGAAATCACGATATTAAAAAGCTTGATCCAGGCAAAGGACTTCCTTGTTAAGCTAACTTAATTTAGCTACTTAAAGGCAGTAGGCCCATGATGGTAGGTAAAACAAAAGTGCAGTGTCAAAAGTAAAATGGCTGTTGAAGAATTGAAGAAAGAAGAAAGAATTGATGAAAATGGACAACAGGGAAGATGATGAAGATGACCAAATTGACACTGAAGGTTTCTGAAGAGCAAAAATTAAGCCAACTGGGCGGTTCCCATCGCCGCCATCTTGTCCGCGTCACTCGCCTTTTCACTCTCAGAAACTCCAAAAATGGGTAAAGAGGTGGAGCTGAGAGTGGCGCTGTGAGGCTGGGGGCGCAGGATTAACGCTCCGAGCTGACATAGCTAGAAGCTAGTCACAAGCTAGTCGGGAGCTAACTGAAGCTTACGTAGGCTGCAGCCGGTTTCAGCCAGAAGACCGCTGTGAAGAGACTTTTATCCCGTTTTTCAACAACGATCACTTTAGACCCAGAAACATCTCGAGTAGAGAAAAAATAGCGATATAATAAGACCCAAATGGGTCGAGTCAATACTGCTTAATATGGTGTTATTTCCATTACCATCGGTGGAGGGTGAGGACATAGACTGGCTCATCTTAACAACACATCCAGCAAAAAGCAGTCACAAAGTCGTCATGAAAACTCAGATCCTCTCAAAAAAATAAAAGGCTTTTGACTCACCTCACATCTCAGACATCCATTAATTCATGCCTCCAGCTGTGTTCCTCACACCAATACTGATATAACCAGCGATCATCCAGTCTGTCTAGAGTCCAGGTCTGTACTCTTCCAGCCTGATCTACCCGTCTCCCGCTCTGGGCGCTGCGGTTTATCGGTCCTGCCGACTTTGCTGCTCTGCTCCGACCGGTCAACTGCTCCAACTCACGTATAGAAAGAAATAAAAGCTCCGACCAGAACAGCATTCCTCTCGGCCACCTGACAGAACCCCCCCACAGCTGATGAAGCATCAGCGGGTATGAAGCCTCCTCCCAAAGCAGAAAATTCTTGGACGGTCTATTACTGTAATCATACATATCACTCTAAACCTCTACACAGTGTTTCGCAATGAGGGGTACATGTAACCTAGTGGTACATCAATCAACAGCATTTGCCTGGTACATTATTGTACCAGGCCATTTATCAATGTATCAGCTGACACACACAGTGGACACCAATAAGCTGGAACACACAGAGACCATGACGTACTCGCGCCCTTCAGTGATAAGCCAGCCAGAGACATATCAACCACTATTTTTTACCCTAACAAAACCCAAATAAACAGGGGGATTTGTTTGATCCTGAAAGTTGGACCACACCTAACTACTAGTTATAAACAATCTGGCTCTCCACTCCACCTGACCGTGTCTGATATTTTATGTTGACTGGACACTGTTACCAGATTGCATTATTCCTACCAAATGTGTCCGGTCACTCTCATTATCATTCTGAAAGTAAAAAAACAGTTATTATAAGCAATAGATCCTAACACACTAAAAGTACATATAACCGAACAGTACAGAACCTCAACATAATAATCTGCAAAAATAATCTCAATCATTGAAAAAAATATTAAAGCAGCTGCACTAAACATTAGATCTCTATCAGGAAAGTCTCTTCTAATCAATGATTACATCATTACACATGATATACATGCACGGTTTCTCTCAGAAACTTGGCTGGATGGAAATAAAGAACAAACAGTACTAGAAACTTGTAGTACTAGAAACAGTAGTATAAACTTGCCCAACTGATTATCACTTCATTAGTAAGACCAGAAAAAAAGAGGTGGTGGCCTTGCTGCTATCTTCCACCAATCATTAAACTTCAAAATGGTATCGCTAGGTGAGTTCAGTACCTTTTGTGGCAAGGTACAGAATGAGGGCCCAGGCAGGATCCGATCCCATGACTCCCGGGTGACAGCAATGCGCGCTAACCAGTCAGCCAAAGGGATTTCCTTGTGGCCAAGCAGCCAGGGCAGATGATCAAACAGAGCCATAGTGACATGACTTTCACACTGTCACATCTCTCCCCCTCTTATCACAAGCACGTCCTCGTGCTTCCGCGCATGGTGCCACCAATTTCGAATCCAGGGACTTATTACCAGTATCACATGGATCCTGCCAGCAACGCCAAATGTGGCAAGGTACACAATGAGGGCCCGGGCGGGATTCGATCCCACGACTCCCAGGTGAGAGTCATGCGCGCTAATCAGTCAGCAAAAGGGATATCCATGTGGCCAAGCAGCCAGGGCACATCATCAAACGAAGCCATAGTGACAGGACCTCCACACTGTCATACTTTGAAAAATTAACTACTGAAACAAATGAGCCAAACAAAGTCCTATTACTGAACAAAATATACCACCAAAACCTAACAATAATTTTTAAAGACTTCAACGACCTTTGCTCTGCAATAGACTATGATCAGATAGCAATTGTGGGAGATTTCAACATTCACACTGAAAAGATCCAAGATAGCGGAACAAAAGCATTAAATTATGCCCCCCATAACTTTGACCTAACCTAACACATTGAGTCAACGCACAACCTAGGACACACTCTGGACCTACTTATTAGCAAAGACTTCGATATCTCTAACATTGCAGTAGCTGATATCGCATTATCTGACCATTTCTGCATCTCATTTGAAAGCACCATCCTAGCCAAAATACCTAATCAGAGTAACACCACTGTTAAAAAAAACACTTCAATTCAATTCAATTCAGTTTATTTATATAGCGCCATTTCACAACAGATGTCATCTCAAGGCACTTTACAAAAAGAGTTATTACAATACAATGTTTAGTGTAGAAATTACAGAACCACAGAAGATTGCGTCGTGGAATTCTCAGCAATCCCTCATACTGAGCAAGCATGCAGCGACAGTGGGAAGGAAAAACTCCCTTTTAACAGGAAGAAACCTCCGGCAGAACCAGGCTCAGCACAAGCGGTTATCTGCCGCGACCGTCTGTGGCTTGGAGAATACATAACAGAGACACAGAAAGAGCAATAGAACTGATGCAGAAGTTTGTTGCAGGACGTGGAGAATTTTCCGTCACTGCAATGCCATCTTAGTCAGGGTCGTCAAGCAGGGCTAATCCGGAGCACCTACTATAATAGAAAACAGGTTAGTGCTTGAATTGACAGCACATCATGCAGTTGGGGAGAAGTAGGAGAGAAAGTAGGAACAGACCCTAATAATGTCCTCCAACAGCCTAGCCTAAAGCAGCATAGCTACTAACATTAACCTGTCTCCTAGCTACTAGGAGACCTGGCTACCAACACTCTGTCTGAGTCCTCCTGATCGAGGCTCAGCCCGTGGACGGTGTAGGGCCGGTAACGGCCCCCGTCATGCCGGGGTCTTCTCGGAGTCGGGTTGTTTGAGAATGCAGCCCAAAGTGGGTGGTAAACTCCATGTAAGGCTAAATACCGGCACGAGACCGATAGTCGACAACTATCTTAAGGAAAAATAGACAGAACTATCTTAAGGAAAAATAGACAGAACTATCTTAAGGAAAAATAGACAGAACTTTGGAATGAGTGAGAGGACAGAGTTGAAGAGGGCGAGAAACGTTTAAGAGATAAACGGGTGGGGTCCGCACAGTCTGCCCGGGGGATTCAACCCGGCAGGTAATGGGCGGCCGCACTGTGAGGATCCCCTTGAGGGACCTCTCTCCGGCGCTGGCTGGCCCCTGTGGGGCGCATTTCTTCCGCGGCGGTAAGCCGCGACCGGCTCCGGATCTTTACCTGGCTTACATTAATCTATCTCTACCTAGCTACTCTACCTCTTCCTATCTCTTCCTAACTTTTGACACTCTGCCTGACTACTAACATTAACCTGTCTCTTCCTATCTACCTGTCTGACCTGACTCTAACTACCTATAAACATATCTCTAACTGTAAGCTTTGTCAAAGAGGAAAGTTTTTAGCCTAGTTTTAAAGATAGACAAATTGTCTGCTTCACGAACCAACCCTGGGAGCCGGTTCCATAGGAGGGGAGCCTGATAGCTGAAAGATCTGCCACCCATTCTACTTTTAGAAATCCTAGGAACTACCAGTAAACCTGCAGTCTGAGAGCGAAGGTCTCTGTTGGGAACATATGGAACAATCAGGTCTCTTATGTATGATGGAGCTAGATTATTAAGGGCTTTATATGTCAGAAGGAGGATCTTGAATTCTATTCTAGATTTTACTGGGAGCCAGTGAAGAGAAGCTAAAACAGGGGAAATGTGATCTCTTCTTTTAATATTCATCAGAATCCTAGCAGCAGCATTTTGAACTAACTGAAGACTTTTAATTGTATTCTGTGGACTACCTGATAATAGACAGTTACAGTAATCCAGCCTTGAAGTAACAAAGGCATGGACTAGTTTTTCAGCATCACTCCTGGACAGGATAGTTCTAATTTTTGTAATATTCCTAAGGTGAAAAAAGGAAATCCTACAGACTTCTTTAATGTGAGATCTAAATGACATATCTTGGTCAAAAATGACACCGAGGTTTTTTGCTTTATTACTGGAGGCTAATTTAATGCCTCCACTTCCTTAAAGAAAACTCAGCTGAAAACTTTAAATTGATGTACACTCCTACCTTATCTACATCCCGAACATCCACCAGCTGACATTCAGTAAAAAAACTGACAGATGATTTTCTATCCAAAATCTCAGGCAGGATGGATAAGATTGCACCATTTAAGGTTAAAACTGTCTCTAGCAAAACGAAGTCTCTGTGGAGAAAGACCCAATGGTATGTAATAAAATAGGTGCTGATGTGCCGAGACAAAATGGCGGAAAACTCTACTCCAGATTCATTAGCAGATATATAAAGAGAGACTGAATAAGTATCAATTAACCTTGAAGGATGCAAGGAATCATTCTTTTCTGAGATTATTTACAGAGACAACAATAATGCAAGGACATTATTTGCTACAGTGGAGAGATTAACTACTCCTCCAATGAAAGTAGCCCCTGAACTAAACTCCATCATGGCCTGAATTTGCCAGCTTCTTTACTGAAAATATCTTGAACATCAAAAGGTTAATCAGTACATCAGTTTCAAACCCAATACCAACATTAAGCTTATTTATAAATCATGCAGAGAAAATGACTAATTTCGAAACAATAAATGAATCGAGCTTTGATTAAATTATTGACAAACTAAGATCTGCCAACTGCTGCTTGGATATCTTACCAACAGGTTTTCTTAAAAAGGTCCTCCCAGCCATTAGGGCAGATCTGATCAAAGTAGTTAACTCATCCCTCTTGTCAGGTGTTTTCCCCAAAGCCTTAAAAACAGCAGTTATCAAACCAATACTGAAAAAGAAGAGCCTAGACAGCACGTTAATGCAAAACTACAGACCAATCTTTAATCACCCATTTGTCTGTAAAATTCTTGAAAAAGCTGTGTTCCAGCAGAAAACAGCTTCATAACAATGAACAACTGCTTTAATAATTATCAGTCTGGTTTCCGTAGGCACCACAGCACCAAGACAGCCCTCATCAAAGTTTTCAATGACATCAGTATAAATACTGACTGTGGTAAATCCACAGTACTTGTACTGTTGGATCTTAGAGCGATGTTTGACACCGTTGATCATGATACAGTATATTACTGGAACGTCTAGAGAGCTGAGTCAGACTCTCTGGTACGGCACTCGACTGGTTCAAATCCTACCGTAAGTATCAATTAGCCAATTCTCATCACAAAACACAGAAATCACATGCAGGGTCCCCCAGGGCCCCTCCTGTTTAGCATCTACATGCTCTCATTAAACCAGATTATAACCACCAATACTATTAACTACCACAATTATGCCGACACAACTCAACTTTATATCTCAATGTCACCAGGTGATGTTGAACCTGTCCAAACCCTTAATAAATGCATAGAGCAAATTAACAACTGGATGTCCCGTAATTACCTCCCAATGAACAAACACAAAACTGAAGTACTCATCTTTGAACCCAAAAAAGATCGACTAAATATGAGTGACACAAGGAGACCTAGAAAAACTCATCCATGCATTTATCTCCTCCTTGATTCAATAACAGTATCTTCACAGGTCTAACCAAAAAATCAGCCAGACAGCTGCAGCTGATCCAGAACGCTGCTGCTCGTGTTCTCACTAGAACCAAGAAAATAGACCATGTCACCCCGGTTCTAAAGTCATTACATTGGCTTCCAGTAGCTCAGAGAATAGATTTCAAAGCGCTTTTATTAGTGTATAAATCATTGAATGGGTTAGCAGAGTACATTAACGATCTGCTATTGTGGTACAAACCATCCAGATAACTCAGGTCCTCCAACTCTAGTTTACTGACCATCGCTAGAACCAGAGCCAAACATGGAGAAGCAGCTTTTAGTTTCTATGCTCCTCATACCTTGAACAAACTACCGGGAGAATGCAAACCTGCGGAGACACTGAAGTCTTTGAAGCCTAAAATTAATTATTGTTGCTTTTCTTACATGTCTGTTTTTAATTTTCATAAAATTATTGTCTTGATTATTGTTTTATTGTTAATGCTTTCTTGTATTTTAATCTTTACATCTTATTGCTAAGTGTTTTAATTGGTTATAAATGTTTGTTTATGCTTTCTTTCAGTCATTCTATGTTCTAATTTTAATCATGTAAACCACCTTGAATTGCCTTGTGTTGAAAGTGTGCTATACATATAAAATGGCCTTGCCTTGCCTATCTCATACGATTCTGCCAGAATATATTGACATTTTGTGGTTTAAATATGACAAATGTGAAAAAGCGTGAGAATATTTTTACCTGGCAATGGATTATGAAAGGGATGTAAAAATACCCAATACCTTGTAGCTGCAAGCTCAATATCTTCAGCTCTGTAACGTGAACAAAAGGAACCAAATATGACTAACGGAAAAACTAACATAGAAGATGCAACGTTCTGTTACCCTATATGGTTCTGCTCAGGCAGCCTTGTGGTTTTCTATATCTGCCAGGATCAAAGGGGCACAATTCAGCAGAAAACGATCTTCCTCTGCTGCCAGGTTAGAAGTCTTTGTCTTTGTCGTGCTCTTGCCTTTCACACATAAAGTTATTGCACCGTAGCACGGCTTGAATCCTAGGATTAATTATGTCCGTGACATACTATATGGCCTGCAGGCCAGGATTTGATTCAGTTTAAGTGCACCCTCGCTGCACGTAACCTGCTTGCACCAGATGTTGGTTAACCTCATTCCCTGGTAATATTGCTGGCAGAAGCAGAAGACAGGATGCTGCAAAACCTTTTTATGATACCTGTTGTAGTAAAAGGCAGAGCCTATCCACTCAATATTAGAGCTTTTCTTGCAGATGGAGCTGCCTCTACATTCTTGTAATGCCAAGCAAACCAGTCAGTGCACATCAAAGCGGGGTAGACTGGACACATTGTGGGTAAAACATTTAGAACCTAATAGATGCCATTGAGACTTATTGCTTCGCACGAGTACAGGTGGAGCTTTTAATCAAATGCACAAATTGGATTATCTTTTGTGCAGGAAATATTGACATCTGTAATGGGATGAGTGTGATCTGTTATTGATGCAAGTCTGTCAGTCAGACTGCTTTTTCACAACCGTCAGTGGATGAAAAAAAAAGGAACACATCCGCTGTAACAGACAGGAAGCCTTGGAGACGGACACGCTCTAAACACACTACGTCTGTGGTTTGTTTTCATGTGAAACGTTCTCCTTCAACGGGGCTCGCTATCGCTTGGATCTTTGCATAAGAAGGGATGCTGTCATGTGATGGTGTCGCACGATAACACAAGGTCATCAGAATCAGGTTTGGAGCAGAAAGAGCTGGAATGGAGGAAGGGCAGCGCAGGCGCGGGATGGATGGATAGAAGGATGGAGCAGAGGGAGAGTGGGAGATGCTGAGGGAGAAAGACGGTATATTCATAGCAGCAGCGGTATTTATAGCCGCCCAGAGGAGAGGAGAGAGTGGGGTGGTGGTGGGGGCGTGGCTTATGTTGGGGCTTTCTCAACGCTGCGTATGGCAATGGGAGGGGGTGGGAGGAGAGACGCTGCTTTGGCGTGAGTGGAGAGGCTATCTGGCATATTTTGAAAGATGGAGGGGGAGGGCTGTTTGTGTGTGTCTGAGAAATGAGAGAGAAGAAGAGTGTTGAGCTGGGAGAAATCTGTCAGATTCAAACACACTCCGCTGCGTGTGAGCACGCCTGCTTGCTTGTGTGTGTGTAAGTGTGTGTGTGTGATTTAAAAGAAAAACAAGGGATGAGAAGAGAAGAGTAGAGGAACAGCTAGAAAGAGGCAGAGGAGGATCACAAAGTAAGGTATGTCCAGCTGTCATACTCCTCTTAGATATGATGACTACCAGTGTGTGTGTGAGAGTGTGTGTGCTCCAGAGAGCATGAGTGAGATGTTTATTTATGGTGAAGTCATTCTAAATACACTCTATATGCACTTTTTTTTTTTTTACTATGCACTGTTTGAAGATCACTTATGTAATATGTGTGCACCATTTTCAGATTGGTTTATTTGCTTGTGTAATTATCCTGAGGTGTTTCTGTGGCCATTGTGACGTCCCCTTCCACATATCGTAAACCAACTGGTCATATTTAACAGTAAACATCAGAAAGAAGTCAACACTCCGCTGTTGTTATTTCAGGAGAGCCTTAATTCCCTGTTAAATCCCTGCCCTCATCAGCAACACAATGTTGCAATCAAAAGATGCAGATAAGCAAATGCACGCTGCAAAACTGCCTTTCCTGTGCAACATTCAAGCGTTTTCTTCTTTTTCTTTTACTGTTTTAACCAAGTCAAATCAAAAAGGAAGTCCTGGTTTAGTCAGGTCATGGTTCACATTGATTTCATACAAACTCTCTGTAGATTACAGGCTGAAAAAGCGACCTTATTAGGATTTAAATACCTGACCTGAAACAGCAATGAGGCAAAAAAAAGGTTGGGGGCTGACACCATCCTGTCCCCCCTTGTGTTGAGCTCTCTTTTCCATGAGCCACATTCATTGAACTGCATGTGCCTCTCTTTGCATGAAGTGCATCATGTGTTACTTATTCGTAGCTGCCCCACTTCCTTCATGTGGCGGTTAGCCTGCGAGCTGTTTGTGGTGGCTTCTGTGACATAACGGGAACTCGAGACGTTTTATTTTATTTCACCCCAAATTTCGATCAGCCGTTGCAAAACACCTTTCATCATTTAGTGGAAAAATGCTTAGTGGATTACTCTGTCACATTTTGCCAAATAACACCAACAAATCTCATTCTGTTTTGTTAGAATTTTCTGTCATGGACAAGCACAAAGTTGTGCGTTGTTTTCGATTTGATGGAAAATTACTCAAAGTAAATTGAAAATGAAAAACAGAGTTGTGCACACTTTTAAATCAGTCGGTACACTCACTGTACTTTGCAAAATAGCTGAAAGCATCTGAGAAAATCAGTTGTTCAGTCCCACAACTTGACTGGCCCATTCTAATCCATCTTTGTACTTTGACCTAAACTATTCCTTTGTTTTACTGGCTGCATATTTAGGGTTGTTGTCCTTATGGAAGGTGAACTCCCACTTCAGCCTTCAGTTTTTTGAAGCCTCCACCAAGGTATTCATGATTGAACAGCTTGTATTTTAGCTCAAATCAAGCTTGCTCACCATCTCCACAGCATGATCGGCCACTACCATGTTTTAGTTTGAGGGTGGTGTGTTCTGAATATCGTGTCATGTTAGTTTTCCTTCAAACAGTGTTTGGCATGCAGACCAGAAAGATCTAGCTTTGGCCTGGTTCGCACCGGTGGCCGAAGAACCTGGAACGGAGACCGCTTCGATTTGACACCCTTGGTAACCTGTGGTGTAGTAAGGGTGACTGTGGCTCAGTGGTAGAGTAGTTGGCTTGCAATCAGAGGGTTGTAGGTTCAATTCCAGTCACATGTCAATGTGCACTTAACCCCCCAATTCTACATCGTCCTACCAAGCATGTTGACTGAATGCGAGTGTGAATAGATGAATGTGGCATCAATGTAAAGCGCTTTGAGTGAGTCAGCAAGTCTAAAAAAGCGCTATATAATCAGTCCATAGTTCACAACAGACCTCCCCGGTCTGACTCACGCCGTGAAGCAATCGTTTTGGTTTCTGGTCTATTTTTTGTGAGGGCCGCAAGTGGTCAACCTCAGTTCTGGCAGGAAGTCACACCAACACAATTGATACAATCTGGTTGATTTTCAAAATTAAAGCTATTTTTCAAAATGAAATACCTCGGTTGATAAATACGATCGTATTTGTGTATCACAACACACACACACGGAGCTTGGGCTGACTATGAGGTGGGGCGGGGGGGTGGTTTTGTGTGTGTGGGGGGGTGGTTTTGGGAAAATACACAAACAAACGGAAAGAGCGAAAGAAGCGGAGGAGTTGGGGTGTGTGACTTGACCATGGACAAGTTAAAGAAGGGCACAAACCTCCTGATAACAGAAATCTGGTGTTATAAGTTTATGAGGTTATTTACTTCAGAACAGGGAGGCAGCAGATAACACACAATTTTTGTGAAAGCGCTTCCACTGCGGGTTTAATCTGACGGGTGATCTTTCCTCTTTCCACTTGTGTGTCCCATGAATGGTTCTTCGCAAACTGCAAATGTGATGTCTTATGAGTTGGCTTTCAACGACTGCTTTTCTTTTTGTAATTGTCCTGTCAATACATTCACCTGAGCTGTGAATTTATGCAGCTCCTCCAGAGCTATCCAAGCTGGTTCTCTGATTAATGTGCTCCTAACCCTATTTAAAAAAGGATTTTGGCTTTAATATGAGGAAAATAATTAAAAGGTAACATAAAAACACGCAGATATTTTCTTTGATGGCACACTTAATTTTGAAAGAAAATTTGGTCAGAAAAAAATTACTTAATAAAAAATATTCTTTTCCATTTTAGTGTAAAAAAACTACTTAAAGTGACAGTGTGTTGTTTTTGCAGTACATCTTTAAAAATAGCCATTAAAATATTATGTAATAATAATTACGTAAAGCACATTACTTGCAAATATTGGCGATAGTGTAAAATATTATTTTAAAAATCAGTTTTAAAATACATAGGCGTGGGTCCTCTTTTCAGGGGAAAGCCATATTAGATGACGTCTTTACTTCTACAAATGCCCGGACGGACAAAGGGCACGGAACACGCCCACTATTATGAACTGCCTGCTACCGGCCGAATATTACACACTGTGCCTTTAAGCTAACAGGTAATTTTTACCTTATTTTAAACCACAGCTAAACCCTGAATAATTGCTTGTTGCTCTGGAGTGGCAGGTTGCAGATCTCTGGTCCAGGTGATCGATCTTCTTCATACTCTTTCGATTTTCATATGATGGATTGAAAAGAGCACTGTGATATGTTTAAAGCTTAGAATACTGTCCGATAACCTAGCTCTATTTTCAACTTCTCCCTGGTCTGTCTGCTGTTTCTTGCTGTTCGTTCACAAATGTTTTCTAGCAAACTTTAACAGAACAGTTGGATTTATACTGAGATTAAATGATTTACAGGTGAACTATGTTCAGCTGATAGGTGACATCTGAAGGCAACTGATGACACTGGATTTTATTGTGGGGGGTTGAACTAAAAATGGGCTGAAGACAAATGGACATTAGCCTTTTTCGATTAGATTTTTTGAAAATATAATTTTCCTTAACCTTCACATTTATGTGCTACTCTTCTATCATAGAAAATCCCAAACAAATACACTGAACTTTTCCAATTGCTTTAGTTCACTAAAAGCACTTTACTGATCCCAAAGGGAAATTAAATGTTGTTGCAATTATTGTTGTAGACTCTGGTGGTTGGACATATCTCCTGTAGGGGTCTGTATTACAGCAGATCTGAGGAAGCCTCTGACTTAAGATATCTGACAGTAGGACAGTTTCATGAAAGGCTCGGGGTTGTCCGTAGTGTTCTTAATTTTCCGAAGAATCCTTCTTTTGGTTGTAACGTAACAAAATGTGAAAAGGCTCAAGCCATGTGAATACTTTAACAAAGCAAATGAATGTGCTGTATGAAATAAATGTATGCTTTAGCATTATCTTGTTATATATATGTCAAATGCTTTTTGCCAATGGAACAATGAACTAGCTGATTGAAATTACACTGTAAATTAGCACAAAACAGCATATTTGCAGTATTTATAACCTATTAGTACAGTGTGTGCATCACAGCTCTGAGAGATACTGACTCATCCTTTCTGCAAAGTATAAATAAGGATCAAAACTGTCAGTGGATTCAGATATTATCCGGCTCTATGTCTTTCCAAAAAGACGTAGAGCCGGAGAAGAATGTTGAAGAAGAATCCATGCTTTGAGATGTGTCCGAAAGATCAATGTTTCCAGGGGGCACACTGACCTTCTGTTTGAATTTGGTTTGGTCTTTTTCAAAAAATTTCCCCTGTACCACTTTGATTACCTTTAAGCGATACCTGGCTTTTGCATAAGGTGTCAAGAATGGCCCAACAATGCTGTTTGAGTTTTAGCAGAGCAGGAACAAGTCAGAATAATAGGCAATTTGTGCACTTCTTTTCAAATGTAGCTTTTTTTCCTAAATCAATATCATGCTTACGTCTCCTAGATTTATTTTGTGCTGCACAATGTACTACTCTCAAACTAGTCTTCCCTGCAGTGTATGTTTTTGCAGTAATGAGGGGATTAAGCTGCTGCTAAAAGCGTGAAGGAACAGTAATTCTCTGCTGACTGCGCAGGAGTAAAGGGCTGTGGTGGCATAAGAAGAGCTTCCTGTTTCCGGAGATACATGCTGCATATCGCTGTCTTCACACCCTGTAACAAGGTGAAATTAAAAATGCTGTCAAGGAAACTTGTAGCTGGAGTCCATTTCAGGTGGTGCTACCTGTTGCAGGACAAGCTATTATATTTTTCAGTGTTATTAAAGATTTACAGTATATCCGACAGTATGGGTGGAAAGCTGCTAGTTGTCTAATCTTTTTTTTTTTTTTTTGCATTGTAGCAGGCCTGATTTTATCCTTGTGAAAGTTTCTAACTTTTTAACAAATAGGTAACACATGGTTCTCCCAACAAATCTAAACAGTTTATCTGTCTCCATTTCATCTATTCAACCCACTTCCTCTTTTGTCTAACCAACTCTCTGTATGTCTTCCTTCATTACATCTATGGATCTTCTATGTTCTATCACATCTCCAAAACATTTCAGTCCTACCTTTCTAGCTGTAACTTTTTCCTCAAAACACTTACAGTTGGGACATAAATCTTTTTCTGTGTTTTCTGACAGGCTTGGGACAGTATTGGGGGTTGAAATTAACCCGTTGCCAATACTACTCTGAGCCACCTAAGGCTTTTTTCCAATGAGCTGGTTCCAGCACTAGTTTGGTGCCAGAGCCTGACTTGGAACTGGTTCTTTGGTTTTCCACCGCAAAGGCACGTGTTTCTTGATTCCAAACCGGCAGTTTCATTTGTAACATTGGCAGTTAGAGATGAGTAGAGTTTGTCCGATGAGAAGACCCAGTGATTTCTTGCTTTGTGGTCATCATCAAAGGTAGAAATCCTCCATTGTTAGAATTTCTCTCTCTCTGCTTTTGCGCTTCCTGTTTTTGTCTCCTCAAATGGATGTATACAATTACCTTGCAACGCCTTAGAAAACATTAGTCAGGTCATGTTTCTTTCATCTCCGACGGCTCGCCAAGCTAAAATCAGTTCTGAATAAAAAAGATCTCCAGTCAGTTGTCCATGCTTTTGTAATGTCTCGTCTGGACTATGCTAACGCTCTCTTATATGGTGTTCCCTCCTCTTCAGTGGTGCGGCTCCAACTGGTACAAAACGCCGCCGCTAGGTTTCTGACGGGCACAGAACGGCGGCAGCACATCTCCCCTGTCTTGGCTAATTTACACTGGCTTCCAGTGAGATTTCGCATTAAGTTTAAAATTCTCCTGCTAGTCTATAAATCAATGCACGAATTGGCCCCCTCTTATTTGGCACAGCTTTTAAGCCCTTACGTTCCGGCGCGAACCTTGAGGTCATCTGAACAGCACCTTCTGCTTGTTCCTCCTGCCCGCTATAAGGCCCGTGGGGAACGGGCATTTTCAGTTTGTGCTCCTAAGCTCTGGAACCAACTCCCCCTGACGGTCCGACTCGCCCAGTCCCTCCCCATTTTTAAAGTTCGTCTTAAGACATATTTTTATTCCCAAGCCTTCTCGGCTGAGTCGGTTTAACCCCTGTGAGATCTTGTCTGTTTGTTTTTACCATTTTTACTTGTTTTAGCTATTTTATGCTGCTGTATATTCTTAAGTATTTTATTGTCTTGTACAGCACTTTGGTTGGCGTTGTCGCTGTTTAAATGTGCTTTATAAATAAAGGATGATGATGATGATGATGATGATGCTGGCGCCCCATCTAGGTGAAAACCATCTGGTGCCAGCACTGAACTAGCACTGGGTTTATTTTCTTTTTTTTTAAGGAAAACCTACTGGTGAGGTAGTCACAACTGAATCGACTGACTTAAGTAGGAATAGTTAGCTTCCCAGCTCAAAGGTGTGATGTAGTTTTGACAGGCAATTTTTTAAGACAGCCGGCTGGGAGATTATATGGTTTAAACACACCAGGATGGTCCCAAAGCAGGAGTGTCTTGACACAGATCAGATCACTGGACTTTAGCAAAGGGTAGTTTAATTTAACAGTGATGCTATACCAAATGGATGTGATGCCAAACTTCATCAATGTGTCTAATTGACATCCTGTTTATCCCAACCCTGCAGAGTTCATCACCTACTGACTTTGATGTAACTGTAAACTGATTTTTGATGTAACTGTTTTTTGAAAAGCTGTATGTCTTCAAATAGGTGATCAAGTTTTCCATTTTGTAAATTGTCCTTTCACCTTTGTAAAATAAACCCCTGACACTTCTGTCCATCCATGCATGTTACTATTGGTGAAACCTTTACTCTTTGTTGCAACACATGCCTCCCTGTTATTACCTCTGGGTACTACTGACTTCTCTTCCTTCTTACTCCAGAGCAAACCTCCACCTCTACACAATCATTTCCACCTATTTTTTCTATGTTCTCTCTATATACCACAGTGTCATCTGCAAATGCTGTAATACATTTTTGACTCCAGCCTATTCTCATCTGTCATTTTCTTTAAGTAACTGTCAAAACTTAAATACAGTAGTGTACTGTAAACTGTAGCAAATATACTGTAGACAATACTACAGAATTGATTATTATGTCGGTAGCTGAACTGACAGTAGTTGTCTTTCTATTGCTGTTCAGTTTCTCCACACTTTATATTCCCAACAAAAGTGAAATTTATAAACTACAGAGGAAGTAATCAAAGCTAAATTCTAGTCAGTCCATTAATCCTGGCCCTAATTAAGTTCAGTTACCTTCTAATCCTCTAGAGTTGAGTGGAATTATATCTACTTATAATACAATTGTACAAATACAATATAGGGCAATAGCTGATCAGTATTTATGGGTGTAAATGTAATCGGCTAACTTCAGATGTCGCCAATCAACTGAATAAAATCCCCCTGTGTCATTTGAGCTCAGTATAAATGAAGCTGTTCTATTAAGGTTTCAGAGTTTTGTTAGAGCAGTGTTATGAAACCCTCCTCCTCAGTGCATACTGATCAATGCATGGTTGTCCACATAAACATAAACTGACCAGGTATTAATTAAAGAAGCAGCCATGGAGGCCAATGGAAGCTCTGGATGAGCTGCAGAGATCCACAACTCAGGTGGTCAATAACATGAAATGAAAATACTTTTTTGGTTGGAATGAGACCAAATATGAACAAGTTAAAAGGGTATGAATGTTTTTAAATGCCATATCTTACTGATTTCTGAATTGGCTGTATTTAAAATATGCTTGGGTTGTTTAAACTCTGCATGTACCTGCAGGAACCACTTCGATTTATCTATCTACAGTTGTCACCAACTGTCTCTACCAGAGTTAGTAAATGCACAGCTTGAGTTTGGCTGACAGCACAGATTAGCATAATATCAGGTTCAACATTTTCATTCACATTTCAGTGCTCTCCTGTAAAGACTGTCACCAAGACGATACACAAGCACATTCAAGTGTTACTATTCTTCATCAGGTGAGCCACTTAGTTTTCTCGAAGGTATGGCTTCCCAGAAATGAGATCAGAGTTCTGTTTCCATCCTCTTATTGTGTCACATCATTAGTTTGGCTTTATCTTAAGTATGCAGGTCTCATGGAGGATTTTCTTCTCACAAAAAGCTGCTTTTGAGAGACAACAGAGCTTAAAGAACTGAACCTATTTGGGAAATGTTACGATGTCTCCAAAGAAACCCACAGTATAAAATTATAGCAAGAGGTCAACAAAGCAGAGGGTTGTTTGCTGTCAGCAGCATCAGGAAATCCCCCCCACCCCCCAGAGTAACAGGGCGTTACATTTGACACAGTATCTCATTTGTATTGCTTATGCTTAGTTTTCATGTTTTCTTCCTCCGAAGAAATTGGTTAAAAATCCATGGCAATAAAGATCTATTACTGTACATGTTGCGCCATTTCCTCTTGTGCCATTATTTTATTTCATTTTCTCAGTTGGTATCAAATTCCTTATTTCATTAACCATGAATTCAAGCATGAAAAGCTGCTCTCGAATAACCTCAATTTCTCTGTCCTCACTCGCCTTTTTAACTTCAAGCTGTTTCATTTTCCATTCTGATCTTTCTCTTCTACAACCCCCCACCCCACCCCCCTCCCTCCTTTTTCTTTTTCAGATCATTTACAACCAATTTGTTCTTCCCAGATTAGGGTCACATGCTGAAGAAAGCCCTTCCTTAGTCTAACTCGCCGTCTCTTTCGCAGAAATCTCTTTTGTGCGTGTTTGCGCTGCTTCTGCATTTACGCATTACTTTCTGAAACCTTTGTCTAATTTACATCCCCCGCACTTCCTTGGAAGAGGAAATGAGAGTACAGTTCGTGGAGCACCTAAAGAATGGGTGGTCCACTTCACTTATGTGCGTTGCTGTTGATTGAGGCAATCTTCCTATTCTGCTTTCTTGATGTGACGCTTCCATGTATCTCATTTGCTTTATTGCACACAACTTTGAACCTGTTTTTTGGGTTAGCATAGCAGACCAAAACCTAAAGACTGCTTTAGAATCAGTAAAAGCGATATATTTTGGCACATATAACAGAGTGCTAAAACACAGGATGTGAGAAGTGAAAATGTCTTTGTCTGTTTGCTTTCAAGGGGGTTTATGTCTCTGCTAATTTGTTAAGTTCAAAAGGCAAGGAAGACCACATTAAAGCACATACTGTCAAGTCATCAGCTATGCATTCAAGACTTTACATCTTCTGCATTTTGTTTTGCCACAGCCTTAAAATGGAAACCTTCTAAAAAAAATAACTGCTACACTCGGTCTTCTCGGTTACATCTCTATCAACTTGACTAATCTGTTTTTGGGTATTTCTTTCAGTCCAAGCAAATTCTCTCAAGTTCATTTGGTTTGGATTTGCAGCATCAGGTCTTTCCAGAGATATTTTGTTTGATTTAGGTCCACGTTCTGGCTGGGCCTCTAGGGCATTCGCAGCGGCATTGTCCTGTTGGAGGGTGACTTACCGTCCTATCGTCTGTTCTACCACTCTAGAGTAGGTTTTTTTTTTTTAGAGTATGGTTTTCTGAAAAATCTCTCTGTGTTTTGCTGCCGTTATCTTACCTTCTATGCCGTTCAGTCACCCAGCAACAAAATAAAAATACCCTTAAGCATGCTGCCACCTCAGGTAGAGTTGGCAGTAGAGTTAGTAATAGCAGGCTGATCAGCATTGATTGTTCATTTCTTTGGTTTGATGAATCCAAAAGTTTTTACCAAACCCAAAATTGTTGTTTTTTGGCAAAAACCCCCAGAAAAGATTAGCTGGTACCAATCTTTATCTGGCCTCTTGTACTTAAAGGTCTGATTGGTGGTGTACATTAGCAATGACTGACCTTACTAAATAATTCTTATTGCGGCAGCATGTTGGAGTAGTTCTGATACACTAGTTTTCATTTGTTCATTCTGTAGACTTCTCTTCATGATATTTTTTTGGTTGAGGCGTTGTCTTTTTCGGGACAACTATTTCCTTCCACTTTTTATGATCCATAACTGTGACAAGGTATTGTTTTTACAACTGAAAGCAGCTTATCAGCACCTCAAAAGCTCAAATTATATCTAAGCTATGATCCCAAATCACAGAGGAATTGAAAAAGTGACTTCATGAATGCAGGGCAGAACCAAAGAGCAGAAGGACCATCTCTTCAATCAATCATAATGCTTGACAATCATATCCCCAACTTCTTACCACAGCAGTGGTAAAAGCAAATTAGTTGGATCAGCAGTGTTCGCCACCAGCTGATTGTTTTGTTAATGCTGTATATCATCTCTACTGCCCGGATATTGAGCTGTTAGCATTTTCTTGACAGTCATGAGACTGTCATACAAGAATAGTCTTCAGACAGAGGTCTCTTCGGATTCTTTCCAATACAGACTCCTATGGAAGATTCTTCTTGTCCCCAACATCATCATGCACAATAACTCGTCGAGGATACTTAGATGGTATGAGTTAAAGCTATAATTTTCCTTTGTAATAAATGAATTATTTATGAACCGAGTTGATCAGAAATTTCCACAAGGGGATACTGTAATCTTCATCACCTCTGTTACCGAGGGTCTCCCTCATTACTTATTCACTTTGGCATAGGCCTAGATCTGCACAGTGTCTTAATGACCGTAC
Organism: Apricaphanius iberus; assembly: GCA_028564705.1. Lineage (NCBI taxonomy): Eukaryota > Metazoa > Chordata > Actinopteri > Cyprinodontiformes > Aphaniidae > Apricaphanius > Apricaphanius iberus. The sequence continues at coordinate 450,148 of JAPXFQ010000902.1, forward strand.
GTTTCTTCCATTTCGATAAAAATGAGACCTTTTGAGTACTTTTTGGTACAGTCAATGCACCAATGCAATCTTTTTCTATCCTTCCTTGGATCTGTGTTGTGATGAAATCCAGTCTGCGGACAATTCCTTTGACTTCACTACCTGGTACATTATGTGCTCTGGAATGCCCTGTCAGCTGTGAGACCTTATATAGACAAGTGTGTTCCATTCAAGAACATTCGGCTTAGATCATCAGAACCTTAAGAAATTAAATCATAATCTTTAAGGAAACAAAACCAAAGTCCATGTAAAGGTTTGCCTGCTCCTCCTGCAGTTGTCCCCTCCAGTGGAGCAGGCCAACCTTCAGTGATTGTGGGATTGAGGGCACCTGGGGTGAGACTCAAAGACAAACAAAGTAAATAAACTGTTTTTCACTTAAGACAAGTCAAATGTGTGCACTACATTTAACCTACATCAAGGAAACAAATGAAATGTTTTAATTTAAAGAAAAACAAAAGAAATACTAACACCTATGTTGTGGGTGCTGGTCCATCCACCACATCATGTTTACATCTTTCAGAAATACTCAAAAATAGCTTAAATTATGTTTTCACTTTGTCATTATCATCTTTTTTTGTGTAGATGTTTTAAATAAAAACCATACTTAATATGATTTATGAAAAAATCTTTAAGATACCTGGTCATACTTTCCACATTAGGTTTTAGATGTATGTGCATATTTTGCTAAGTACTTCCTCACATCGTCCAAAAAACACTGATGTACGTGTGTTAGTGATCCTAAATTGTGTTTAAGTGTGAGTGTGTGCACACATAGTTTCCTTAGCAAAACTCTGTTGAATAGGCATGTGAAAACAATGCTTATAAGGGAATAATGTAAAGATTGTTGAAAGCTGGTTGAGGTTGAATATATAAAGTCACCAAGCCTGACTTTCATATTTGGATGGGCTAAGAAACTTTACAGTTTTCAACTTACAAATGACCATAACTACTATAAAGTAGACATCCATGGTTGTCCAGTGTTTGGAGTGTGGTTGTCTGCCCTGTGTCTCTGTGAATTGTTCCTGTGATGGACTTTTTTCCCAAAGGCTGCTAAAATATCAGATTTTCTTCCTGATCCAACCTCAAATAGAATGTCACTCTGAGGTTATTCGTTAAGCAGAATACTGGGCTTGTAATTTGCTGCACTATATAACACTTATTGAGAAAATCTAATTCGTCTTCTGACTCACTGTCTAATTATGCTCTATACTTTCTTTGTACTGTTCAGGAAGTTAGTCATAATCAGGCAACAACATAATGCTCTTCAGAGGACAATGGATAATTTTTTTTCTTGAATGAAGTCATTAAAAGAGCGATTGCCGCATTTAACTCAATGCATTTTCTTTTCTTTTCTTTTGCCATAAACGTTCTCTCAGACCACCAGCACCAGTTTCTCTGTTTTTCTTATATCCTCTTAATCTTCGATTGGAGATGGGGTTTTTTCCACTACCTCCACATGTTTGCATTTGAGGAGAGATTGTTGTAAAGTCAAGGAATTGCTGTGCTGACGGGACTTTTTAAGATTTACCATCCATCATAATTGGTTTATATGAAATCTGACTGTTAGATTGGAGGATATTGGAAAGAGTTCAGTAAGTCCAAATAGAATTTGGAACATTATGAAATATGTACAAACAGATGTGAATGGGCTTATATAGCTTCCTAAATGTGCCTATTCTTGTTAGAGGGGGAGGGTGCTGGTGCCTATACCCAGTAAATATTGTTTGAGAGGTGGGGTATACCAGAGGCAGGTTGCCAGTCTGTTGCAGGATAACATAGAGAAACACAGGACAAACACAGACAGACGCACGTGGCACACTTGCACCTAAAAGCAATTTAAGAGAGATCAGTTAGCCTAACACACGCTTTTGGACTTTGGGAGGAACCCTGAGTACCAAGAGAGAACCGACACAAACACTGGAGAACATGCATACTCTAAGCAAAAAAACAAAAAACAGGCTGGATTCAGACCCAAGACCTTCCAGCTGCAAGGCAACAGTGCCCCTGTGTAGTTTTGGATTTGAATAGGTGCTATGTCAATAAATTGACTTGAGGGTTATACGGGGGTTGGTTGTTAGCAATGTTTCCTTGCAGCAAGAAGGTGCTAGGTTTGAATCCCTGCTGGAGTTTGTATGTTCCCACTGCCTACATGTAATCCACTTTACTGTCCTATTGATCTCTGTGTTGCCCAATGAAAGTCTGATTTACTGTCCAGCATATACTCCACTGTACCACTGAAGAAAGAAGGGGCATCCCCATATCACTCCAACCCCAGTAACCCTGGATAATTTACACAGAAATGAAAATGAATGGCTGAATGGAGGGAAACTAAACTGAACAGAAATGTATAGAAGAACAATGTCTGAATTATGTGGTCAATGTAGTGATACTTTAAAAGTTACTGTAGATCCACAAAATGAGTAGAAGGGGGTTCTACACAGCAAAAAGTCGAGTGTTAAAATCAACTCCTATAGAGTTGATTTTAACACCTTTCCGGGGTTTATTTAGCTCCACTCTCTGAAGAGTTGATTTAACATTTCTTCAGTAGTTAAATACAAGTCATTCTAAAAAAAATAGCATATTGTGATCAAGTTCATTATTTTCTGTAATGTACTGATAAACATTAGACTTTCATATATTTGAGATTAATTACACACAACTGAAGTAGTTCAAGCCTATTATTGTTTTAATATTGATGATTTTGGCATACAGCTCATGAAAACCCAAAATGCCTATCTTAAAAAATTGGTATATTTCATCCGACCAATCAAAGAAAAGTGGTTTTAATACAAAAAACGTCAACTTTCAAATAATTATGTTCAGTTATGCACTCAATACTTGGTCGGGAATCCTTTTGCAGAAATGACTGCTTCAATACGGCGTGGTATGGAGGCAATCAGCCTGTGGCACAGCTGAGGTGTTAGGGAGGCCCAGGATGCTTCGATAGCGGCCTTAAGCTCATCCAGAGTGTTGGGTCTTGCGTCTCTCAAATTTCTCTTCACAATATTCCACAGATTCTCTATGGGGTTCAGGTCAGGAGAGTTGGCAGGCCAATTAAGTACAGTAATACCATGGTCAGTGAACCATTTAGCAGTGGTTTTGGCACTGTGAGCAGGTGCAAGGTCGTGCAGAAAAATGAAATCTTTATCTCCATAAAGCTTTTCAGCAGATGGGAGCATGAAGTGCTCCAAAATCTCCTGATAGCTAGCTGCATTGACCATGTCCTTGATAAAACACAGTGGACCAACACCAGCAACTGACGTGGCACCCCAGACAATCACTGACTGTGGGTACTTGACACTGGACTTCAGGCATTTTGGCTTTTCCTTCTCCCCAGTCTTCCTCCAGACTCTGCCACCTTGTTTTCCGAATGACATGCAAAATTTTCATCTGAAAAAAGTACTTTGGACCACTGAGCAACAGTCCAGTGCTGCTTCTCTGTATCCCAGGTCTTGCGCTTCTGCCGCTTTTTCTGGTTCAAAAGTGGCTTGACCTGGGGAATGCGGCACCTGTAGCCCATTTCCTGCACATGCCTGTGCACGGTGGCTCTGGATGTTTCTACTCCAGACTCAGTCCACTGCTTCCCCCAAGGTGTGGAATCGGTCCTTCTCCACAATCTTCCTCAGGGTCCGGTCACCTCTTCTCGTTGTGCAGCGTTTTCTGCCACACTTTTTCCTTCCTACAGACTTCCCACTGAGGTGCCTAGATACAGCAATCTGGTAACAGTCTATTCGTTCAGAAATTTCTTTCTGTGTCTTACCGTCTTGCTTGAGGGTGTCAATGATGGCCTTCTGGACAGCAGTCAGGTCGGCACTCTTACCCATGATTGTGGTTTTGAGTAATGAACCAGGCTGGGAGTTTTTAAAAGCCTCAGGAATCTTTTGCAGGTGTTTAGAGTGAATTAGTTGATTCAGATGATTAGGTTAATAGCTCGTTTAGGGAACCTTTTCATGATATGCAAATTTTTTGAGATAGGAATTTTGTTTTTTCGTGAGCTGTATGCTAAAATCATCAATATTAAAACAATAAAAGGCTTGAATTACTTCAGTTGTGTGCCATGAATGTAAAATATATGAACGTCAAATGTTTATCAGTACATTACAGAAAATAATGAACTTCATCACAATATGCTAATTTTTTGAGAAGCACCTGTATTTAACACCACACCAGAGTTCTTCCTTTAACTCACATTACAGAGTTAAAAGCAACAAGAGAGATTCAAAATCAACACTGTTGGGTTTTAAATGTGAATTCAATCAACACTGCAAAGTGTAAAGACGAACCTTCAAAATTATCACTTACAAGTGTACCTGTAAGATAATTAACAGTCATTGGTGTACATATTGAGCCAAACCCAAAAACGGTATTTAGAAAGGCACAAGTAACGTGTTTTAACAAATATTTATTTCTATCAAATAACTTATGAATTATGTGTAGTCATGAGCAAGAAAGAGTTGTAGTGAGATAGGAAGGATGAGAACTTCAGCGTTCTGGATTAGCTGCAGCTGTCTGATTGACTTTTTAGGCAGACCTGTGAGGACACTATTGCAGGAATCAAGCTGACTAAAGATAAAAGCTCCAATGAGATTATCAAGGTCCCAAGAAGGGAGAAAGGAAGAAGGTGAAGAAAAGAAACCGGACCAGCAGAGGCGCGAACCGACGACACAAGACAGGGAGGCAAACAAAGAACACAAGAAAACATCCCAGTCCTCCACCTCTGCCGGACGGCAGAGAAACAGTAATACAAAACAAAAACAACAAACTGTACAGAACCAAACCTTATGTATGTCTGTTATTTATTAACTTTTACTTAGTTTTTGCGGTAAGGAATGCATCTTAACAAGGAGAAGTATTAAAACAAGAAGATGAAATGAAAAAAGTAACTGAATAGGAACACATAATAATCATGTACTTTGAAATCAATGGCATACATGTATAGAAAATCCCCGGGGCGGGGACTCTCCGTATCGAGTTTGAACGTTTTACATGTGTGGGTCACCTCTGGGTACTCCAGCTTCCTCCTGAAATCGAAAAACATATAGGGATGGGTACCAATATTTGGCGCCATAATGGCATCGGTTCTGACGTAAACGGTAACCAGACCGAAAAGCAACACACATTTCGATGCTTTATTTCAGTTCTTTTTTTCCAGAGATATCACCACTATGGATTCTGGGCATGCCATCAGCCAAGAGTGATTCCCTATATCACCAGAAAAGGTCAATATGGCTATCTTTTTGCAAAAAACTGCTAAAAGTTAGGGCTGTCAACATTAATGCATTAACGCAGGTCGATTAATACCTAGAATTAGCTAAAAAATAATAATTACGCAATCAATGTATACACAGAAGACCTCTCTGTTTATAATTCAGGCCCCAACATATCAGCATTCCTTCCTAACCAGCTAAACTACGGGCTGTTGTGCGCATGTGTGTGTGTTTTCCTGAATGACATATGAGTATATTATTATATGATTATAAGTTGTCTGTGGGAGTTTCCCTTGGCGTGTGCTTTGGATGTCAGCTCGCTGTGTACAGTGCAGAGTACATATATGATCTGTATTTATTTTGATTTATGCATGTTGGTTCACTATATAGAAGGGTCGGCCCTGTGGTATTTTGCGCCCCAGGCAAGATTTCAGCAACCAAATTTATGTGGAAGCACATCTTTGTTTGACCCCATGTTGTAACTCTGGTGTTTGTCACTCAGTCTAGACCCCGCCCCTTTTGTATTTCAGTCCTGCTTTTATTTTGGTGGGACACCCCAAGATCATAACTGGGCCCCTTTAAAAACTCTCTAGATACACCCCTGCTTATCATTCAAAATGAAATATTTTTAACCCTGAATAAAAAATTGTAAACATCTAATTATGAAAACTATTTTTATGGCATTATTACTCATAATCATTGATTTGATTTATTTATTTATTTAGTACATCAAGATGCTTCACAGTGCACATCATAAATATAAAAGAAACAATTTTTTCTAGAGCAGAGAGGAAACAAACCCATATGGTATTATCTGATGCCACAAAAAAACCTTGAATTGTATTGTCCTTAAGATCGACTGATTCAAGGAAAAATACATTTGATTATTAATTTAAAATCTGTTGCCATTCTTTATTCTCTTGGCCATCTTGAATATGAACTAGGCTGAATTAAACTAATTTCCACGATAAATACAGCGGGTCTGACTCACATTATTAAATACATTTATTAATTCAAACTCTGATCCAAGGGGAGACAGAGGCAGATGGAGTACCTCTTAAGATTTTTTTTAATGGGACTTTGTATTCTTTGCCGACAACGTCCTACCTTCATCGGTCATTTCCAACATGTTTTAATCCGTCACTAGTCACTAATTGAACGGAACCACACCTACCTGTGTTTATGCTGCGCCCCGTCCAGTTCCTCTGGAGGGAAGGAAACTTACAGTCCCATTTCCCCGATATATTTACGTGTATTCTAATTTGTTTTTGGTTGACTCTGTCTTCACCAAGTTCATCTTATTGTTGCTCCGGTTCTAGGAGCTGATTTTTCCAGACCTGCCACTGTAACTGCAGCAGCTCTCGCACTTCTCTAAACTGAGAGGCAGAGGATTTATTTATGATAATAAAATACGGGAAATTTACTAGTAAAATTTGATACGGCAAGACGGCGGGAAAGAAAATGCAGAGGTTCCAATATCACTACCCTCCCACCCCCCTGCTTTGTCACAACACCAATTTTTCTCAATTTTGCGCCCTGTCAAGCAGATGGCGCCCCAGGCAGCCGCCTGTCGGCAAAGCCGGCCCTGCTGTATAGCTTCAGTATATTTCATAATAAGTTACCGCTGCAGTAAAAATGCACATTACTTTGTTAAAATTATCTTTTCTGACTTAAATTAGTGCTAATTCAGTAGCGGAAGTTGCCATGTACATCTTCACAATAATAGCGTTCATTTCCTGATGTGATAACGGGAGAATTTTCTGAATGTTAACTTAAGCGAAAATGGTAAATTGTGAAATTTGATTTATGTGATGTTTAACACAGACTGGTGATATCCAAATGTTAAGTTTGTTCATATATTCAGTTAGTTGTACATTTTTTATTTATTCACATGAGACCACACATACATTGTGAATGTGATGTGACTGTGGAGCTCAAAACAAAGACTCAGTCCTGCATTTAATTTTTTTTTAAAAAGCATCGGCATCTAGATTTGTCGTTTATTTACACTGAAAATTGTAGACCTAGTTCTTTGGTCATATTTAGGAATGGTGATTAATTCACAACTACCCTTTGATTAACTAGATCAAAATGTTTAATCCTTTGACAGCCCTAATGAGGATTAAAAAAAAGAGGGCCTTTTTGAATTAAGTTTGTTTGTTTTCCATTCTGTTTCGATCACCCTTTATCCACCGGCACAGTTTCCAAAATACCAGTTTGGCACCTGTATTGGATTAAATCTAAACGATACGCATCCCTACTTAGGTACGAGTGTGTGTGTGTGTATGCATGGTTGTTTGAAAGCAATGTTATAATAGTACACAGCGAAAATAGAAATAGTTCAGGAACCACCGACTTAGTCACAGAAATGTTTTTATTTTATTTTTACACTCTGCGAATCATATTTCACTCTGATTCAATTCTTGTGTCATTAGTGAAATTGTGTTAAAACCACAGGGAAACCATAGACCTGATTGTGGCAGACCACCAATCACCGCAGTGTTGCTTGTTCTCTCTCCTTATATTATGGTAATACTAATAATCCTAACAGCTTCTTTTAACCATCACTTAGTGGGCATCCCCAGCCACCGACTTCAAGGCAGTGAATGCCCTTTATTGCTGCTCCCCCCCAATGCCCCTCCTTGTTCATCACTCTCCTCTCTTTTATATCTACTCGCCGTTCTGCACCCTCTCTTCTCTGGTGTCACTGTCCCTTTCCATTTTTGTCACCCTGATCTAATTTTCCCTCCTCCTCTGACTCTTTCTTTTCTTCACTCTGATCTGAATAATGCCCTGACCCCTTGTGGCCCTCTTGTCATCAAATCAGCTCCCTCTCTAATCACGCTCTCTGTTTCCTTTTCTTCCCAAGCCCGTTCACCTATGGATCAGGGACCTCCCCGGATTTCATGGACAAATCGACCCAGTCGACATCCCTGCTGAGAACCGTCTATCGACCCTGATGCTGATGCGCCGCTTGCAGCTGTAAAGCAGGAAGGCAAAAGAGGGAGGGACGGGGGCCAGGGGTGTAGGGTCACGGACTACAGGGCTGCAGCAGAAGCTGAGGTTGAGAGGGCGAAGGAGCAAGAACTTTGGGAGAAAAGGTCAAGGGTCAAAAGATCAAAGATGATGACTTCACATGGAAAGCTAATGAGGAGGGAGAAGGGCAGCCTGGCAGAGTATGAGTCGCAGGTGAAGGGTAAGTGTCTCTGTACATGCACCTGGCTGCACGCGTGAGTGCGCTTAAGACGCAGCGATGCGTGAATGTATGCTGCTGCTCTGCACAGGAATCCTTGCATGCAGGAGTGTCAGTGCTCCTGCATTCAAATGCATCATGTGTGTCCAAAATAGATACCGCCTCATGGAGCTGATATGACACAGAGAAGGAAACGTTCTTGCTGTAATAGGCTGTTTTTTTACCACAAAAAGTAGTAGGTCAGTGAAGGCTGTCAAAGATGAGGCTGTGATAAAGAACCTGGCAAGTCTTGCCGAAATGAAGCAAACACATGACAACAGCAGGTTTATCTTTCTGTCTGGAACATGCATGTCACAACTGGCCTTGTCTCCATACTGTACTACAACGAGGGGGGGATTTATAGCTAGTATTAGTGATGTTGTCTCTTCTCATCCAGTCAGCCCTGGGCAGTGTTCTCTGAGAAAGACGAAAGGGGAAGAAAAGAGTAAAGAGGAAGGGGAATTAATCAGGAAAACAATGGGATGATGGAGGCGTAGAAAAAGAGAGAGAGTGGGAAAGGAAAAACAGAACGAGAGGTTAAGGAGCAAATTGAAAAGAGGAATTTTCCTCACCCTTTACATAATAAAGTACAGCATAGGGATGGTGCGTTTGCTAGATATGCTTTCTTTGCTTACAAGTCTGTGCATATAATTTAATGTTACGCTGGATTATAGTAGGTGAAGAATCATAAATTGTAGTCAAGTACATTGAAACGTAAAGGGACCCTCTCAGCGACAGCATTTTATTCAGAATTTTTACAGAAGGAACAATCTTTTATTATTTAGGTACAATACAGTTCCAACAGTTCCTTGAATAAGTATTCATACTGCTTGTATATTTTCACATTTTGTCATGTTACAGTCACAGACCTCATTGAATTCAGTTTATTTATATAGCTTCAATTCACAACAGGCATCATCTCAAGGCAAATCATTTCAGTATTCAAATGTTCCGATCAGTTAAAAGTTTTCTATGTAATGCATCCTAGTAGATTGCGTTAACTCATTGACATAAGTTTGTTCCTGGAACATGCAGACTCCAACCACAGCAATCCCTCTGTAATAAATCATACTGAGCAAGCATGTAGCAACAGTGGAGAGGAAAACCCCCCTTTAACAGGCTGATCAGTACGAGCAGACATTTGCCAAGACTGTCTGTGGGTCTGAGAAGAGAGAGAAGAAAAACAAAAGAACAAATTAACTGATGTAAGAGTTCTTTATATATTAAGGAAATTGAAATGTTGACAACAAGACAGGGACGATGTTCGGTGACTGGGCACATCATCCGAACCGATGCTCCCCATCCAGCAGGGCATTGTACTTGAGCAGGATGTCAGACCAGGTGGAGCTTCTATGGAGAAAAAAACACAGAGAAAACAAGGTTAACAATCAAAATAACAGCAAAAACCCATCTGATGAGTAGTAGAAGAGAAAAGTAGAAGAGTGAAGAAAAGTGGTCAGTCTGCCCTCCAACAGTCTAAGCCTTGTAGCAGCATAACAACAAAAATAGCTTAAGATAACCTAGCACAAAAAAGACACAAGGAGTGAAATATAATATCCAGTTGAAATCCAGAAAGTGCCTAATCTCAGTATAAATCCAGCTGCTCTATGAAGGCCTTAGAGCTCTGTTCAAGCACATTGGTGAACAAACAGCATGACAAGGACCAAGGAACACAACACATTATTTCCCAAACTTTTCACAGAACTCTGTTCAATGCACCATCTAAAAATGTTATAGTCAGGAAATACTGCAAACCTAATGAGAAATGGGCATTCAGTTAAACTGACAGACTGGCCTGATGAGGAGGGGAACTCTGGAGGAGCTGCAGAGACTCACAGCCATGAGCACTACTATAAGTCATGTAAAGTGGTGTTTAAAGGATCCCACAAGCTATGTAGGAGACAAACGTATGGAAGAAGCTGCTGTGGCTATGAGTGGTGGAAAACTAACTCTGCACAACACACCTTCTCCATCTTAAAAAACTTAAGGCGCTTCAGGGTTATTTACGCATACCGTCAGAGTACGTGTGTGCTACACCTCACCGGACCAAATCGACAGGGCTGTTTTCTGTGCCATTTCATGAACCAACCAAGTACCTGCTTTGGTGTATGTACTCGGAAATATCCTGGTAAAATAGATAGAAATATATACAATGATGCACAATAACAAGAAATATTTTCTGGGGAGAGTGCGGCTCAGGGGGTTGTGAGTTCATCTTGCAACCGAATGGTTGCCAGTGGGAGCCCCAGCTTTGTCTGTCTCAGCCGTTGTGTCCTTGGGCAAGGCACTTCAACCTACTGCCTACTGGTGTTGGTCAGAAGGGCCTATGGCGCAATGTGGCAGTCTCGCTTCTGTCAGTCTACCCCAGGGCAGTTGTAGCTACAATTGAGGCTTGCTTCCACCAGTGTGTGAATGTGACAATGAATGAAAAGTGGAATTGTAAAGCGTTTTGAGGGTCTTAAAAAGTACTATATAAATGCAATCCATTATTATTATTAATAGACATGTTTTTTCAGTGAAAACGTTAGCATATTAGCTTTATTATTGTTTGAATGGATGTATTCAAAACATACATATGCATATACAATTAGAAATGTGAACAACTGAGGTCGTAAATCAACACATGTAACAGAATAAAAATGCCCTTAATTGTCCCAGGCTAGGAAATTCAAACATAATACCAACAAAATGATAGATTCACACAAAGATTGAAATATAAAAAAGAAGAAATAGAATTAGGAATAACAGTTGAAGGGCACTTAAAAACTGTGAAGTTATTAAAACTAGCATATGCCGGTTCGAGAAATGTGAGACTGGGATAGATAATTTGAAAATATTTACAAAATACAAATGTTTATTTGTGCACTGCAGAACACACTTTTTACAAAATGTGGCAAATATATAACTGTTAACAATAGAGTTGTGTACTATTGAATAATTCTCAACATCCTGTTTTTGACATTCAACAACAGTGTCTTCAGTCAGACGCTTCTTCAGTTTCACTGTAACACAGACTGCTACAGGAGATCCTTCCTGCCCTCATCCATTTGCGTTTACAACGCCTTAAAGAAATTTAAATAGTACTACATACAAGACTTAATTTTCCTTTGCGATCAATTAGCATTGTTGAATTTAAGTTAATTAAAAACAACAGAAATGTTATCTAAAATGAGATGATAGAGCAAATAACAGCATGCACTTATTGAGTCTGTTGGGAGCAGTTTTGTTTCTACAGTCTAACAGCTGCTATGATAATAATTAATGTTGTTCACCAGCTGGATGGCTGTTTTTTTTTTTTTAGCTCTTGCTGCCCATGTAGTTTTTTTTTTGGTGGGTTTTCCATTTTGAATTATGCACACCAAAGCATCTCACACTATTTTTTGGAAGCGTCTGTATCGCTGTCAATTATGACCAAAATATAGCGGGCTCGTCTGATACAGTATCTTCCAACAGATCACATTTCATTTCTCCCCCGATGGCAATCGTCTCCTGGTACCAGCATGCTCCAGTTGTTGTTTTGAGAAAGTTACCGCTCAAGATCGTACTTTTGAACTCCAATGGGTTCTCCAAGCATGAGTATGTGGCTTGCTGACGGTGAACATGTTTGACACACCGGCAACACACATGCAATGATTGTGGGAATTGTTGTAGCATGTGAGGCTAATTATATTGATATAATAAAACTAGGTTATCACAATAGACTAGAGCCACTCTGTAGCATTATGACGTACCATCACTTCATCTGTTGCAGTGGCGTATCACAGTTAAAAAACACAAGTCTTGCAAAGCTGTCGCACAGGTGCTCTGTATGAAAAACGTTTATCGCAAACAGTTTTTTTAATCGCACGTGTTGCACCATACAACCTGGTAACGTTATTCTTTCATCAGTAACTGGGTAATCTCACTAATTATTGTTTCCGTCACTCCAACACCTTTACCATTACTGAACGGTAAATGTGGTGCGTTACTATGAATTAACTGCCTACTCTGAACAATCCATAAGGAACTGAACTGAGAACTACCTATGCAAAATGGTGACTGAAGTGCAACCTCAGCTACAGTTTTGAAAGCTGAGAATATTACTCCGATTAAAGTGATCAGAATTGGCAAGACTCTCTGATCGGGAGCTATTCTAGTTGCTTCAGCGGGAGAAAATTCCCCTGCATATGCTATTTTTGCATCAGTAGTTACAGATCTGTCAGTTGATTTTTTTTACATTCCGATGCAGTCACAATGCGCTCCATGTCTCCCTAACTCTTCAGCATGCTGTCAACTTGCAGATAAGGAGATGCATTGAGTACGGGGGTCAGACTCTAAGATGATGCTCAGATGCCCTCATGAGAATTTATTTTTGGTTGATGTACCTATAATCTGTGTGTAAAGTCTAAAATATGTGTAATATTTTCACCAAATAATTACAGGTGTGAATACTAATCTTATAAAAATAATGGAGAGCCATTTTTCCATCACCATAAAAAAAAACATCAAATACAGAATATATTTGGGTAAGGCACAACCCCTGGACTATAGAGTTATAGTAGTGAGGATTTGCTCCAGTGAATTTGATATCTCCATAATGAGCCAGATCAAAAATTGATAAAAAAAATATGGTAGAGAGGACCCTGCATTGCCAATATGAAGTAAAATGTCATCAGCGTACAGCAAAATAAGATGTTATGGATCACTAAAAGAGATTGGGAGAACCAAGTGATGCTGTCTAATTTTCTGAGCTAGCAGCTAAAGGGAGAGAGAGAATTTAAAATTGGAAGAGGGGACAGTTTTAGTGGGTACCTCTTCAGATAGGACATAGGGAGGAACAAAGATTACATGTGAATATCATTACAGAAACCATCATTTGGATTGTCTTGCGTAGTCCTACTCCAGAGTTCAGAATGCCTTTTCAGCGTCAAGAGACAAGACCGTGGGTGGAGATTCAAACACATTTCCACAAATTTGCTGAATGTATAACGTGCAGAAGACCATGAAAATTATCAGAGCCTAATCAACTTTTCATAAATTCGATTTGATCATTATGCATCAGAGTGGAAAAATGCTTTTCAAGTTGTAAGACCAACATTGTGGCACATAGTTTCCCATCAACATTTAACAGACATTATCATTCTGGAAATGGGTTTGTTCCTTATTTGGCTTTAGAAGAAATGTTATTATTGCAGCATTGGTGTTGGGATTAAATGTTTCTATCAATAGCCGTATTCATCATGTCCAAGAATGTAAAATACACCTACCAACCTACAGATTTTCCGCCTCTCATGGCAGCAATAACTTTTTTTCAGCTCTTGTGGTGTGATGGTGGCACTAAGTTTCTCAGAATCTTGAATAACCAGAGAGTGAAGCTCAGAATTCTGGAAAAAGCAATCACAGATCTATGTATGAGTGTTACTTTGGATGAATAAATGATGGAATAAAATGTTTCAAATTAATTTCGAATGGTTTGGTTACAGTACAAGTAGATGTTTGAATGGCCACGATGTTAGAACATTCTGTTTCAGCTGGAATGCTTATAAATGGCTAGATGTATTTAAATAATAATTTCTTTTAATTCTGTGTATGAAGAATTCAGCCCTCTGGCTCAACAGAGAGTTCAGCTCAGTCCTAGTTGTAGATATTTTCCCACGCAGCCCTGTAATCTGTGCCTGCTGCTGTTTCGATTCAAGTTGGACAAGAGTTTCCTATAGTTCACCAATTTTATGTAATTTATTTTTCTTAAGATGGAATGAAAAGGAATTACTGAAGTTTTTGTTTTTTTTAGCTTTTAATTGCATCCCACATAAACCTTGGATCCTCTCTGGATGCAGTGTTAATTTCTCTAAAAGTTTTTATAGCATTAGAGATTCCAAAATTCTTAGTTTCTAATGAGTGAGGAATTTAGATTACTTAGATTATTTAGATTGGGAAGCGTGTCTCTAAGTGTGGGGTAAGTTTAAACCTTAACCCTAACCCTATGTTCTGATAACAGACAAGGTAAAAGTGCTACATTGTGAATTTTAGCAAATGAAGCAGGATATGTTAAAAAGTAATCTAATCTGGATAAAGATTGGTGTCTGGCAAAACAAATTGTTTACTATTTAGAATTTTGATTAACCATGCGGTATAGGTCTACATGGCTGAATGCCGACCGTAGGTCTTGCAGTTTCTTGTCATCTCTTGCGATTCTCTGCTACTGTGGGCGCCTATTGGTGCTGATCAGTGACACTACTCACTACTAAAATGGTTGATATGTCTAAGCAACTCCCTAAAGGGCCAGAGACACAAAAACTGGGAGGACCTGGCCGATGTAGTTAGCCTTCCTATAATTTCCATCTCAAAATTCTCCTGGAACTTGCCTATTGGAAACATGCCTTGTGCTGTTGGCATCATGGTGTGGAGATTTTTTTCTTCAGCACTGACAGTGAAGCTGGTCAGGACTAAATACAGAGCTTTCTGCAGCCTTCGCAAAGTATTCAGTGGTTGAATGGACACTAACCAACTGACCTTATGATAGTTTTTAAACAGGAGATAGCAACCTGTTAAATATCTTATAAACTTGAAGAAGTTTGTTTTCTGTATTCACTGTTGACAGGCAATATTTTAATCTAAAAGTTCTGGTTCCTTGTCCTGCAAAAGCAACATAACTCTGGACAAAGCAAACCTATGTCGGTAAGAGGTGGCAGCTAATGTTAAAATTGTAAAACTGCGATTTTCTTCCTATGAATGTGATGCCAGTGAAACTCTAGTAACTGCATTAAATATTAAAGTTCTTTAAAAAAAGTCTTGATGTTTTTAGTTTTTCTAAGTTTTGTTTCCAGGCAGTCAGAGTATCCTACAACTGTTTGAGTTGTGTCCAGCAAAAGATCCCTCAATTTACAGTCTTTTAGAATTACATTCTTGACATTTACTTGTTTTTAGTCAAATTCCTGTTTGGCAAATCTACTCAGAATTTGTTGAAGAAGAAAATCCATGAAGAATAGACTTGTGGTGGATATAGAAGCTTGGGAAGGTTTTAAAATTAATCAACTTTTGCAGAATGCTGTGGGGGGAAAAATAAATAAAAAGTCAAGCCAAGGCCTGGCTTGGGACCTGATAAATACATTTTTCATAGACGTAAATATAGAAATCCGGAGCTACTTGTGGTAATACAATTTAAAATGATCACCTTACCAAGTATTGTGGTTAGACACCAATTTTTAGGGTTGTTGCAAACAGATTATTTTTTCTCAGATTTCTCAGATCTGAGTTACTCAGGGTCCAAAACTTAGCAATTCTAACAGCAATTCTGCTCAAAATCAGTGTCATGTTACATCCAAGTTTTATCAAAACTGCCTTTGCCCCCTTATGACTCCTTCGGTTTTTTCTTTTTTTGTCACATTTTAATGTCTGTGACAATCAAACAAATCTTAACATCACACAAATACAACTTCCAGTATGTACAAAATGCAGTTTTCAAGATATTATTTCATTTTTATGGGAGAAAAGCTATCCAAACCAAACCAGTCTGATGTGGAAAAATAATTTATCCCCTGAAGTTGATATTAGATTAAGCGGCAACTGCTGCCTTCAAGCGATTGTGAAAACTGACTTTGAGTCTTTTGCATCACTGTGGAGGAAATTTGGTCCAATTGGGTGTGCAGTCTTCCTCCGTATATACTCATTTAAAGTAGAGTCCATTGTTCGATCTGTTATGGCATCAAGTAATCCAGGTCATGAAGAAACAAAGTAGCCTATCTTCAGATCTACTTTTTGATGTCTAGCTGAGGTTTTTGCCTAAACAGTTGACAAAACATTTCCCCAAAATGTGTTGAAAATTATAAACCTTTGTTTTAGCACATGTGAGATAGACCTGAGGAAGATGAAGCCTGCAGTGCTTGATATGTTGCTCTGGTTTCTTTTGTGACTTCCTGGATGAGTCGATGATGCACTCTTGGGGCAAATTTTTAGCGGCTTCCCACTCCTGTGATGGTCCTCCATTGTTCCATTTGTGGATAATGGCTCTAGCTATTTTTTGCTGGAGTGTCAAATCCTTAGAAATGGCTTTGTAACCCTTTCCAGACGGACGAGTGACAATAAATGTATTCTCATCTGTTCCTGATTTTGTTCTCTTTTTTTTCTTCTTTTTTTTAGATTGGGGAAGACGTTGCTTCTTGTAATCTTTTAGCCCATTCATTGTTGCCAGACCGGTTAATTTTATCAGTGACTTTATTTTTCTTGTTTGATTTCACAGGTCAGGAGGTAATCAGGACTGGGTTAAGTGAGCAAAAGAAGCAACTCTTTCTGGCGCCTCTTTAATTAATGTTTTTCTCTTAGCTTATATTTAATTATAAAAGTTGTTTGATGAGCTTATCTGTGACAAAAAATCAGAAGCAAATCTGACAGGAGGAAAATACAGCACTGCGTATTCAAAAACCCATTGCAGTATGAAATGATCTACACTTAATCAGTATCAAACGGTCCACATATTGTAACAGCTTAACACTAAGTGCTATGCTAAAATTAGCTT
This sequence comes from Apricaphanius iberus, assembly GCA_028564705.1. Classification (NCBI taxonomy): domain Eukaryota; kingdom Metazoa; phylum Chordata; class Actinopteri; order Cyprinodontiformes; family Aphaniidae; genus Apricaphanius; species Apricaphanius iberus. Next base: position 467,120 of record JAPXFQ010000902.1, read on the forward strand.
CTTTACTTTCTGTTTGGATAACTAGTTGATATTTAGCCTCATAACATATTTCCTTACAATTTCAGTTAATCCGGCGGGGACAAGACTCACAGAAATAAAATACTTTGGTGTCCCAAATACTCAGTCCTTTACTATGGGTTTCATACATTTGATGACTAGTCCAAACAAACATATTTTTTGGAATATGTAAACATATCACAAGGATAGACTGGCTACTTGTACAGTCTCTCTATGCCTGACAAAGGTTTATAAATGGTAAAAAAAACAACCCATAATAATAGCAGTTTCTATTGCAGTAAATTAAACTACAAATACAAAAGATGATTCGATTTATTGAAAACTGTCCATGCTAACTAATGCTACACAGCTATGGGGCCCCGATACAGATCATTTAAAGATGCCTTTAGGATCTAAATCTGATATACCTCAGAAAGATGTGACTCCACTGACTCGAGAGGCCAGAAACCCATGTGGTATAAGCATGGGACTATAAAAAGGACTCAAGCTAACAATTTCCAAAATAAATGAAGAAAAAAGAAGACAACCAGAAATATATTTTTGGCTGGTCCTGAAGCTTTCAGTATAATTTGACTAGTTGTTTCTTTTTCGGCAAATTTTATTTATTTAGCACACTTTCAATACAAGGCAATTCATGTTGCTTTACATGATTACAAAAAGGTGAAAAACAAGTTGTAATGGGTTTATAGCTGGCACAGGACCTGCTGATTAAGTATAGAGAACCACACAAAGTTAAATTTGAAGAACGTTATCCTCACTTCATTAAAGTTTATGATTCTGTTAATTCCAACGACTGCCTTTTGCCTTCAATATGAAGGTTTTGAAATGATAGGAAGCTGCTTTGTTGTTCTTACCTGTCTCTCATTGTGGCCTTTAATGATGGTTGCAAATAATCACATGAAATGTTGTCGTTTCAGAGTTGGGCTGTTAAAAAATTAGTTTTATTTTAAACTCTTCCTAACAAGTTTTTGCTCAGACTTTATGGCTTTCTACAACAATCTATTAAACACATTTTACAACAGAATAAATTAAGTGTGTTGACATTTTTGGTATAATGGAAGGATTAGGTAAATAATGACTCACCTCCTGTTTAAAAAAAGCATCCTATCTCTGTTCACTGGGTTTTCACTTGTCAGCGTCCATGCTCATAAATATGTATTCATGTAGCTGAAAGCCCTTCTCTCTTTCTCCCTTTTTTTCTGACTTGTCAGACTTGCGGGCCCAGCTGACAGACCAGATAAAGATTTTAGACTCCCAGGTGGAGCTGAAACAGCAGCAGCTCTCAGACCTGTCTGAGTTCCTCAGACGCCGAGGCGACATCGAGACTGAATACGCCCGAGCCCTCGAAAAACTAACCGAGAGGTTCACTCACAAGACTAAAAAGTAAGGATGAGCTCAAAAGATCTCTTATTTTTTCTTTGTAGATCAATCCATTTTGCCACCCTTGTGTCAGACAGGTGCAATATGACAGATTTCTTTTTAAAATTATTATTCTACTTGTCGAGCAGTGATCATGTTGTCTTTCATCCATCCACAGGAAGGAGCAGTGGGGTCAGTCTGTGTGTCAGGTCTGGTCTGTTTTGCTGACTCAGACGCGTCTGGAGAGCCGGGAACACGCGGCGCTGGGGGACACCTGCTTCAACACGCTCACACAGAGCCTGACGCACAGCACGGAGGACGCACACCGCCTGCACAAAAAGGTGAAATCATGTTTGTTGTTTATGTGTGTGCAGACCCCAACTTGGACAAAAACAGCAAAGATACTAGAACTTGGTAGAGATGTGCAAACACCCATTTCTGCATTCATTTTTAAAGTACACAGAAGGATCTTTCAAATTACTGCTTGTCATTGGTGTTCTCTGAACCTTTTTGCAGTTGTATTTTGAGCAGAATGTTAATTAGGCTTCAAGATTAGCTTTATAGTAGCTGCGGCCTGACTGATTTTTTTTTTTAAATCAACCAATCTTAAGCTTTTCAGCTTCTACATTACAAGACGTTATTGCTGCTCATTAAAGAAAAATGCTGAAGAACCTTAAAAACAACTAAACAATACTGGAAAATGCAACGGCAAAAATCTTTTTTTTCTCAGAAGAAATATACTCCTTGAAAACACCTTCTTCAGTTTTCATGCTATGAACAAAACATCAAAGTTAATCAGCATTAAGATACAGGTATGGTAAAATAAAATACTTCAAAGCAGTTGAGTAACTTTGTAAAACAACAACTTTCAAGTTTTCCTTTCATAGGTCGGTGTCTTCAATTTATATTAACAAATATAAAGGATTTTTCTTGATAAAGAATAGGTTTAAACATCTTATGTAATACTTCAAAGTTCTGAAATTCAAAATAATTAATTTGGTTTTCCACTGCATATAGCGGCCCAACCCATGGGCAACTAAATTATGGGAAATATGATTAAAAGCATTATTAGGCTAAAGCTGAAATCACCTTTTTTTGTCAGCTTACTCTTTGAGTTTGAAAAAACACAATTTAAAGAGGATATTTTATGCAAATTTCACTTTCTTTTTATTTTTGATGTTGCCATTTGGGTCTCTGCTGTCTCTATAGACACTCCAAACATGAATAAAACTATCCATTAACTTTTTCTTACAAATGTTTGCTCTCAGAAATGTTGTGCTACCACAAGCTATCATCACAATAGGAGGAATTTGCATAAGACTGCCCCTCACTGGTAAAGAATCTGCCTATCATTTCTAATTTCCACTGAAATCTGTAATGAAAGAAAATATAGAAACCATAATCAAGATTTTTTCCCAAGCCTTCATGCCATCAGTCGTCAGCTCCCTGCGAGCTTCCTGCTTTTTCCCAAAAAAAATATCACAATGACCAAAACACTTCAGCTAGTGTTTTGTCAGACAAAAGGACATGTCTCTGAATATTGCTTTAAGTGTATTTAAAAACTCTAATATAATTATTTTAATGTAGCTTTTGTAGTAATGGCTTCTTCCTCTCTGAGTGACTTTTCGCCCCATGTCAATTCAGTACTAGGATCACATTGGATAATGACACTGTCTTACCCACTACACATCTTCGAATGGTCTTTAGGTTTTGTTATGTGATTGATATGAATATTTTATTATGAAACATATTAAATTTTGGAACAGACCTTCATGCATGAAATGGTTTCAGGATACTGTTGTTGTGTTTTGCAAATAATTGGTAAAATAGCTACTTTCAAGCTTCTGAAAGTTGTCTACGAGGTTGAACCAGGCTTGTCGGGGGCCACTCTTTTCTTCCCTATTAGTGGCAGATTAATTCAGATTTTTTTAATAGTGTCACACAAAGAAGCAGTGTGTTTCAGGCGTAGCAAAAACAAACTACAGGTGTGCCAAACTTTAACTGAAATCTTGTTAAGAACCAATTTACAAGCTTACAACGTCCCTCAAATGCATAGTTATGTTCTCATAAACATCTAAATGTGAAGAAAGTGAAAAACTCCAAATTCTTTCTCTCGTTCTGGCAAATTCTTAGAAGTTTGGCTAATGCTAATTCTTGTCCTCATTGTTTTGATATGAATCTTTAGTATGTTGGCTCAGAACATATTTTGTAGAGCTATAGATATGTAGTTGTTAACCTACAGAATTATCAGGTTGTGTCACTTTTTGGAAAATTCTAAAACTTTGCCTCAGATTAAATGGTTTGGAATAGTGTAGTACTATTTCAGTTCTGAGCTCTACTCTCCCACACAGTTGTGGGTTTGAAGGAGCTCTGACCCTCAGCTGAGTACATCACATCACTCAGACAAAGCTGAGTTGACCAACTAGGGCCTTCACTGTTGTTTTGTAAATGTTAATGGAAAGGTTGAAAGAAAAAAACTCTTTTAATGATTTATGGACATACAGTATGTGGGATTTGAAACGTTAAAATTCCCACTGCGTGTTCTGTTTTGTATTTTCTCAATCTTTGCTGTCCTTCTGTGATTATTTCATGCATATAGAGCAGAGCGCCCCAAACGAGGAGTTGTTGGAATTGCACAATGTCATCCAAGCAGTTTGGTCTGTTTCAAAAGTGTATACCTGTCTGATATAACTTCCCCAGGTCCTGGTATGAAGGCACGCTTACTGTAGGTTACATCCACAATATGACACTATGAATCTGAAGGCAAAATGGTAAAACAAGGTGTCCTAAGCAATTTTGTTTTTCTGCTTGCTACAGATAGTAACTTTTGTGTTTTCTGCAAGCAGAAATTCAAAGAATAATCCTGAACATTTGCACTGTCCTACTATTAACATGCGACTAAATTACATTGTCAGTTTTAGTGGTGGCACAGTATTTCCAAATGACATCATTTGAATTAGACATACCCTTTGCATATTGTGGACTTTTGCCTCCAACTTTGACTTTCTAAGTAATTACATACAGTTTTAGGTTTTAAATTCTGTATTTAGTTCTGCAGAGGACATAAATATACTGCAATGCTCTCAAGCATAAGTTACTTTATTATTTATGAAAAAAGTCCAAACCAAAAGTAGAAATCGGCAAGAGGAATATGCTGTGGTATGTAAGTGCTCTTCCCTTTTTTCAGCAGAAGAAAGTTGTCTCTTTGGCAATGACAATGTCCCTTTAATAAATTGAATCTTTGCCCTTATATTGTATAAAATCCAGTCCACATTAGACATTCATATCAGTTCATCTGAGCTTCTTTCAATGTTACTGATGGAAGGTAACTAAGTTAGACATGCACATTTTCTGTATTTGTTATTCCACATTTCCATTTTCTGGCAGCTGCTGTGGACAAATATCTATTAAATTATAAATATGTCATTTTTAACAAAAAAACCACTGAGGGACACAGAACTAACTTTTTCCAAAGAGGCTGTGAATAGACATGCTTTTCTTTCCTGCCTCAGTAGCTTGTCTTGATCTTCATGAATGTGCTCACTTGTTAATCTGTAAGATGCTAATTGCTACATTAAAGACTGTCCTTCTCTGCTACTGAACAGCAAATCACTCCTTGCTAAAGGAACTTGTCATAGTTGCTAATAAGAGCATTTTTTAAGGCCACGTCCTCAGCAATGCCAAAGAATACATCTTAAACTGCCCCCTTCCTGTAGCAGCTAGCTGTGCTGTGGTGTAAGCATTAGCTTTTACATGCACAGTGGGGAATTTTGCTTATACCGAGATATTTTTATTTCTGCCCCCTTCTATAACATTGTTACTGCATACGATATGAGTATTAGCATCACGTGTTAGAGACATAAAATTCTTAGCTTGTGTTTTATTTCAAATATAGCATTTCAGTTGATGCAAATCGTGATATCTGCCACAAGGCATATTAACTACACACTGCAATGCATATTTTAGATTAATACCAAATTTATTTTTTATTATTTGAATTGTGGCTGCTAGCTGTTACTTGTCAGCTATGTCTGTCTCACATTATAGTAAAATTGTACATTCTCTATGTGGTTAGAAACAATAGTTTAAAAAACTACAGATAGACTTTCACAAGTACAAAAATTATTTTAACCCTTTAGACCCTAGCGTTCCCAATTGGGGGACACAGAAATGAGTAGTAATAGAAATATTAACAGTAGTAGTAGTATTATATACAGATAATGACACATCATATACAGATGATGACACATCTATCAATTCTACTGAATGTTACATTTAAAATTATGCCAAAATGATTCAAATACTCCTTTTGGTTGCTGAAATATAATCATTTTTCCATGGGTAAGCATTTTTCAAGAAACAGGCTTCAGAATAGGCCTAGGGTTTAAGAGGTTTTTAAAATCTCTAGAAATAAATATTAATAGAAATTATTATTCTTCTAGCTAGAAAATGTTCAACACAGAATAATACTTCATACATATAGTCATACTGAACAAAAAAAATCAAAAATAATATTCAGAGAAAATAAGTATTTTATCTTCAATACAATTAAAGTAAAAAAAGGCTATAAAAAAGTGTATACTCAGTGCTTAGTTTTCATCTTCTTCATCTTCTATCAATTTATCAATGAATTCTCTGTCATTGTGTTGTCTTACCCTGTTCTTGATTGTCCCCAGCTCCCCTGAGCTTCCCTGATTGTCTCCCTGATTACCTTCCCTGTGTATTTAAACCCCTTTGTGTTCCCTGTCCTTTGTTGGATTATTGTCATGCTTCCTCTTGTCCATGTCCCTATGCTTCCCAATTTTGACAGTTTATCATTAAATATGAGAATTCCATACCCTAAAGACACTCTGAACCAGGGTCCTTTCCTAAAAATATGACACTTTCAGTTTGCACAGCATTATTATAGTTTTTGTGTTTATGTAATCTATGGGATCTTTACAACTTTAGCCACACAGAGAATCACATATGTCAGCTATGCGAATGATGCAAACCGCCACACATGCGTTTTGTGCATTGCAGCGCTGTCTGTTCCGTCAATTAACGGTTTAGAACCAGGCACTGGGCATCAGCTCACGGAGGCCATCAAACGAGAGAAAGGCTGATGTACTGCTTGCATCAGACCTATCAGTTTAAATGAAAACTCTGACATTTTTACCAATCCTGAATTCCCCTCAGATGCCCCAGGCAGCAGATAAAAGCTGGACATGTCAGAGGAAACAAAAATAAATAAATAAATAAAACGTTTTTTTATCCGATTCTAGACACTTACATATGTGGTAATAAAACAGATTTTATTTTAAAAGGACATCAGTCTGAACAGTCATGTCACATTAAATCCATCTTGTACTGTACACCACTAATATGGCATGAGAGATGGCATGACTAATCTGCACAGGAGGAGGCAAACACTCAAACAAACATGGTGAATAATGAAGATGGAACAAGTCAGTAGACAGATAGGGAGGATTTGGGGTTAATTATTGAAAATTGTAAAGTTAGACTGTGCAGGAATTGAGAACTGCTGTACAAATACATCTATAGCTACCAATCTGTAAACAGAGTGCGTTGTGTGTGACGACTTTTCTTCCGCTGCACATGTCAGCCGTTTTAGGGATGTATTCTGTTCACAAATGAATGTGTTTGCTGTCGGATTTGAGCTATATTGTAAACGACCATACAAAAAAATCAGCTTTGACCAAATTAAAACCTTCAGTGTGAACGTAGCCTTAGTCTTAGCTTACATGACTCAAAGTCCAGTCTAGCATCATAGCTCAGGTTTATTCAGAACCAAAACAACCATCTGCATACATTTTAACACTATTACCATCCTAAACTTGAATTGATGAATAAAAGCAGAATGTTCAGTTTGAGTTTTGATTTTCGTTTTTGTTTCAATATATTTAGCTGCACGTTACCAGAGTAAACACCGAAAATAGAACCCTTATTGGAATACACATTTACAAAAAGGCATATTTTGTGCATTGATGAATTGATGTACAGGACAACCCCCTCCCAAAAAAAAAAAAAAAAAAAACTGAAAATCTTGTCACCATAATTGTAAAGTTATTAATATTTAGTTAGTCATATTTAGCTGACACTCTACTTGTGAACATTTCAGAGCAAAGAGGTGGGAATCCAGTTGCAGGATGAGCTGCTAAAGGTCACCATTGAACTGCAGACAGTAAGTTCTTCTAGTTGTTGAATGACAATAAGCGTCTGTTGATTTTACTCATGGAATGTGGTGTTGTTCTGTGTTTCAAGGCTCTAAAGACCTACAACCAGTACCACACAGACTGCCTGATAGCTGAGGGGAAACTGAAAGAAGCTGAGCGGCTGGAAGAAAGGCACACTGGCAAGTCGGCCGAACTCGGCTCGGGCCAATTGGCAGGGCAGAGGCGAAGCTCTGTCAAAAAGATGGAACGGTTGATGGAGAAGGTTTGTGAGAATTTCTTAAGACAGAAACAGAGAGAAAAACCACAGGAAGTCTTGAAGTGAGGCTTCTGTAGCAGAAACCACTTCCTTTTCCTTTTCGGTGACCTAAATGAGTTCAGGTGTTTACAACATTTGCAAATGGAAATTTCTGCTGAGTTTTTAAAGCGAGTCTCCTTAGTCTCTTCATTTTATTTCCCTTCATGTTTATGTGTGTGAACAGAGGCATGGAAAAATGCAGGAGACCCAGCTGAAGTGTACAAAGGCACGAAATGACTACCTGTTGAATCTAGCCGCAGCAAATGCAGCCATGAACAAATACTACCTGCAGGATGTCAGCACTCTCATTGATGTAAGAAACAAGTGATTAATGTTTCAGAATTCTTACTACTTTGTCAAGTTTGAAAGCTATCTGTTTTTCATGAGTACTGCTTAGCAAAAAGCAAAGATTTCTCAAAAAACTTTCACAAAACTAGTAATTCCTCCATAATTTTCTCTTTGCTTTTCAACCTAATTGGCTATGTTCACCGTATCCTTTCTTCCATCCTTTTTCGATGATATCCCTCCCTCTTGGCAGTGCTGTGACCTCGGTTTCCATCTGTCTGTGGAGAGAGTGATGAAGTGCTACCTGGCCAGTAGGTGGCGCACACAGAAGACGGAGGAGACGGGACTGAAGCAGTTGGAAACTGCTGTGACGTCCCTGGACCAGAGTGGAGACAGGGATGCGTTGCTACAGCAACACGATGCCGCCTTCTGCCTCCCATTCAGATTCAGCTATCATCCACATGAGGGAGACCAGGTAAATTTACTGTCACATGCAGAAGAAATCTTGCATCCAGTATTGAGAGGAAACGTCTTGGATGCTCGATATTAGCTCAAAGTTTTTCAGCCCTCTTGAACATTTTCATGTTTAGTCGTGCCACAGCCACAAGCTGCGTCAAATAAGATAGATGGAGCATAATTACGATTAGGAAAGTATATTAATTCATGAGTTTTGTTACTGATAAAATCTGAAAAGTCGAGTGTGGCTCAGTTTTCAATGTACTAAAATCAGACTTTTATGGGCCTGTCTTTACATCCTTCAAATGCAAATTATACAGATTTAATTTTTTTTAGCTCGACCTGGGGAAGGCAATCTACCCTTTTTGGGCTCAAGAACATGGTCTCAGATTTAGAGGTGCTGCTTCTCATCCCAGCTGCTTTACACTTGTTGGCGAACCACTGTTGATCCTCACTGACCATCTGGGCCACATTGCCGCTTGTCTGATTCTGAGGCCCCATAGGACAAAAAGATCCAATAGGACTCCCTCTTCAGCTTGACAGCCTGCTCCAACCCGTGTGGTAAACACGATAACAGCCTCGATGGCAGCTCCAATAGCAGCTCCATTCCTATTGGTGGCCTGATATAAAGCCATTCACAGTTTTCTGACGTTCCAAATGCCGAAACTGCAGCCGATATCTCCCCCACTCTCTCTGCCATTTCTTGTGTAGCTGCAGCCTTTCATTCCTGCAGCTTCCCCTAGCAATGTTTTGCTTCCCCATGCTGAGACATCACTTCAAAATCTAGACTGTTCTGGCCCTAGTGGAAAAGGGGAAATGTCACCTGCCTAACCATGTATAAAACTTCGCTAGAGGTGTTTCTGCGCCACAATATTTGTTGTTAGAAGGGTGTGGCTTTAACAAGAGGCACGTTTCTAAGCGCCATGATCCATTTTAAAAATTAAATTAGGTGAAATCTTTTTTTGTGTACTTTTGGTAGTTGTTGGGAAATATTTGAATGCAAGCGGGTATTGGATATTTCCTTGCCACATTTGGCTACTGTAAGTAGTGCTGGAGTTAAAATGTTATATTAAATTGTTCCTCTATTGTGGAGTAACTCCAAAACTGTCAATTAGCTCTGTTCACGGTTTGAAAATCCAGCAGTCCTCAGCAGGGTCAAAATAGGGATATTCTGTTCCAGGAGACAAGGAGAAAAGACACAACAACAACAACAACAACAGATAAGATAACTGTTGGTTATAAGACGAACCTGCAGGTCGGGCTCATGAATGTGCCCTGACTAAACAGGGATCATCTCTTTTATTAAACAGAAAGAGAAAAAAGAATCACATGACATGGCAACCCCCAGTACATAAACATTCATTGTGTGCTAAAGTATCATATACTCCCCCAGCCTGGTTCTCCCCCAAAATGATTTACAGATATCCGTTTTTATGGGGGTCCTGACCTAAACTATCTTTCTTCCTGTTTAAACACAGTCTGCTGCAATTTATCAGTTCCTGGTCTAAACTAAGCCTGGTATTTATGCCTGTTGTAAAAGACTGGTACAAATGTAAGATTGTTTTTACTTCAGTAGCAAATGTCAGAGAGCGAGGTTGCTACAAGATACTGAGAAATATACTTACTGGCCACTTTATTGGGTAACCTTGCTTGTACCAGGTTGGACCCGTTTTGCTTTCAGAACTGCCTTAATCCTTAGTGGCAAAGATTCAGCAAGGTACTGGAAAAAAATTTCAGAGAGATTTTGCTCCATATTGACATGATACCATCACGTAGTTACTGCAGATTTGTTGGCTGCACATCCATGATGTGAATCTCCCGTTCCACCACATCCCAAAAGCGCTCTATTGGATTGAGATCTGGTGACTGTGGAGGCCATTTGAGTACAGTGAATACATTGCCACGTTCCAGAAACCAGTCTGAGATGATTCGAGCTTTATGACATAGTGCATTATCCTGCTGGAGATAGCCATCAGAAGATGGGTACGCTGTGATCAGCAACAATACTCATGTAGGCTATGGCATTGCAACGATGATCAGTTTGTACTAAGGGGCCCAAAGTGTGCCAGGAAAATGTCCCCTACACCATTACACCACTAGAACCAGCCTGAACCGTTGATACAAGGCAGGATGGATCCATGCTTTCATGTTGTTGATGCCAAATTCTGACCCTGCCATCCGTCTGCTGCTGTAGCCCATCTGCCTCAAGGTTTGACGTGTTCTGCTTCAGAGATCCTCTTATGCATATGTTGGTTGTGGTAATTTGAGTTACTGTATCCTATCTATCAGCTTGAACCAGTCTGGCCATTCTCCTCTGACCTCTGGCATCAAAAAGGCATTTTTCCCCACAGAACTGCTACTCACTGAAAATGTTCCCTTTTTGGGACCATTCTCTCTAAATCCTAGAGATGGTTGTGTGTGAAAATCCCAGTAGATCAGCAGTTTCTGAAATACTCAGACCAGCCCGTCTGGCACAAACAACCATGTCATTTTCAAGGTCACTTAACCTCCTTTCTTCCCCATTGTGATGCCCGGTTTGAACTGCTGCAGATCGTCTTAACCATGTTTACATGACTAAATCCATTGAGTTGCCGCCATGTGGGTCTGATTTAAAATGTACGTTAATGAGCAGTTGGGCAGGTGTGCCAGCAGTTTTATGCTCTTCAACTATGAAATCTGATGCTGCAGTAAATGAAAAGCAATTTTATAATATGGCTTCTAGTTATAGAAAATGAATGCCAAACATGCTTTTATTTTGCAGCTCATATTTAGATCAAAATTTTTATTAACTAGCTGTTTTTACTTTTCCTTTTTATTAGATATTTAAGCAATGCTTTTGGGTAAGTGGTATTGAGTTTCATTTATATCGAAATTGTATATTTTTAGGTGTGCGAAGTGAGTGCGGAGAGCCAGGTGAGGTACGAGCTTGAAACCAGGTTCCAGCAGCTTCAGTCTCGACTTGCTGCCGTCACCTTGGAAACAGAGGAGGTCAGTTAGTACTTTCTAATATGTTATTGCATTCTGATCAGAATTTGCTTGATAGAAAAAAATAAATAACATGACCATTTCTGCCATTTTTTTTTAGATCAGTAAAACGCTTAAAGCCACACTTGCTGCCCTGCTGGACTCTATGGGCGATGGCGAGTGCAACCCCTCCCCCGACGTATCCACCACTCTATCACATGAGCCCCCCGGAGGAAGCACCGCCCCAAAACTTTCCCTTGCCAAGCGTCGAGCCAATCAGCAGGAGACAGAGACTTACTACTTTACAGTGAGTTGAACACATTTCAGACTGAAACAAAGAATGTTCGGGCAATCATTTATGCTAAGAGGAAATACATTTTTTCTTCTCTTTTGTTTTCTTTTAGAAAGTAAAGGAATTCCTCAACAGCAGCTCTCTGGCCTCTAAACTTCAAGCCAAACATGATCTTCTTCAAGATGCAATTCAGAAAGGTGCTCTTTATAGCAATGTTTTATACAATAGATTACAATCAGTTTATACAAGTTTTGCTATTAATCAGTCCATTTGCACAAATGCATTACCGGGAATTTGTCTGCTTAAATCAGCCCTTTAGGCTAACAGAGCGAGATGGGCAGAAATTATGAAAGAGCTAAGGACAAAAAATTTCTACAGTTCTGTAGAAATATATATGAAACAATGGATCATGACTAATCTTTCCTCTCATGATGTTTCATCGTTTTTTAAAGTTATTTTTAACCTGCTGCTACATGACTAACTCTCCCTTTCTCTTGGAAGCAGTTTGACATTGATGTTTTGGGTAAAAAAATTTAGTACAAATCCTCATATTCATAAAAATATATGGATATGTCACTGAATATTTCATATCTCTACAGTTTATTTAATGCTTACAAGCATATATGGCGACTTAAAGTGCAATGCAAAAAACTTGCATTTTGCTTGAACTTTAGCTATATTCATTACATAAAGTCTGCTGTAGTCAAGTCACCGTATCACAAGTTGAAGTCACACTTGAGTCCTTTGTGTTTGAGTCCAAGAGCAGGTGCAAGTCACCTAAGATTCGTGCAAGTCAACTTGAAGTCAAGTCACTCGTCCTACAGGTCAAGTCTGAGTCCAAACCCAAAAAAATCTTCCAGTACAAGTCAAGTCCTTATCACCTGAGAGGGAGTCAAAAATAACAGAGCAGAGTATAGATTTTAAGATAAAGCCATACACGGTGTACTTTATTAAAATAAATTGTACACAATGCCCCCATGCTCACCAAGCTAACACAGTGCATTTGCTAAATAAAATAAATACTCAGACCTCATTTGAAAACAATATGAACAATCGAGAGGTTTTTAGCAGTTTTTGAAAGACACTTTAATAGTATTAAAAGTACATTGTTTACTATTACGCATTTTAACAGATGTCCCTGTTTCTTCTGTGTGCCCCTTTCAGCGGAGGCCGTTGACAGCGACCCTTCCAGGTAAAAATGGGGTCTATGCACCTGTTCTTGAAAAAAAATGCAAGTGTGCCTGAGAGATGAAAGCAGAGAAGTCGAGGGGACGCGGAAAGAGATAAAGGAGAACTTAGGCCAAATTTGTTAATATCATCAGATATTTTCTTCATTACTGTGCGGAATTTAAAAATAAAATAAAAGAATTATGTATTTGCTTCCAGTCATCATGAATGTTGGGAAGACTTTCAGAAAGCCTGAAAAATGATGGATAAATTACCTTTATTCACATGTCAAGCAGGATCATGCCTTTTATTTGTTATATTTCCCAGAATGCATTGTACTACTCGGTCAGTTCGTGTTCGGAAGTCCAGGCCAGTTTCCCAATTCTGCCACACACTCTTCACCACAGACATACTCTCCTACATTGAGGTAACACACTCCAACAAGCACACATATGCTTCCTCTTACTGCGTCCTCCCTATTTATTTATTTTTTCACTTTGCTGCACTGCTGCTTAACCCGAAAAAAAAAAAAGCACTGAAAAATTCCTAATGCTGAAGAATCGAGGGCGTGTGTGTGTGGGGGGGAGAGTTCTGAGTGAGCACATGCATACTCCTACCCCCACCCCCAACCCCAGCTAACAGCACCCTCAGTACACAGACTGTTGCCTTCATGTGTATGGTCATGCTCACAGCTTATTGCTGGCTCCTTTTCCTTTCAATCCAAAACTCTTCTTATCTCTCCTCCACCCCCCCTTCGCTTCTAAAAAGGATTTTAAACGCGCTGGCCTCTTTGCTTCCTCCTCTCGACTCCTCTATTGAGTGTGTGCGTGTGTGTTGAAAGTTTACCTCTTCCCACTGCCTCTAAATCTTAATTTTCCGTATTCCCATTCCCCCTTTCTCTTCTAATCTCTGCTTTTTCTGTGTCCCTGCTTTGCTGTGCTTGGCATGGTGCAGAAGAAGAAGGAGAATGTCTCGGACGCAGGTACACAGCATCGTCCGTGGCTGCTTGGGAAAGAACGGGCCTTCAAAAGTACTGGGGTTCAAGTTGTGGTGTTAAAACCATAAAAAGAAATGTTAAGGAATTTAAGTCTGCTCGCACCTCTGATTCTGCCCGGAATTCTAGTAGGATCGCCCAAGTCCGCTGGGAAGTTTTTTAATGGAATCCAATGCAGCGTAGGAAAGCAGAAGAGATGTGAGAGAAGCTGCTGATTATTAAATGTCCACTGTTTGTGAGGTCAGGTTGCCATGGAGAGGTTTTGTTACATGCAGCATTTTATTCCGACTCAAGAACAGGGTGAAAAAGAACAACATTTTCTCTCTTGAAACGCTCAAGAACTGCTAATGACGGGAAATTAAGTGATCAGAATTTTTTCTGCCTAGTTTTTTATTCTTTGGTCTGACAAGTCCAATTTCCAGTAAGATCTATAATGTAAGAAAATATGAGCACCTATCAAGATTTTTGTGCTGCCTTCATGTCATCAGTTGTCATTAATTATTTACATACAAGGAACAGAGAGAACGAAATTTGTCACCGTAAAACGGGGCTTTACTGTTGTTGAAGGGGACATATTACGCACTTTTAACTTTTTCCATTATTTTGTGTATTCATTTGGGTCACTACTGCCTTTATAAACACTCCAAACATGAATTAAAACCATCCATTCATTTTTACAACCTCTCCTCACCTGTCAAACTCCGCTCACCAATTTCATGCCACATTCACGTGTGGCAAACCCGCAACCAGGTCACAAGATGCATGGGCGTGGTCTGCAACCGCTAATTTGCATAGAAGTGACGGAGCCCTCAGACAACTCATTTTAAAATGAACAGTCAAGAATTGAGCTGGTGAGATTTTTTTATGTGAGAGGGATTTTGTGCAAAAAACTTCATTAGCATGTTTTTTTACAGACCATACAGGTATTATAACCTGCTTAAAAAGAGGCATTATATATCTTCTATAAAATAGTAGTTAACATATAAATTGCCCTTTGGCGTTTCATACCAGTGATCGCCATGACTAACTGTAAACATCAGTCTCTGTGTATTGTCTATAGAGACTGTAGACCCTAGTGACATCCAGAGTTGAGGTCAGCAGTACATCATCCCCATTATGAGCACTCTTGGTGGTGCACCAGATGGTGCACCAGAATTGCCTGGAAGCTGTACAGTAGCATCTTCCATGGCCTCACTGAACTCTTCTCATCTGCTATTTTTTGCCTCAGCAACCAACCGAGTCGCATTGGACTGCCAGTACCTACCAGCTTGACTGCTTCGTTAGCTGGACAGCATACCTCACTGTTGGTATTCACCAGTGGGTTCGAAGGTTGCCACTGCGACTGGCACTGACCGCCTTGCAGTCACAGCTCTGGTCATCCTCAGCAATGATGCGGAACATGGCCCACTCAGACTCGGTGTTCCCCACATCCCCCAGGATGTGTTCAAAGATTTAAAGCGACTCTGCCACCTGCCCCTTAGAATGTGGTTGGGTCTGCCGGGCCTGATCAGCATCCTCCCCCGCTATCAGAGCCAATTCTCCACCAGATATTGTTCAGTGGACAGCTCCGCCCCTCTATTCACCTAAACGCCAAAAAACAAGGCCGCAGAGGAAATGACAACAAAGTTGATCATCAAGTTGCGGCCTAAGATATCCTGGTGCCAAGAACTCAATGGTCACCCTTATGGTTGAACACGGTGTTCATGAAGACAATCGATAACAAGCACAGAAGTCCAATAACAAAAACAATGCTTGCGTGCTACTATTGATAACACATGCAAAAGCATTGTGGGGGAAAAAAAAGAAGCTGTGTTTAGGGTCGAAATAAAGAGTTTTTAATGTGTTGCAAAAAGGTGAATTCATTGTGTTTTAAGGAAATTCAGACCCAGTGTCCACAAATGTTGACATGATTTTTCTTTAAAAATACATAGTGTTAATAAGATGTCTTTGTACTTATTAAGTTTAAATAAGCTCAAATAGAAAAGAAAAAATGAAAAATCGTTGTCAAAAATTAGCTTGGGTCTTGGGGGATAAATCTGCAGAATTTTCTCATTTTTCCACAACATATATTTAGATGAAATATTAAAGTGGGAAGTTCCATTCCTTTATGACTAAAGGACAAAATATCTTGAATGTTACATCTCCAAAACAACTGATGGTGTGAGTCAAACATTAAAGGTGTCGAAATGCTAAATTATTCATGTAAAAGACAACTTACCAGAAACCGTTTAAACTTTGACTTATGTTTTGTACTCAGTTCATTTCTTAACCTTCCTGTCAATGAGTAAGTTTTTGGTAATCTTTGTCAAAGTTCTAAAATAATTTCCAGTGTATCACTACCAAACCTCTACTGCTCTTGCATTATTTATTTCCTTAGACGCATTTTCACTCTGTCTTATTTTAATCTCCAGGTGTCTATGACATCCCATGTATTACTTTTTATGCAAGAATTTTCATTGCAATTACAAAATTCAAATGTAAAATATTGATTTGCTTAACTGAATGTTAGACGTCCTTATATAATAGTAGCATTTTACCTCCCTTCTGCATTAATCTCCTGTTTCTTTACTGTTTTTGCTCAGTTCATCCTCAGGTCCCAGCATATTTATGTTCCACATTTCCTTCTCCTTTATGTTTGACTTTATTGTCACTCTCCACCCAATTGTCTTTTTTCTCCAGAGCTCTGGGCAGCAGATTCCTGTGGTGGTTGAGAGCTGCATTCGTTTCATAAACCTCCATGGTGAGTCAGTTTTTTTTTTCTGATGTAGCACCCAGGCATTTTGAGAGGGGGCTTTGGATGATGGGGGTCATGAGTGGGTGAAAGTACTCTTAGTTTAGGTACATGTCTGTCCAGACCTTTATATAAAGAAGTCCAGGCTTTAATGTCAGGCTGTGAGTTGCAGGTCTCCACCATGAAGGAATTTTCAGAGTTCCTGGCTCACAGAGGGAGGTGAACCTCATCAGAGATGCATTTGAGAGAGGTAAGAGTTCAGTGTTCTATGTATATCATGCAAGTTTAATGAAAGGGATTCTTAATTCATGTTACTATTGTCAGCGTGACTATCCAGCAGGTGTTATTACTGGGTAAGGAAAAGATCAAGTTGTTGCTGTTTTGCTGACTCCTAAAAAAGATTTGGACTTGGCAAGCAAACAAGCCTTTCTAATGGATCAATACATTACATTTTCTATTGCTTTATACAATAAAAGGCTTTCTTTAAGAGCCAACGGACAGGATGAAAGGTGTTAAACACCACATCGATCCATTGTCTATACATGGTTGTTCTTGTGTGGTGGTGGTGGCTGAACTGGTGCCTATCTCTAGTGGGTATTTGGCAAAAGGAAACTCTTGACGGTCACCAGTCCATCATATCGCAACACAGAGACACAGGACAAACATCCATCCCCACATTCATCCCTACGGGCAATTTAACACATAAATGTACTTTGATCTAAACCAGGGTTGCCCATATCCAATAATGGAGAGCGACCATCCTGTAACTTTTAGATGCAGGATGGTAATATACAAATTAAACCATGCATCCTTGTTACTTTACATTTATGATCCAGTGTTGGTCTATCAAATAAAAAGCAAATAAAGAATGACATTTGTTGTTGTAATCTGACAAAATATGGAAAAGTATAAGGGCTATAAATACTTTTACTGGCATCCTGTATCATTTTTAGTAGAAGTCAGTCTAGTTTTCAGTCTCTCTTGTCATTAAAATTGATAAATTGTATCCCATGTAATCCTTCTAATTTCCCACAGGGGAGGATCCTCTGTCAGACAGTGAGTGTGACCTGGACTCTGTAGCCGGTGTACTGAAGCTATATTTTAGGGGGCTTGAGCCTCCTCTGTTCCCCTACGAAAGCTACTCTCCGCTACTGGAGTGTGTCCGTAAGACGCCTTTTTGTCACCTATGTGTCTTTGTTCTGGTGGTACCTGTTGTAAAACACACAACGGCTTCACTTAAATATGCAGATGTCTTCTATGAGGCCCACACATAGGGTCATTACCAAAAGTTTTAGCAGTGTTACAAAAACTGTGTTTTGCTGTTTTCTGCCTCTGATTCTAGGCTGAGTGTTACTCAGATTAGATTTTTTTGTGAAAAGCATTTATTTAAGTCACATATTTTGAGATTTTGCTTTGTATAACTGATGAACTCATAAGAATCTTTTCGAATGCTCATCTCGACACATTTCACATCTGATTCCTCCAATTGTTTCCCAGAAATTGAAGAGGAGACTGAGAAAGCAGCCCAGATTAAAGCCATTGTTTCCACTTTCCCACGGCCACTCCTCATCGTGATGCGCTACCTTTTCGCTTTCCTTAATCAGTAAGCTGAAACTAACTGCTAATATCTGCTGATGTTCTGAAACTACACATCTGTTCTAAATAAATATCTAGTCATTGTGATTGGCTTTTTTTCTTCACAGTGTGTCTCAGTACAGTGACGAAAACATGATGCAGCCCTACAACTTGGCCGTCTGCTTCGGTCCGAGCCTCCTGAGGGGGATGGATTCCGATGATGCCGTTGCTAGGCAGCCACAGGTCAATGATCTTGTTAAAACCATGATCCTTCAGCATGACATCATTTTCCCTGGCCAATCGGAACTATCAGGTCCGGTCTACGAGAAGCACATGACACTGGAGCAGGAGTACTGGTGAGTTCTGAGTAATAATAGGAACACCTATGGGTCGAGCATGAGTTCAATTAAACTATACTATAATACTGTGTATTTTGCTTGATGTTATTCTGTATTTTTACATATAAGGCCTCTGGGACAATAATATTGTAGTGGCATGCTGAAGGCATGTCCAATTTTTGTAGTGGAAAAGTCGGCGTGGTGTTGGCGTCACAACACAGTCCAATGACGTCACACTTGAGATAACGGTGTTTGAGTAACAAAGTCCAAAAAGTCGGTATTCCAATATGGCGACAGCTAAGTAGGTATTGTTCATTGTACCTCCTACAAAAAATGTTTTAAGGTGTACTTTCCACAAGCAAACACCTCTTTTAGTTTGACCACTGTGACTGATATCACACACACTCTGAAATGTGTATGTCATGATGAATGTTTATTGATAACCTAAATACAGGGCCGGGAAACCAGGATGATAGTAAAAGTATATAATTTACTTACAAGAATAGAACAGAAAAGGGAAATCGGATGGACAACAGTAGGGGTTTACAATGGTCAAAATAGACTCTTGTAGGCCAAGCATGTTTTGACCACATCTTACTATTGCTGATGTGAGGACCTACCATATTGGATCTTGAAGTCATGGTTATGAAAATCCTCAGACTTTCTGAGAAGAAAGAAAGAAGAAGTCTGGCTTCAGTAGGGGGTGTTCCAGTTGGTTTTTCCGACTCCAAAAGTAGTTCAACAATATTAGGGCGATATACCTGCCCAGGGAGAGTCCAACTGGTAGACGTACGCCGGGTCACGAAATAGAGTGCTGAACCTGTGCCATACCACTCAGTGGAAACCAGGCGTTTATTTGTCTGAGGCAACTCCTGCTTTCACTCCAATATATTTTTTCTATATATATTGAATGATTGGAACCTAAGTCCTCACTTTACAGTTCTGCTTTTCATTTTAAAGTTAAAGACACTGAATGAATAAGATCAAAATATATAAAGCAGCTTTCCTCTTATTCTCTTTTTCATAGTTCAACCTCTTATAACAGGATTTCACACTGAGGCAAAACGCCATTTTGGTGGCACTCACATGGTTTGTGTGAATACAAATAAGCTTGTGACTCACTTAAAGTGAACACAAGCTTGCAGGCTGTCCACAGTGTGTTGTGCCAAAATAAACACTAGAGTAGAATCACTAAGTAATTTCCTTTTTCTTATTGACACATACATTTAAAGTTTGACTGAAACTGAGGTTTTGCATGTGGTGTTGCACTGTTGCAAGTTAGGAGTGTGGTGTTGTTCTGCTTTGTGCATCAAACAGAAGAGGTTTTGAGTGTGACCACCTACTTTCCATTTTTCTGCTTGTGCGCAGTGAACCAATCACAGAAGAGGGAGACGGAGAGACTGAGCATCTCCCCATTGAGGATGGTCAGTGCACACAGTTTCATTCAAACGCAAAGAGAATGGTTTTAAATAATTTTCTCAATCAAATTTGTTGTGATTTTTGACCTGCAGAATGGGAGGCAGTAGCGTTGTTTGACTATGTTGCCAGATCTCAAGCAGAGCTTTCTTTCAAGCAAGGAGATCCTATTACTCTTTACAGCAAGGCCTCGTGTGATTGGTGGAGAGGTGAAGTTGGAGGAGTTAAGGGTTTAGTCCCTCATAAGTACATCAGCATACTTGAAGGGTAAGTAATATTTATGTCAGTAATTCTGGTTGGCATTGCTAGGATGGTATCTGATTAAATATTCCGAGCTAGCTTTTTAAAGTATACACACCCATTTTAAAATGTCAGTAGTCAAGTAAAATGTTAAACCTGGTCCTTTATATAAAGTGGCCTTCATCCTGTACAATTTACTTGAAAACAACAAATTTATTAGAGAGGTAAAAAATAATGGATGCCAAATTCAGATTGCCTAGAGGTGGACACACATAAACTCATACTTTGTTGAAGCAATCTTTTTTTCACATGGCATTTCATGCATACCATATGAGAAGATGGTTGCCTACATATGCCAAGGCAGATCTTTTGACTCTACAAAGGGGATAGTGGAGATATTGAAGATATTAACCTCATAGCACTCAGTGCCCAGGAGCAGCAAGGGGCAGATTCCTGAGGGCATCAGCAGCCATAGGTAGGAAGACACCAGGCATTCTCACAGAGTAGCAGTATTTTTGACACGAATGTAGGTCGGCAGCAACGCACAGGAGCAGCAGCCTCCAAGCTAGAGAGGCTCAGAAAAGGACGCAGAATACCAAACTCCAATGCCACCTTTCCCAGCGCAACTCTTGTCCCCAACCTAGCCTGCGTTCGGTTAATGGACAGTATTGCCAAAAAGCAATTTCTGGTTTCGATAATTGTCATCTTTCAATTTCAAATAAACATTTCCATGTCTAAACTAAACACACAATTCCCTTAAGCAGTGTGGGACATTATGGATTGCAAATAAATATTATACATTTTCCTAATTCTTTGTTTGAAACACCCAGTTATGGTTGCTTATGAATTTAAGTTAATCCTTTTTTCAGCTGTATTTACAGTATTAACCATATTTTTAGCTGTTTGTTGTTTGTTGTTGAGATTCTCGTTGGGAGTGACGAGAATGGATAGGATCAGGAATGTGTACATCAGAGGGACAGCTCATTTTAGAGGTTTTGGGGATAATGTCAGGGAAGCAAGACTGCGATGGTTTGGACATGTTCAGCGGAGAGATGACTTATATTGGTAGAAGGATGCTGAGGATTTAGCCACCAGGCAGGGGGCAGAGGGGAAGACCAAAACGGAGATTTATTGATGTGGTAAAAGAGGTCATGAAGTTAGTTGGTGTAAGGGCGGAGGATGCAGATGATGGGACTAAATGGAGACAGATGATTTGCTGTGGCGACCCCTGAAGGGAAAGGCCGAGAGAAGATTTGTAGCTGTTGTTTAGAAACATTGCTGTGCCTTTAAAAATCAGTATTTAATATATTCCACTTGAAACAACCTGTATAACCGCTATGTGGCATGGTGTGGAAACAATCGTCTTACCCTGAATGTGAACGAAATAAAGGAGATGTTTTTAGAGTTGAGAAGATACAGGGATAAATCAAATACTGTTTTATGGAAAGAATTGGAGGTGGTTGAGGAGTATAGATACCTTGGATTTCACCAGGATAACAGACTGGACTGGAGACTGTGACAGACGAATCAAGCCACAATTGGAGTGCGCTGTTGGGTGAGCGTGGAGACGTATTGCGTTGGTAAGACGTATCGCGTCATTTCCTGTTTTGTGACTAACTCGTTTGTAGCAAGTCGGTGTTTCTCTCTCTCTTGAACTGATCTAACTTTCTCTGTCAATAAGTTTTTTTTGAGTTGCTTTAACACACAAACACATTAAAACGTTAATTTTCTTCACGGTTTAGGACTCTTTAAGCGTTTTACTGGGCTAATTACTTTGTTCTTAGGTAAGGTAAGGTACCGCTTGGTTAGCTTAGCTTTACGGCTAGCATGGCTTCGGCAGCTTTCTCTCTTGTCCCTCCATCTCTCTCTACACCTCCTCCTCTTTCCTGCTCTCTCTGTCAGATGTTTAGTTACTCCTCCGCCTCATTTAGTGAAGTTGGTAGGTGTAATAAGTGCAGCATTTTTGTAGCTTTGGAGGCGAGGGTTTCTGAGCTAGAGGCCCGGCTCCGCGCTGTAGAACAGCCAGGCCCAGCAGTAGCTAGCGCGGAGTCAACTAGGACAGGACCTAGCCGTCCTTCAACAGCTCCCGTGCAGCCGGGACCTCAGGCGAGCTGGGTGACTGTTCGTAGGAAGACTAGCGCCAGACCCCAGTCCGCGGCCAACCTCCAGCCCCTTTCTCTGAACAATAGGTTCGCCCCGCTCAGCGACGCACCCGCCGAGCAGGAGAGGCCGATTCTTGTAATTGGCAGCTCCATAGTTAGGAATGTGGCTCCAGAGACACGAAAGACCACCGTCAAATGCCTTCCAGGGGCCAGGGCTGCGGACATTAGGTCCCATCTGAAGCTTTTGGCCAAGGACAAACGGCGGTATAGCAGGATCGTTATCCATGCTGGTGGCAACGACACCCGGCGACGGCAGTCGGAGGTCACTAAAATTAGCGTAGCTTCGGTGTGTAGGGCTGCCAAAAAGATGTCTGACTCTGTAATTTTTTCTGGTCCCCTGCCTGATCGTACTAGCGATGACATGTACAGCCGTATGCTTTCGTTCCACCTTTGGTTGTCAAGGTGGTGTCCAGAAAACGATGTGGGCTACATTGATAACTGGGGGGCCTTCTGGGGAAAACCTGGACTGTTACGTAGAGACGGCATCCATCCCACCGAGGACGGAGCTTCGCTTCTTTCCAGGAACATTGATAGGGTTATCTCTAGTTCCCCAAAGCCGTGACAACCCAGAGTCCAGCTCAGGGAACCCAGAGTCCAGGTCAAGGAACAGGGACTGCCACCCACCCACTACCCTATAGAGATAGTTTCCCGTCCACTACCCAAAACTAATGAATTAAAAGTTAATGCTACTAGAGCAAAGTATAAAAATCTCATAAAGATAAATAAAACTCGGACTGAACATAAAAACAAATCAATTAAATGTGGTTTACTAAACATAAGATCTCTCCCCTCAAAAACACTCTTAGTAAATGACTTAATTTGTGAAAATAATATTGATTTGTTTTGTCTTGCAGAGACATGGTTGCAGGAAGAGGACCATGTCACAATAAATGAGTCAACTCCCCCTAGCTACTTAAACTTTAGTGTCCCTCGAAGTACTGGTCGAGGAGGTGGAGTAGCAACTATCTTTCATTCCGATTTACTAATTAATCTCCAAAAAAATAATAGTTACAGTTCCTTTGAGCATCTAGTTTTTAGCTTTCCTCATACACATAACAAAGCAGTAAAGCCACTTTTGTTTGTGGTCTTATATCGTCCACCAGGACCTTATTCTCAATTTTTAGATCAGATTTCAGATTTTCTATCTGACTTAGCTTTAAACACTGATAAAGTCATTATAGTCGGAGACTTCAATATTCATGTTGATAATGAAAGTGATAGTCTAAATACAGCTTTTAACACTATTCTAGACTCAATAGGCTTTACTCAAAATGTGCAGGGACCAACACATTCTTGTCACCAAAATTTAGATCTTGTGCTGACTTATGGCATTGACTGTGAAGAAATAACAGTCTTTCCACATAACCCTATCCTGTCTGATCATTTCCTTATCACTTTTAAACTTACTCTAATGGATCATATCAAACCTGAAAGAAAACTTCATTATACCAGAACGTTATCAGACAACGCTGTAGCAAATTTTAAAGAAGCTCTTCCAACTTTAATTTCCTCAGTTTATAAATGCAGAACAGAAAACAGTGATTTAACTCGTGACCCCTCACAACTTGACATTTTAGTTCATAGCGTTAATTCCTCCCTGCGTCGGGCAATAGACAAAGTTGCCCCGTTGAAAAGGAAGGTGGCTAGCCATAGAAGATTAACTCCCTGGTTTAATTTAGAGCTACTCTCCAATCTTACTCCAATCAGATCATTTCCAAACAGTGTCTGAGCAATGATTTGCTGTCAGAGAATCCTGGAGTCAGAAAAGGAATCGTCTCTGTTCTGGGTCAAAGGTTCATTATAAAAATTTATGGTTAAATGGCTATCTGCTTCTCTAAAAACTTTTCTCCCAGTTTCTTATCTAAACATTCTTGCTTTTACAGCTTGCAATAAAAACTCACCCCAGAGTTTTATGACTTAAAAGCTTTCCTGCATAAACAATAGTGTCAGACCCTTAACCATGCAAACTTTATAAACAGTCTTTTACCTTCTGAATGATAAAAGTTTTACAGAATTACCACAATTCCCTCTTTTCAATCCATTTTTAAAAATGGATTGATTAAAGATCAAAACCTGTAAAGCTTTTTGAGAATGCAAAAAATCAAATCCAAGAAATTTCATCAGTTTAAAAACATGAAGTATTCCAGACTAAAATTCAAAAAACAAACTATTAAAGTACCTTTTTTAACCTTAACTCCCATTAAAAATGTAAATCTGTTAATCATAGATTCACCCTCTTTTGGCATTAACCAAAAAATTTATTTTAACAATTCCCACAAACTAATTCAAAACCCACAATGTATAAGAATGTCTTACATGTGAAGAAATAATTAAATCTGACTTGATACATGTTAATAGTGTGGAAGAAGCTCAAAAAATCCATGAACATAGACATTATTACTATATTATATTCTGAAAGAAATCAAACTTAAAGTGTTTAGAAACCTGTGAAATAGAAGGTATTAAGAACCCTTTTAGGCAGTGTTACGACTCTTCACTTGTGAATAAAATGGTTAATCAAATAGTTAAACAACCTGTAAAATGCAAAAAAAATTATTAATAAATGTTCAGTCTTTATTTGTATTCTGATCCTCTTTCTTCACTCTCATTTTATCCCCCTCAATGGCTCCTGGCAGCTGGAGAGCGATATACAGAGCTGATCAGTGTGGAGGGCTCCTATTTTTTAGTGTTCCAGTTTTCACTCCCAAATTTGCAAATAACCACTCTCTGAAATGCCAATTACTTCATTAATTGAGCATTTCCCCCAATATTCACCCATGCACAGACAGGCCCCGCTTCCTATAGCTTAGCCCACCGTTGTGGGCTGGTCAAAACCTGCTGTGCAGCTGATTGGTGAGTTGTGATCTTCTTCTGTAGATCCCTCTTTTGAGATGGCAATGTCAAATTGCCCATCTCATTCATTGGCACATAGATCACACTGGATGAGTAATATCACCACCCAAACAACCTTCTGGGTGAGCTAGGCCCCGCCGCCTGTGGCCCCAGCTTCCGATTCAGCTTGGTCAAACCCGTCACGACCCTCCTTAGGCAGAATCCGACCAGGTTCGTCGTTGGCGTGGAGCTGCACTTTGTGTGTGTTCCCAGCTGTCATCTGGAACTTTGCTGAACCACTGGACTCCTCACGCCTTCGACCTGGAGCTGTACCTTGGACGCCTTCAGCAGCTGTGACCAGAGGAGACTGTGTGCTCCTCACGTGCTGCTGAATCCTGGAGATAATCCTAGGGGCATAAGCTTGTAAACATCTAAAAAAGACAGTTTTGTTTTTTTTGATCCGGTCTTGTGATCACTCCTTTTCAATCTAATTCAACTGCATTGTGCCAAGAAATTATTTCACCCATCTAATTAAAAATAATCCCTGGGGAAAGAGCAAATCCACATTATTTTGACACACCGTTGTTTTTTCCTAAAAACTAAACCAAAAAACACCTCCCTCATTAATGGATTTAAAAACAAGAGCAGGCTCAAGAATTTACTTTTTGTGTACAGTTCAACTGATTACTATCCATTTGCTTGTTCACCCAAATTGATTCTTAAATTTACTTATTTTATTTATCCAGTTTAAGACACTTATGTCTGTTCCATTAAAATATATCCTTTCTTAAATTCAGTACATCCCTGTGGATGAAAACGTAAAAGAAAGAAAAAAAAAATGTTTTTTCTCTCTCACCAGCCAGCAACCCCCTGCTATCGGCCCAATTTTTCCTGCCAAATTTTGTTCCCGGTAAATGGAGGTATTTTACCCGGAGATAATCCTGGGGAAGACATGGGGTTATCAAAATACGTAGAACCGCGGCCACCTTCGATCAGACAAACAGAAACTCTTGTGGTTAATTCAGCAACAGTGACATTGAATCAACAGTCTAGATCATCACTTCTTCAGCAGATACTGTCCATCGCACGCCAGCCAAGTGAATTCACACATATTGTCCTTGAAAGTTCAGCTCAGCATGAGGAAACGTGCTCTTTTGAGGGTGGCCTCCAGCTCACCCCTGAAAATATACAGTCACCTGTGCCCCCCTGTGTTTGGGAGGAGAGCACAAGAGAGTGGTAATTCTGCGCTGGTCGTAAAGATGTTTCTCTCTGTGGCCGTTACGGCGGGCGCCTGGCACTATTGTCATCAGCCCACGCACCCCCACCCATCTCATCTCCCCAGGATCATAAATTCCATCTCAAGAATGTTTATCTGAGGGATTTTCTGCTGCAGGATGAGAAAAAGAGAAAAAATATATAATTAGAGTAAGAAGAAAAAAAAAAACAGACAGTCGATCCTCTCAGCTCATTCAAATCAAGTTACATTCAAACATTTTACTTTCATATTCATTAGTCTCCTTCCTTGAATGCTGAATTTAAATATCTTCCACACTCAGACTGCCTATGTGGGCTCTACTTTAATTTTACTTCAATCAGTTATACTAGTAATAATTTCTTCAATATTAATTCTGGTAAAAATATACCAATCAACAGCTTTGCTCTCTCCACCAGGAATAATAATCAATCCTTATACGTCTAATTAAACTGTTGTTCTAATACTTCCCCTGCGTATTTTAATTAATGATTCCTTCATTTTTCATCCAATTTATATTCTATATTTCATCAATGCAATGCCTTCCTCAATTTTTTTCAATTTGATAAATGTCTCTTTCATCTCATGTGTAAATTAAACATATATAAAGATGGAGCATCGCAATATCTCATCAACACACTTAGTTCTTAGAAAAACAAAATTAAATCAAAAAAGAAACAAACAAAAAGGCTGGATTTTTCTGTTAGATATTGCTAAAACACCACTAAAACATTGCAATAACAAAAATAAAGGCAATAACCATCTGCAAAGGTTCTATCCCTTTTTTTTAAAAGTCGCTATGGAAAAGTGGCTCTCCTGGTTTCGCTTCACTGAGGTTGAGACGAATAGCTCATATTGAACTAAACCCCTTTGTAATCAGACTTAACACCACTTTTCCCCGACTCTGTCCCTTAAATCAATTAATAATTTCTGCTAATATAAGTATGCTACTTACATTGAGATAACTGTTGTTGATGTTGAAAAAGGTTAAAAACATCAAATGTTTAAAACAAAACCAGAGAACAGTACTGACTGATAACACAACATAGTTTACAAAAACAGTCTTCAGTTTGCTATACTTCAAAGTCTATCCATATTTCTAAAGAAAAATCCAAGATTTAAATCACTGACAAAACAACTTCCCTATAAATATTTGCCAAACCTAAATTATATATATTTTTTAACACAATCCAATATCCATTCAAAGTACTTTTGCTTATATGATTCCTCTTTAAACAAACCCAAATGTGCTCAGTTGCCCAAATACTCTTGATTGTAAACAATGAAAACTTTTCATACTTCAAAAACATCTGTCCGATTCTGTGAAGGGAACTGAACATAGTCAAAGTGATTTTTTCAACTAAAACTCCTCTTCAATTTTCGTAGGATACACAATAGTCTAATTCCCCTCAGCAGTCAAACAAAACAAAACAAAAAATTCAATAAAAGAGGTTCAAGAGATGAGATCTCTCTAAACAAAAACTAGTCGCAATAAAATAAAAAATAAAAACCAGCATTTTTCTTTTCAGTATCCCTCTTTTCCTCTCAGGCTTCTTTTTTTATTTTCTTTTCTCCAATGATAAACACCACATTAAATTGAAGCTTCTAGAGACGTCAAATACATTACCACTGAATCACGTTTTCTTTAATCCAGCTTCCCAAATTAACATTTTCCAAAGTTCTAATTAATAAACAGACCGCAGTTCAAAAATCTGGGTCATAATCCAAATCGAACCCAATATATAAATTTTGAGAGAGAAAGAGGAAAAAACAAAAAATAAAAATAAGAAAAAAATAAAGAAAATAAAATCAAAAATCTAAATAAATTGTCAGTTACAGAGTCCCCACTAATCAAATGATATATTATGTCATTATTCTAGGATCAGATCTATTCCAAAATGTTTTAGGACCTGTAAATTTACTCTCAGCATCAAATAAACTAGCTTTAAGAACATCTGAAAGATTAATCTTAAATTTCAAAACCAAAACCGATTCTTATTTGTCAAAACAAAATGTGCATTCAAATATATGGTAAAAATTACTTCAATGTAGCTGGTCCAATCACATTTTGCCTCTACACGATCAGAATAAATGAATTTAGAATTTACTTCTTACTTTCAAATTAAACCATCATTCGGTCACATTCATTATTTGTTCTTAAATAAATCTACCTAAGACTTTAATTGTTACTTTCAATCCTTAGACCAATTCCAAATTTATCCCCAGTCTGTTAAAAAACAAACTGATTACTTAAAGATGACTCTGTGTTTTAATGTTTTCTTTTTTAAAACCAAACATTCAAATCCCACTAGTTTATAAACTATCACTATGATAAGTGTTGTTTTGCATGGTAAAAACATTTAATTTGTAACGGAATTGAAATATGCTGGGTTACTTCTTGAGCCCCAGTTGAAATTTGATAAATCCAATAAGCATTTAGTGTCCAGAAAATCCTTAAGAATGTTCAATTGTGTAAATAATTTAACACCAGTCTCCTTTAGGTCATTCATTCAGAGACCAAGCTATATTTCTAAAGTCTATAGAGCCATCAGAAATAAGCCAAACATAATTTTTTAGCATAAATGATACTTATTTAAATCACAGACTCATTTTCTGTACCATTCAACACGGTGCTTATTTAAATAATTTAAACCAGTTTGTTGCTTTCCAATTAATACCGTTTGCTTTTCGTTAAATGCTTATAATTACTACTTATAGCTTTATCTTTATTTAGGCCAACTTAACAACTCCTGCTTAGATCAATCAAAAAAGCAAAAAATCCACCTATTTAAAGATTCAAAAATGCATCTTTTATTTTGACTATAAACTCCCTCTTTTTAATTTTAAAGATGAAATCAAAAATAAAACTACACCAAGTCAGAATCGACTCATGAGTAACTGTTCTTAGTCATTTTCGTTTAATTGTAACATGCATAATTATCCCAAATAAATTTGGCCGTGTTACATCCTAATTAACCAGAAAAATTTAACAAAATCCAAATTCGTTTAAGTCTTAACAAGACAATCGTCTGCAGGAGTCTGTAATCACTTTCTATCCAAAATCAACTTTTAGCTTGCAACACATCGAACATGCAGTTAGCCACCACCGCTAACTTAGCACAACAGCCTATAGCAACGTGCTACCGTTAGCGTTCTTTGTGAACGAAAGCCAAAACAGTACAAAAACGTACGGCGAAAAACTCCAAAAAATCACAACAAACACTTTAGAAGATGACTTACCGCAATACCAGGACTTAATCCGCACAATTTATACCACTGTACCAAACTTAAATTCGGCACGAACAAAACATCCTCCTGTTCGTCCACGCGGACTGAAACATATTTTTCCAATTTTAGCCGTCCCGCACAGCAAACACCGATTCAACTACGTCCGTTACAGCCCAAAACCATTAACAAAAAACACAGCATTATAAGCGGTGGCTTTTAGACCTAATTAATTATTTTATCGCGGAGGTTTCAGACCAGTCTGTCACAAGTTTCGTAGTCCGCTTTGAGAAATTTCCTGGCGCCGGCTTCCAGAAAACCCCTCAAAAGACTCGAACAGATGGCAGAAAACCGCCTATAACCACTAATTTATTTATCAAAACATATAGGCACAGCTATCGTATGTTAGCCGCGCTATCAAGTAAACAACTCAGACAGTATTAGCTCCTAGCTTAGGGCGGCCGCTCTGATGACCTGTCGTAAATGTTCACAACTAATTCTTATAGATATTTAATTTCAGTTATCCATCATATTCAGTTATATATTTATTTATCTATGTTAATTTATTTATTATACTCGAGTTCATTATTTATACTATAACATTTTAACACAAAACGCAACATCACCAGCACTTCTCGCCAAGCGCCTGCGTAAAAAACATCTCACACACACACATACAGACACACACTTGTACAAGCAGAATTTAAAACACTAACCTCATCGGACCTCACCAAAAATGCCGGACCATTTTCCATTTCAATTTGCGGTGCTGACGCGCACGTTTGAAAGAAACGCAAGCAGTTCAAAGTAATCCGTTCAGATTAACAGAGGGCAACCCAGGCGCTCCTTAATCTATTTTCCGTTTGCCAGCCTCGAACAACCTTACGAAAGCGTCCTTCCGTAATTGAGATCGCCACTTCTCCAGCCCCGATCCGCACTTTGGTTCCGATTTTAGTCGTTGAAGATATCGGTCCGTCTGCTCCACTGTCCTGCAGAGTAACAAACTCCATCACCCAGCATGCACCGGTGTTTCTCTGCGGAGTGCAAAGCAGGTCGCAGTCCTGCTCAGAAGAGAGACACATACAATGGAGCCGCTTCAACCACGGGCTTGCAACAGTCAATCTGCTCAAAACAAAAACAGAAAACATATTTAACTTGCATGACAACATTACCCAATGTTAGATTAACCAATCAATAGAATTAAAAAACTACGCAACTCTGCGCAGATTGTCAATAGAGCAAATACATGTCCGTTAATTAACTTGAAAAAATAACTGGATTTCGGTCCAAAAACCCTGCACACGTCGAGGTCACCAAATTTGTTGTTGAATTAAATAATTATCATAAGTAATTCAATGCATGTTCAAGCAGAGACAAAATGGAGCCAATTTCCAGTTTAACATTTATTTTGAACAGATTAACAAATTGCAGTTTTACAGAGGAATTTTGCCCCCGTCGTTCCTCTGGTCCAGATTTAAAGAAATCTGAACAATTAACTGATCTTCATTTCACAGCTTTATAGACAACCGGGCCTCTAGGCGTTTCTAATCTCTCCAATCTTACTCCAATCAGATCATTTCCAAACAGTCTCTTAGCCATGATTTGCTGTCAGAGAATTATGCAGTCCGAAGATGAGTCGTCTCTGTTCTGGGTCAAAGGTTCATTATAAAGATTTATGGTTAAATGGCTATCTGCTTCTCTAAAACTTTTCTCCCAGTTTCTTATCTAAACATTCTTGCTTTTACAGCTTGCAATAAAAACTCACCCCAGAGTTTTATGACTTAAAAGCTTTCCTGCATAAACAATACTTGACAAAACATTTCTTTACTATCATGCAAGCTAATTAAAACAGACTTTTACTTTCTAAATGATAAAAGTTTAAACCTTATTCAGAATTACCAC